>JAHRHZ010000075.1:23317952-23406546 GCA_024137785.1 Ginglymostoma cirratum
ATACACGCGGAAAGTACTTTACACAGAGGGTGGTAGGTGCCTGGAACTCGTTGCCAGCAGAGGTAGTAGAGGCAGGCACGGTAGATTCATTTAAGGTGCGTCTGGACAGATGCATGAGTAGGTGGGGAGCAGAGGGATACAGATCCTTAGGAATTGGGCGATAGGTTTAGACAGTGGATTTGGATCGGCACAGGCTTGGAGGGCCGAAGGGCCTGTTCCTGGGCTGTAAGTTTTCTTTGTTCTTTGTTCTTTGGTGACTCCCACATGCGATTCATCATAGTGCATATTTTACAGCATCTTTTGACAAAAGATAAAATTATAGATATCAAGTAATTTTTTTGTTTACTTTTAAAGTCTATAAAGAAGGTGTTGGATTTTTGTAGTGCTTTTCAGAGCCCCAGGGTATCTCGAAGCACTTTACAGTCATTGGACAACGTTTGAAGTCTAATTGCGATTGCGATGCAGGAAACACAGTAAATTTACATAGAAGGTCCAGCAAACAGCTATACAATAGTGAACTGATTTTATTTTGTGTGTTTTGAGAGTTGAACAGGAAAAATAAACTCCACATTCTTCTTCAATTAGTGTCAAGGATCTTTTACATTAATGGAGAAAGGTAGACAAGGCCTCACTTTAATATTTCATCTGAAAGACATTACCTCTGAGTTTATGAGGCCCTTAACAATACACTGAAGCCTACATTTCAGTGCTCCAATCTCTAAAGTAAGACTTGGAATCACAATCCTCTGTGTCAGAGCGTTACTGCTCAGGGACAACTGACCTGAACAACTAACCTTAACAAGGTCAGGGTGCCTCGAAGCTATTCCAAACTTTAATTCACGGTGAGGTAAAAGGATATTAAAAAGGTCTCATGGTTTATCTGCAACATATGCTAAAACATCATCTGTAGATTAGATCCAAGAAATAAATCTTAAAATTTACTGCCTAAAGACTAAACAAAGATTTTTTTTGAAAAAGTGATGCCAAAGTCATCATTGGCAAAATTTCCAAATAATGAGCTTTTTTTTTGCCTTCCTACCTGACCAACTCTGAGTCTTCTTTGTCGTCCTTACTGGATGCCAGTTTAATTCCACCTTTTTTTGCACGTGGGCATCCAGAGAGGCTGCAAGATAAAATTGATTGTAAATTCACATATGGAATATCTGACTTTTATTAACACAGCCTTTGTGTCTTTTGGTGTGTTATTTTGCTTACCTTCTGTGTGAAGCATAATTTCCAGTCACATGACCAGAACCATCACAACCAGGTGTTGGGCACCTAATACAATAAGAGAAAAATACCTTAAACATAAATATATTGTCTATTAAAACTTCCTTCAATGGTTGGACCAACATCTGATCCATTAAATTGTTTTTCAGCAGATTTTATGAACAAAGTAAATAATTGTCAGCGCTGATGAATATACATTATCTTTAAACCACGTGAACTTTATACCCTCCACTTGGCAAAAAAGAAACAGCTAAATAGGTGTTCAAATTATCAAGATGTGCTGCATAACTTGGTTTTTGTCTGCCTTGAATAAACTTGAGCCTTTGTTTTATCTTGTGAAGCTAATATTTAAATACTGAACTCTAGAATGGCAAACGACCAAGATTGGACACTGCTGTGAGCAATCCAGAAAAAAAAACTATTGAATAGGCTTCTAAAAAAATGAACAATTTCTTGATTTTTAAAAATATATTAGCTAAACCAATCCTGGAGATGAAAGATAAGGTTGTTGAAAGGTTGGGGTAGCTGGAGGTGGGAAGACATTTGATGAAACCTTCAGAAGTTAGTATCTTCATCAAACACAAGGATAATACTTGTAGTTTAAAATTTAATTGCTCAGCTAATCAACATAGAATTTGCTACTTCACTCAACTAGAGAGGGAACTGTAAATATTTATGCACATATTTTGAAAGATATTTCCTTAGAAGTTAATTGCTTAAAATTACATAAACGTATGTCCAGATGTGATTCAGGGCTTTTGTTCATCTGGGAGTGAGAATCCTTTATCAAACAAAACCTGATTTCTGGAGGTGATCCACAAGAAAAACATTTGAATACCCCCAATCACTGCCAAAAAGTGGGCTGAATGTACGTTTGATCCTTGCACGATCCATACACACTGAAATTAATGATATTTTTGAGTCTACTGCAGGTCTGAGCAATCAGCTGCAGAGACATCAGCCTCAGTGGAAAAAAGAAGGTTTTAACAAAAAGGGACTAACGTGATGCATTAACTCTGTTGTTCTCTTGCCATAGATGTTCTCTAACCTGCTGTTTGCTCCCAACATTTTCCATTTTTATTCTTGTTCTTGGACTATGAGATATTGTCGAAAGACCTCAAAGGAATATTCAACCTGTGTGTTCTCCTTTACTGTAGTGAAGCAGCTAACTTCCACTCTGCACTATTGCTCCTCAAAAACCATGGCTAATATTAGTAAGTAAGGTGTGAGGAACACATTGTGCTAATTCACATTCCTATACCCATGTTTTGTTAAAGATGTGTCTATACTTAAAGTAGCATGTTATTTACTTCATTGCTTTCTTGAAGGGAGCTTTATTCTAAATTGATGATCCTCCATAATGAGTGGCAATTTGAAAATGAAGACAATTGAATCTGAATCTACTCCCACTCTTACGCCAAACATTTTTTTTAACAATTAAATTATACTGTGTTGTTTTCTCATCTAAATAAATAACCTCTCAATTCAAAGCGTACTTTTAACTCACAGGTCGATACAATAATTAATAAGTATTGTTAGAAAGCAACGAAGAATTTCTTGAAGGATCTATTTTTAAAAAATTCTTGGTGTTACAAAATTGTGAAATTGTGAATTGGAAGGCAGAAAGCTAGAATTTGTTTGTGAAAGAAAATGATAATGTGGCGAGGGTGGTGGTGGGGGGGGAGGGAAGAGTGCATAGTCCCTTTCAGAGGTAATGAGCTTGTCTAAGCTTAAAGATTTATACAGAGAAAAATGTGTCTGTATATAGCTAAAGGGGTACGGTTAGTTCTGAAATTGAAACATGTATCAATTGGCTGTGTGATTGGAAACCTTAGGCTTGTTTTGATGTTTTGGCAACTAACTGGAATCAGCCAATTAGTTTAAGCCAAGCACTCAGTGATTGAAAGCCAATTGAATTTAAATCTGATGGTTTTGACAACCTTGGACTAATGTTATTGTAAGAAAATTGATATGTCATCCAAGGTATATAGGGAGAAGGGATTTTTGAAAATCGGGGTGGGAGAGCGAACTGCCATCTGAGAAATAAGCATCTAGCTCTCACAAGAAATTGCTAAGCTCACTAAGAAAGTACCACCTATCCATAAAAAGTACCATGGCACTTTTAGCTAAGAGTCCCCACACAAAGACTTCACAGAGAAAACATCCCTGACAGCAGGAGAAAGGCGTTTATAATTTGAGAACAGCAGAAGAAAGGCATGTATAACTTTGAGAGACTAAGTTTTAACTTATTTTCTGAATACTTGGGTTTATATAAGAGGGACTTGTATTTATTGGAATAGCATACCTGTAGAATTTTATTCAGTTGGGAATAGATAGGAGTTAAGGGGAAAATATTCGGTTTGTTAGTAGTTCTGTTAATTTACTCACTGTTAGGGTTAAATAAATAAATTGTTACTTGTTGTTTATAAAGTGAGTATCAGGAATTTTCTTTCATTTAACCTCCCCTTCTCCATAACAATTGGTTATTGAACACTTTGAATTTAATCTTTAACATGCCAAAAACAGAAAAAGGACACTCCTTGTGGTAATCATGTCTCCTATCAGTCACTCAAGCCATTAACAACAGCTATGAACAGCTATTGGAAAATTATATAAAATAAAGTTTAAAGCATACTTCAATTCCTGGGAGCTGGCTGCCATAAGACTCTTAAGGCTCTTGTCAGCCAAAGGACAACCAGACACACTGCAAAAGGAAAGCAAATATATATTTTCCGTTATTTTACTGATCGTATATTTGCGTTTTCTAAACAAGAAACAAATGTTATATATTGGAGAAACCTTTACCTGCAAGTAAAGACTCGTTTTTAGATTCAGATGACCCAATTACGTGATGGGATATTTGTTTCTGACTATTTTATTGATTTGTAAAAGATACAAATTTTGATCATTATTGTGAATTGTGATGCACTTGTTAACAGATTAATTTGTTGCAGGTTATAGCTAACTTCCTTATTGAATTCAGAATGATAACAAATATTTAATTAGCAATGAACACCGAGCGAGTGGCTTAATGTACATGACCTTTCACCACAAACTACTTCTCTGAAATGTACTATTAGATTATACAATATTATTTATCTATTACTGCTTAGTTACTAACAAGGTCCTTAAGACAAACCCCATCTGTTTAATGGCAGGTGTTGAACTATGTATGCGAGAGTGGTCCTTGAGAAACATATTCAGGACAAGCAACGGTCTCTATGAAGACAGCCTCCACTGCTGGAAGCTCAGTACAAGCTACTTGTGTCTTTGTGGTGAAACATCTTACTAAGGAGTGTCCCCTTTGTCCCGACATTAAGTGGTAGACTAATCACCTTAAACGCAACAAGTGAGAAGGCAATCATTTGGCTCTGGGAAGTTGCATTCGCTAAATAAATAAATAAAACTTCATAGTACTTTTGAATTTTAATGGATGCATATATAGCGATACTAAAATATAGTCAAGGGATATATCCTGATGTTTTTTTGATTGTCAGTACTTACCTTTGGCACAATAAAGTAAATTCACAATTTGGAGCACATGAAGTTAAATTATCCAGATTTCAATTCTTCACTGAAACAATCGTTATTATTTGTTAGTCCTTTTGAAAATTTATATGGTTACCAAGAAATTGGAAGAAGATTTTTTTAAATAATGCGATAATGAATACATAAAAGAATGCATCTTTTAATTTCCTTGAATTAATATGTTATTACAACACAGGATATAACAGAATTTCATAGATACTAATTGTGTTTCAATACCATACACATATTTTTCTGCTGGTATTGGAAGTACAGTATTTTAAATAAATTTTTTTTCATATGACATTTTTAAAATTAAGCCTGGCAACAAATTTTCGACCGTCGGCAAGATTGCACAATCTGCTACCAACATGCTGCCACAAACTTGGGCACGATACAACTAAAGCAAATTTTTACCATACAAATAAAAACTAAATTGGGCTCATTTCTCTATACATTATGTATGTTCTAATAATGATGTTCATAAATATCATTTTTTATTGTTTATAGAAACAGAATAGGTTCCAATTTACTGGGGAAAAAAGATTTTGTGGCTTTTCGCTCAATGGATAAACTCCTAGAGAAAACTCAATTTAAATCATTTAAGATTCAGATGTAGTTCTTTCAAAATCACAAACATGCGATATTATTGCAGTGTGTCCAGTTAGATAAGCACAACAGCCACTTGAGACATTTTGAAAACAAATATGCAGCTTACAAGAGAGCAGTTTTTAATTTAGCCACAAACCGCAGGCCAATTTTCTGTTTCTAAAAGATACAGTTGCTGGCAGAACACATAATGGAGAAATTATGCATATTTTGTGCAAATCATTTTCCTAATTTGTGATCCAGGTTGTGGTTGTCCACACTTGTGTATGAGACCAGCAGCTACAGAAAACCATGTATTATTAGCAAGACTATAACTTCAGGTTGTTCATCTGCACTATACCTCGAACACATCTACTATATGAATCTGCAGGCCCTTATTCCTGGTCAGTAAAATTTAAATGCTTTCAGGAATCATATCTGAGCTTTTGTTTCTGTCAAAATTTTTTGATGAACTGCATTTTAACTATATTTTAATTACCCGGGTTCGATTCCAGCCTTGGGTGAGTGTCTGTGTGGAGTTTGCACACTCTCCCTGTGTCTGCGTGGGTTTCCTCTGGGTGCTCCAGTTTCCTCCCACAGTCCAAAGATGTGCAGGGTAGGTGGATTGGCTATGCTAAATTGTCCGTAGTGTCCAGGGATGTTTAGGTTAGGTGAGTTAGACATGGGGAAATGCAGGGGTAGGGGGATGAGTCAGGGTCGGATGGTCTTCGGAGGAATGGTGTGGACTTGTTGTGTCGAATGGCCTGTTTCCAAACTGTAGGGATTCTATGACGATTTAACATTTATAAAAGACCTCAAAGATCCATTTGACCCCAAAAAAATTAGATGAGTTTCACAAGGTGGTGTCACATCAGCGCATTTTATTCAAATCAGGAACTCATTTGGCCATTATATTGTATCACTGTAGATGGAAATAATTTTGGAAGCAAAAATAAGTGTGCAATTACGCAGAGTGCACAAAAATAAATTCCTCTTACAAAAGCATAACTCTCCAATGTGGAAGAATAAACTGCAACTCAAGAATAAGTACTTCCTGTGTACACGCAATGATAACATCAGGGAAAAACCAAGACATAATAATGGACAGAATTTCTGCACCTTTTTATTTGTTGGGTGAGGGGTGGGGTGGGGGGTCCCTCTGTCTAGTTCAGAGGTTGCAACTTAAGACACAAAAAGACACAAAGTTGAAAACTTGACAACTTCGACCCAATGTCAACTGTATAATAACAATATAAAATTGCTGCCATGACATGCAGAATGATGAAGTAAGTCAGTATTTTCACTTCAAAGGAAGAGCAAATTTGTTTGAATTTGAGCCTCTGCTAGGGGCAATTGCATTAATCATGGATCTGCTGATTCAGCAATGCTACCCATCTGCTATCAAATTGCATTTTATGTGCCTCTCACTCTTTTTCTACAGATGAACATTATGGGTTTAAACAATCATGATCATTACATTTTTAGCATTAATTGCATTCTTGTCCTGCCAGATACATATCTAACCTGATGTTAACTTAAAATCTAACTTGTGTTTGCTGTTTCTGCATTACCTTTTATACCTAAAACTGGAAAACTTTACAGCAGCCACATTATCACACTGAACTGTAAGAATGCAAGGGTTTGGTTCAAGGTGGTTTGTATATCTTGGGATTTCACTGTCCCAGTGAAGCATGCACCTTAGTTAGAGTCATGGAGTCATAGAGGTCTACAGCATGAAAACAAGCTCTTCTGCTCAACTTGCCCATGCTGCTCAGTTTCCACAATTAAACTAGTCCCATTTGCCTGTGTTTCTTTGTATCTATCCCGTCCTTGTACCTATCTAAATATTTCTTAGATGATGAAATCGTACTCGCTTCCACCACTACCTCTGGCAGTCTGTTCCAAACAACCACCACCCTCAGTGTGAAAAAATTGCCATACTGGACCCTGTTGTATCTCTCCCCTCTCACCTTAAACCTATGCTTTCTAGTTTTAGACTCCCCTACCATGGCAAGAGTTGGCTATCTACCTTATCTGTGCCTCTCATGATTTTATAGACCTCTATAAGGTCACCTTTCAGTCTCCTGTGGTCCAGAGAAGAAAGTCCCGTCTGACAAACCTCTCTTAATAACTCAAATCTTCCTGTCTAGGTAGCATCCTAGAAAATCTTTTCTGCACTCATTTTAGTTTACTAATATCCTTTCTATAGTAGGTTTCCTAGAACTGCATGCAGTGCTCCAAACATAGCCTCACCAACATCTTGTACAGCTGCAACAAGACATCCTAACTGCTATACTCAACACTCTGAAGAAAGCGAGCACACTGAAAGCCTTCTTCTACACCCTGTCTATCTGTGACTCCACTTTAAAGGATCTATGAACGTGTACCACTAGATCTCTTTGTTCTATAACACTCCCCAGGATCCTATCATTGATTGTGTAAATCCTGCCTTTGTTTGACCCAGCAAAATGCAACACCTTGCATTTACACAAATTAAACTCAACCTGCTATTCCTCAGTCCACTGGCTCAATTAATCAAGATCTCATTGCATTCACAGATAACCTCCCTCATTATCCACGAGAACACCAATCTTGGTATCATCCACAAACTTACTAACCATACCTCTTAAATTCTCACCTAAATTATTTATACAGATTACGAATAACAGTGGACCCAGCATTGATCCCCATGGCAGACCACTGGTCACAGGCCTCCAGTCTGAAAAACAACCCTTTATCAGCGCCCTCTCTCTTCTACCTTCAAACCAATTTTGTATCCACTTAGTCAGCTCTCCTGGGATCCCTTGAGATTTAACCTTACTCAACAACCTGCCATGTTTATCTTGTCTAAGTCTATATAACAAATGTCTATTGCACTGCTTTCATCTACTTTCTTGGTCACTCTTTCAAAAAACTCAGTCAAATTCATGAGACATGGTTTCCCATGCACAAAGTCATGCTGATTATCCCAAATGAGTTCTTGTCTGTCCACATGCCTGTGGATCTTATCTCTCAGAATCCCCTCTAACAATTTAAGCACCACAGATGTTAGACTCATGGGTCTGCAGTTACCAGGCATTTCCCTGCAGCCTTTTAGTAGACATCACTGTTGTTACATTTCTCTTGGCCATATTTCACAGGCCAGAAGTGACCTGTTCAAAAAGGATGGGTTTAACCTGAACTGGAAAGGGACCAATATCTTAGCAGGGAGATTTGTTTTAAGGGAGACTTTATCTTGCTAGAGAGGTGGGTTGGAGGATTTCTAAATAGCAGTGCAAAGAGAAAGATTGATGAGGAAGGTTTCGGATTTGAAAAGAGCAAGTCAATTAGAACAGAAAGACAAGAGAAAGTCAGAGATCATGGTAACTCTGAAGAACTAAATTGCAATTATTTCAATGCAAGGTGTCTTACAGGTAACAAGGCGTGGGGCTGGATGAACACAGCAGGCCAAGCAGCATCATAGGAGCAGGAAAACTTGACGTTTCGGGCCTAGACCCTTCATCAGAAATGGAATTGTCTTACAGGTAAGGCTGATGAACTTAGTGCATGTTTAGGAACCTGGGATTGGGACATCAAAGCTATTACAGAAACTTGCCCGATGGATGGGCAGGACTGGCAGCTCAATGTTTTAAATGTTATAGGAAGGACAGAATGGGAGGTGAGAAAGGAAGGGGTGTGGTGTTTTTGGTCCCTTATAGAAAACATGACTGCTGTAACTAGAGAAGATTTTACTATAGGTCAATAGTCAGAGGGAAATTGAGAAACAAATACGTACAGAGATTTGAGGTATATGTAAGCATAAAATAGTTGTAATAAAGGGGGATTTCAATTTCCCAAAAATTGACTCGGGCTTTCATAGTGTTAAAGGTTTGGATGATGAAGAATTTGTCAAATGTGTTCAAGAAATTTTTCATTATCAGTATGTGGATGTTCTTACTAGGGAAGGAGCAAAAGGGCAATAAGGAAGGGCAGGCGACTGAAGTAAAAGTAAGGGAACATTCTGGGTCTGGCGATCATAATTCTTTTAGTTTTTAAAATGATATTAAAATGATTATGGAAAAGGATAAGCCTTCTATGAAAGTTTTTAAGTGAAGTAAGGATAATTTTAATGGTATGAGATATGAACTTTCAAAAGTTGACTGGAGTAGTCTGCTTGCAGAAAAAATGATGTCTGACAAGTGGGAGGCCTTCAAGAATATGATGATTAGAGTTCAGAGGTATGATGTTCCTGTTAGAGTAAAGGGTAAGGCTGGTAAGATTAAGGAACAATGGATGAATAAAGTTATTGAGGTTCTAGTCAAGAATAAAAGACAATCTTATGTTTGAAATAGACAACTGAGTTCAAATGAATATCAAAATGCACTATGTTCCTGCAGGTATGGAGTATTATATACATTGCTTTGACAGTGACCTTTCAGCAACCCACTGAGTTCATCAATAGAAAAAGCTTCCATCCCATCAATTTTCACCTTACCTGAGACCATCAATATCAGATTTTGGAGGTCTGCACCAGATAGCCCAAAGGCTGCTATGATGCTTAAATACAAGAGAACACATAGGTTCCTGCATCCATACAAGATTCTTGACCCTTGGGCTGCTGGGAGACAAGGATGCCTGCTTCAAACACGGCTGATGATACTTTTACCAAGTTCTCTGACAACTCTCAGCACAACTATACAACGCTGTGCACGCTTTCACCAGGGCGAGGGTGATGATGCCCGGACCAGTCCCACTGGGCCTTGCAGCACAGCCCAGGAAAGGGGTCCCACATTATCGAACATCCCATACCCATCAACAGTCATCAATATCATGTTTCAAGGATCCTTTATGTCTGAGGCCATCTGCTGTCAAGGAGTCAGTTGCTTGTGAGAAATTAGAAATGCTTGCCCATTACAATTTCTTTCATCATTGGGATGCCTGAAGAAGCTGCTCATTTTTCAAACGGGAACATCTTCACCAGATCTGATAGTGAAGATTTCACTCACGCAGACATGTGTGCAAGTTCATACATATTTACAAAAGTGCAAGAAACCTTACAATGACCTTAACTTATGTTCCCTCAGTAAGTTTTTCTATCCTTTCCCTATCACGCCGTCCAAGAGCAACTCAACATCTGCAGCTGGGTTGAAAGGAACCTACTCTGTACTTGACGTAACTATTTTGGAAGATGGGTTCTTCATTTCCAAGGGCATTTGGGCAAGAGGAGCAAATTTGCTGAGAGTGTCCTGCCTAGATTCAAGCTCCCCCTCCTCAGCTTGAGTCCTGTGTATGGTTCCTCTCTTCCATGGGTGCTTTCTGGCACCACATTGTCTCCTTGAGATGAAGGGACACCCGCAATGAGGTCAGTCTCCATTGACTCACACTGACCTCACCACTAACGTTGATCACTAAGAGCTACAGTGATAATGTGCAGGTCTGTACACACATCTGATCAACACACAGTTGGACCTGGATCTCCATGGTGGTCGCCAAGCTATCCATGGAAGCAACCAAACAGTAGCGCACTGGAGCTAATGAAGAACTGATAACATTGATGCACTCCTCCTTCCTTTTATCTAGTTTGCTGACTGTCATTCATAAACATGTCTGGTATTCCTCTGCCTATCTGCGCACTTTGATGTATGGTTGAGTCCATGCAGTCATCTTCTGCCATGAGGCTGAGCACACGCTTGGGCTCCAGCAGTGATCTAGGTGTCAGAAATCTGGGGTATTTCTTCCTTGACTGGCACAGTCGTGTTAGTGATATGTTCATTAAGTCTAATCTAGCGTACCCACCAAAGTGAATGTCTTAGAATTGGTGGAAGGTGAACATGGAAACCTTGCTGGTGCATCCTCCTAGGATTCACAGGCTTCTTCCTCAGAGTTGTGAGATGTTGAGTTGAGTGGAGTTAAGGATATCCACAGCTGACCTCTTTGAGGCTGAATGCATTATGGCTACATAGTAGAAAAGATAGCACTAGTTGAGTAAGAGGGATAGAAGTTTGTGCATGTTCAGAATGGGTTGGCATTGGTGGTAATGGGAGAGCAGGACAGCCGAATGCAATGAAGTTCACTGAGTTGCTTGGCCTTGGAGGACTTGGTGTCCCGTCATGAGTGATTGTGCTTTTCTCTGGCAAATTCCAAAATCTTTTGCTTATTTGGGATGAGGAGCCTTATGTCCACCCCTTCCTCATCGTGTAGTTTTCATTCTCTCATCTGGTTGTGAGACATTATTTCCAGAAATGAAACAAATAAAGGAGGAATCCAATATGAGGTGAGTTCATGGGAAAACTATACAGAAGCAAATTATTGCAGATGCGGGAACCTGTACTGAAAACAAAAAATGCTGGAGATCACAGCGGGTCAGGCAGCATCCATGGAGAGTGAGCAAGCTAATGTTTCAAGTCTGGATGACTCTTCTTCAGAGCTGACGTGAAGTGTGGAGGGGGCAGCATTTATGCAATAGTGGGGGACAAGGAGGGTGCAGTGCAGCAGTAGAAAGGATGTTGATGAAGCAGATTAGGTAACTGGAATGTGAGAATGGCAGAACAATGGTGTGTCTAACTGCTAGACTGGAAAGGACAGACAGTCTCACTGGAGTGGTTGGAGGAGGGTAGAGGACATGGTGACAGAGAACATAACATGTAAAGCTAAAGGAAAGGGAAGGAATGGGAGTGGTTGCCCAATGTGAAGGTTTTTAACTCAATATTCAGTCCAGAATGTTGTAAGCTGCCTAGTCTGAAGATGAGATGTTGTTCCTCCAGTTTGCACTGGGATTCATAGGACCATTGTAGAATGCCATGACAAATGTTCATGCAAGCAGGATGCTGTGTTAAAATGACCAGCTACGGGAAGGTCAAGGTCATGCTTGCGCATAGAAAACTATGGGAAAATAATTATTAATAATACAGAAGTTGGTAAGATGGTAAGGTCCCCAGTGAGTAGGAAGTGAAGAAGGCAGGAAGAAGTGGGTGAAAGCCATTGAGTACACTTGATACATAAAAAAGTGGGAGTTTGTAGCCCATGAGCTTTGGTGAGATGTGCATGCAGTAGCAGAGTCTGAATGACTGGAGGCCCTGTGAGTGTGAAATAGTAGAGAGAAGATGGTGTCACTTACCCCAATGAGCGCAGAAGAACAGTGACCTTCTTTCTGGAAAAACTGCACTGACTTGGACTACTGACTTTTTCCAGGTACACAAGGTTTGGTGGTGTGGTCTGTTTTACCAGACAGCAGGAATAAACACTGCCATCCTTTCTACCATCTCATCCATTAGCACTTCTGGCCGCCTACAGGTGAACTGAGGAACTAACTTGCCCTTCTGGGTTAGTTGCTTCAAGCTAATGGTGCAGGACAACAGTAGTTTGTCGCACTGTAGAGATATAGTTTAAAAATGGAGCCAGCAGCATGAGAATTGCAAAGTCCCGGCAGCAGCAAGCAATTCCACCTCTCCAGCTACATGACTCCACAAGGCGAGCGCCAGACAGAATGACTGCATAATTAATCAGATGAAGAGCAAAGGATAGCATGAGAAAAGTCAAAAGAGATTCTGGTGATGGCAGACTGAGCTTATTGAATCTCACTCAAAAACGGAAAAATTCAGACCAATGTAGCAGCTGATAAAGTAATTATGATTTCTACTTCATGAAATCACTGTTTCTTCGAGATATTGGGATGAGGATAACTGCTTTCACATACCTGCGGTGTGACGCATAATTTCCAGTCACATGGCCACTACCGTCACATCCTGGGGTTGGGCAACTAAGAAAGAGCATAATGAAAAAATGATGATTCCAATTGACAGCATGAGAAATAATATTTCTAGGCATTCAAGAAGGTGTAGTCATTACTCCACATCCGTGGGGGTTCCATTCCTAAGAACCCCTGCAAATGATGAAATTCGAGAGTTAAAAATAGGTTAAAATGGTTAAAAATATTGCAGATACGTGATTTTTTGTCCGTGGATGTTGATTTTTGTTGATACTTGTTTTTGGTATGTATTGGCAAATTTATAATGTGTGATTTTGCAGATACAGAGGATTTACTGTAATTATTCAAGTCAAAAATATCCATGCCTAAGTATTCCAAGGAGGTGGTTAAGATACAATTTCACTACTAAGAATTTGTACTATAATTTGATATTTTGTCGTTGCATTTAATGGTAACTCTAAAGTCTGAATAATTAATACTTTGTTAACATTCTGAAGGAAAACATTTGTATCCACAGAGTTTTTGATATCCATTAATGATTATTTTACACCTGCAGAAAGGTGGAAAGCAATTCTGTAAATCAGGAGGGTTTCAATATATACAAGCAGCTCAAGATTCTGGCAATGGTTTCCAGCAGTACCGTCACAATAATTAGTGATACTCTTGGAAATTAGAAGATGATAATTTCAAAATAAATAAATACCTTAAGACTTCTATTTATTAGTGTACTTTCCATGATCTTGCAAGGTGCAAAATGATTTGCTGCTCAAGGAGTATGTTTAAACTGAAATGACTGTTGTAGGGAAGTACAGCAATTAATTTCCATAGAGCAAGGTCCTACAAACAGTAGTGAGATAACACTTAATCTGTTCGTCTAATGACAATTTTGGTGGAGAGTTTGGCATTGACCAGGATTTCCCCTGCTCTTCTTTAAACAGTACCACGGGATTGTTTATGCCAACCTGAGCATTCAGATAGGTCCTTAAGTTAGTATCTCATTGAGAATTGGCTAACTAATAGAAGGATGATGTTGAAACAGAGGGAACCTGGATGGTAACCTGTAATTAGTTGAGTGCCTCAGGGATCATTGTCGGGGCCATAATTATTTCCAGTACATATTATTGACTTGGATGAGGGAAGCGAGTGCCAAGTTTGTTGATGATACAAAAGTAGGTGGGAACCCAACTGGCGACGATGGCACAAAGAATCCACTGAAGAATATAGACAGGTTGAGCAAGTGCGCAAAAACTTGGCAAATGGAATGTCATGTAGGAAAATGTGAGATCATGTATTTTAACAGAAAGAATAGAGGAGCGGAGTATTATTCAAATGGAGAAAGACAACAGAAAGTTACACCACAGAGAGATTTGGGGCATCTCATCATAAGTCATCAAAAATCATCCAAGTTCAACAGCTGATAGGAAACAAATGGAATGTTGGCCTTTACTTCAAAATGAATGGAGTATAAAAAATACGGAAGTGTTGCTAAAACTGTAAGTGTTTGGCTTTTTTGTGGAAATGACTTTATTAGTTGAGTCGTGAGTTTCAGGTGAGATTGTGACTGAAGAGCTGATACAGAAAGGTACTACTCAGATCATAGCTGGAATACTGAGAACAGTTTTGGTTCCCTTACCTAAGTAAAGTTATGCTGACATTGGAGGCAGTCTACAGAAGTTGATCTTAGTAATGGATGGGTTTTCTTAATGAGGAGAGGTTTAGTAAGTTGAGCCTGTGCTCATTGGAGTTTAGAAGGATGAAAAGTGACCTTATTGAAACATACAAGATTCTTTGGGGACTTAGCATCTTGGTTGATGTGGCGAAGTTGTTTTTCCTTGTGAGAGAATCTAGCACTGGAGGACATAATCTCAGAATAAGACGTTTCCCATATAAGGCAGATGAGAATTTCTTCTCTAAGTGGGAAGTGGAATCCTTTACCACAGAGGGCATTTGAGGCTGGGTCATTATATATAATCAGAGTTAAGATAGACACAGTTTAATCAGTAAAATAATCAAAAATTATTAGGAAAAAGGAGTAAAGTACAGTTGAGGATTATTAGATCAACCATGAATTAATTGAATGGTAGAACAGACCCAATGGGCTGAATGGCCTACTTCTGGTCCTATGTATTATGGTTTTATTTGAACGATGACAGCAAACGGTGAAAGACTTCCTCATGATGTTTCAGCCTTGAAGTCTGTGCTGGTGGATTGATGAGTGTAAATCAGCATTTGGACTGAAGGTAAGTCAAATTTTCTAAATTTTAAATACATAATTGTTGGGACATCCTTGCGTAAGCAGAGCAATTTCCGTAATTTCAAAGCACACTACAATTTGTGAAACAGTTGTGCTGTAGAGTTACATTAGGAAATTTTACAAACTTGTTTTACCTATTTGTTTTGAGAGTTATACTAGTTAGGTATGATTTCATGTATGATATTTTTCAAATTTTGTATTGAATCCTTCAAACGTTCTGCCAATCCATGATTTGGGCTCAAAAATGGAATTGGGCTTCTTTAAAAGATGTTGAAACAAAAATAAGTGTTTGGCTTTTTTGTGGAAATTATTAGTTGAGTCGTGAGTTTCAGGTGAGATTGTGACTGAAGAGCTGATACAGAAATCAAAAATGCAGAATCTCTTGTTCTTGCAGAAAGCAACATCAGCATGACAGGTGATCAGGAGTAATCTCCTTATGTTCTGGAATCATTTATGATTTTATGATCAAAGCTAAAACAGAATCTCTGTCAATCAAGCTTCTATAATTAAATGAAGAACTGAAAGAAACAAGCTTTGTTTCATTCCATCAAAGGACATGGAGTAGATATAAACATTTAAACAATGACAGAAATTGAAGGTTTAAACGTTAAAACAATGTAATCTGTAGGCTGTGATAAATGTAGAAATAGAGTCAGATGGAAATGACAAAGTGGCACTTGTCATTTGACAGAACATGCCTCTAACATATACCACACACAGCCAAAAATAAAAACCTCAGCAGATCTGGCAGCATCTGTGAAGGATAAAACAGAGTTAAAGTTTTGGGTCCGGTGACCCTTCCTCAGAACACCAGACCCGAAATGTTAACTCTGTTTTTAACTTCACAGATGCTGCCACACCTGCTGAGCTTTTCTAGCAATTTTGTTTTTGTTCCTGATTTACAGCATCCACAATTCTTTCGGTTTTTATTTTAAAAAAACTGTAGTTATCTTGAAACATTATTGGTTTACAATACATTTTACATTAAGATAAAATTATGTGAGTTGACATACTGCTACTGTATTTGCCCTGATTACCTCTACTGGCACCTCGTGATATCGGCCATCTCTACCAGTATGTGGCACAGGGTAATAGTTATTTGAGGTTGTTCACTGCTACTTAGCCTCTTTTCTCTATACTATGTCTAAGCCCTATCTAATAATCAATGCTAGGGAATAGAGAACTTGTGAATCTAAAAGACGCACTGTTCATTTATTGTTTATTTCATGATAGCAGTATGTACAGGAAGCAGTAAGGGGCAGCATGGTGCCTCAGTGGTTAGCACTGCTGCCTCACAGCTTGAGGGACTTGGGTTCAACTCCACTCTAAGGGGACAGTGTGGAGTTTGCACATTCGCCCCATGTCTGTGTTGTCCCCTCTGGGTGCTCCGGTTTCTTCCCACAGTCCAAAGATGTACAGGTTAGGTGGATTGGCCATGCTAAATTACCCCAGTGTCCAGGGATATGTAGGTTGGATGGATTAGCCATGGGAAATGCAAGGATACAGGGATAGGGTAGGGGTGTTAGACTGGGTAGGATGCTCTTCAGAGGATCAGCATGGACCGACTGAACTGTGTCC
Source organism: Ginglymostoma cirratum (assembly GCA_024137785.1). NCBI lineage: Eukaryota > Metazoa > Chordata > Chondrichthyes > Orectolobiformes > Ginglymostomatidae > Ginglymostoma > Ginglymostoma cirratum. Next base: position 23,334,815 of record JAHRHZ010000075.1, read on the forward strand.
ACACTGTAGGGGTTATGTTTTTGAAATACAACTTATATTACTAGTCAGGCGCAATTACTAGGACCCTCAGGAGCTCTAAGGATATATCTGCTCCCTATGACGGCTCGTGGAGAAATCCTTGTCTTCACTGAAAAACTGCATGTAACTTCAACACATCGAATGGAGCTAATACATTGTCAATTGTAATTCTATCAAAACCATTACCTTATACAAAATCTGAAACGCCTTTGGCGTACAGAACACCAAAGCAAGTTCATTGATGCTTAAAATGATGCAAAACTGCCTGAATGCATTCAGGCAGTTTTTGGCTCATTTGCATATCAGCAAGGAGGCATTCAAATGGAAGCTTAGAATAGAAATGCCACACACAATGTTGTGCATGTGCAGTATATTTTTATTGGACAAAAGACTTTAAATCCTTCCACTTTCTCCTCAGTTCTTTTTATTTTGCCAAAAAAAACTCACTGGAGTAGATGCACAACTCTAAAAAATAGATGACAGTGAATTGTAAAGTCCTAAACAGTGGGAAGTGTGGAAGTAGGCCATTTGGCCCATCAGATTCACACAAACCCTCCGAAGAGCATCCCACCCAGACCCAATCCTTGTAATCCAGCATTTCCTCTGGTTAATTTACCTAGCCTGCACATCCCTGGACACTATGAGCAATTTAGCATGGCCTCCACCTTATCTGTGTATCTTTGGTCTGTGGGAGGAAACCATAGCACCCTCAGGAAACCCACACAGACACAGGGAGAATGTGCAAACTCCACATAGAAAGACACACGAAGGTGGAATCAAACCCGGGTCCCTGGAACTGCGAGGTAGTAGTGCTAACCACTGAGCTACCGAGGCGCCCCATTGATTTGAAAACAATGTAAACAAAAAAAGGCTTCTAATTTGCTTTGACCCCTTATACATCATCTCCCCAAAGTCAATTCATCCCCATCACTTCTTTGTATCTGTAATACTCATTCTTTTTAAATGATGGATACATGTCTTTGTATGCTGGTAGGTCATGACTTACGTTATGAGCTCTTTCTTTGAATCTTTGTTCAGAACTTTGGACTGTGAACTTGCAACAGTAACCTCACCAGGGTATCTCCTTTCTTCCATACCTTCCTCTGGGCCAATGTCTTCTTTCTGTAATCATAACAAATCAAATAATAAAAAAAAGCACATACAGTAGAATATCCAGTGCAAATTGTAATCCGACATTTTATTTGTTTTGCAAAGTGTCTTTTTTTAATTGAGTTTCTGCTCACACACATTGGTCCATTACTAAATGTAAAATTTATCATGAACAAACACTTACATTGTTTTAAAAAAAACTTTAAAAAGTGAAATGTTGAAAAAATATAAACTTACTAAAACCTTAGTAGGTATTCCTCTATGTTTGAGAGAAGTAACGTGCATTTATATAACGCCACTAATGTTCTGAAGTAACAACCTAAGGCGTTTATTAGAATGTTAACAAATAAAATTTACAATATCATATAAACATATAGAAACAGTAAATCCTGGGATTTACTGCAACCACAAAAAAGAAATCTGATGTTCATTAAACTTTCCCCGGAACATTTAATCTCAGTTTGTATAGCAAGTTGCTATAAGTGGAATTTCAAAAATAGGGTGGTGCCCTCTACAAAGTATGTCAGAACAGAGGAATTGACACTGTACATGGACAATTGGTAGAGGGTCAAAATAAAGGTTAGGAATTGGCACAGGCTTGGTGGGCTGAAAGTCCTGTTCATATGCTGCATTTTATTGTAACTGAAATCATGGCTCCAGATTTATAAGAGTTTATTTCAAGCGCCTGAATGCTGTTTAAGATAGATTACTAAAGATGAAATGGACAGGACCAAATTTTGGTGATGAGCTTAGTCCAAAGTTATTGCGTAAGTACAAGAACTACATGTGCACAATACTTTTAAATAGGGAATGAGGCAATGAGATGGTATTTTTCCACACGTTATTGGCGGAGTAGTGCATCTCAGGCAGTGGCTTCTAGTTTTTTTTCGCATTTTTGCACTTTTGCACTCCCTAAAAGTTGTTGTCTGAGTTGTGCATAAATAGCAGTTGGTGCCATTAACCTCTATTATTTTGCATTAATTTCTGATCCCATATACACTACAATTGAGCTTTTCCAGTGGAGATCAGTGGCACAGGGAAATTGGAAAAATGAATACATGTAAAATAATGAGCTACAGATGTAATTTTCAGAGATGAACCCCAACTAGCAGCCCTAGGAGGAACGGATGATTAAATCACCCCCAAAATTAGACTCATGCTCATTGGCTACAGCTCCGCCTTCAACACCTTTACCCCGTCCAGATTGAGCTCAAAACTTCGAGATCTTAGTCTCGGCTCTGCCCTCTGTAACTGGATCCTCAGCTTTCTGACCCACAGACTGCAATTAGTGAAGATAGACAACTGCACCTCATCTACGATAACACTCAACACTGGAGCCCACAAAGATGCATCCTCAGTCCCCAACTGTACTCTTTGTACATCCACGACTGTGTTGCCAAATTCCAAATGGACATCATCTACAAGCTTGTTGATGACACCACCATGGTAGGATGGCTATCTTACAACAACGAGTCAGAATACGGAAAGAAAACAGAGGGCTTGATGTTTTGGTGCAGCGAAAACACCCTTTTTCTCAACGTCGGCAAAACTAAACTGATAACAGAAAGAAAAGAGGAGAACACACTCCCATCTACATCAATGAAGCTGAGGTTGAGAGAGTGGAGACAGTCAAGTTCCTAGGAGTGATGATAACTGACAACCTGTCTTGGGCTTCCCATGTAGATGCGATGGTAAAGAAGGCACAACAACACCTCTTCTTCCTCAGGCAGCTTCGGAAATTTGACATGTCCATAAGGTCCTTCACCAACTTTTACAGATGGACCATAGAGAGCATACTGTCCAGGTGCTTATCGGCCTGGTACAGCAGCTGCTCTGCCCGGGACCGTAAGAAACTATAGAAGGTGGTGTGTACAGCCCAGACCATCACGGACGCCAACCTTGCATCCATGGACTCCATTTACATGGCTTGTTGCTGTAGAAAGGCTGTCAACATCATCAAAGACCCATTGCACCCCAGTAATGCTCTCCTACAACCTCTTTTGTCAGGCAGAAGATACAGAAGCTTGAACACAAACACCAGCATGTTCAGGAACAACTTCTTCCCAGCCATTGTTAGACTGACAAATGGAGTCTCTAACTTCAAATAATGCTGACTATGCTAATGTTGATATTGCCTAGCGCATCCCCTGTGCGATGTAACCTGTATGCCTCTGTTTAAGTTTCATTTTCACCCTATGATCTGTATGTCCTTACTTACTATGATCTGCCTGTAGTGCTTGCAAACAAGGCTTTACACTTAGATATACGTGACAATAAATAAAATCAAATTAATTCAAAATCACTTGATTTATCTAACATGATTCTGTTAATATGTCAAGTTTAGTCCACATTAAAGTCGCTGACAATTGCGACCTCCATTTATACACAGCTTACACAAATGATCAAAGAGAAACCTTTCTGAGTTACCTCTTTCTCTTCGTCCTTATGTATCTGTGTTTTAGTGTAGTTGACAGGTGTGTCCCATCCTTCTTGCTCGCACAGTGCTTGGTAGTACTGAGGAGTTATCAAGATACTGTTTAGGTAAGAGGGGGGAGGTTCCGGTGTACTTGCTGTAGAGATGAGAGTGGCAACTTTGTCCCGGTTCCTATTCTTGTTCATGCTTAAATCAAGGGTTCCATTTTCATCCACTTCTATGTCTATGTTCTGCATTAAAAAGGCCTACAATTGTTATTAATCAAAATACATATGTGATCTACTGTAATGTATTAAAGGGGTTACACAACTTTGAAGATTATTTTTTAGAACATCATTTGCCAGTGTAATGTTTTTTTCTTGTTGCTCCAAATGCAACTGTAATCCTGGAACTCCAATTGATGACTAGCTCTGACAAATTTTAAAGATTGCAGATGATCTTTAATCCTTTAATAACTATCTCAAAGTAATCATTCTAGAGCAGGTTCCGGCAAGTTCTAGTAAGTAAAGTAGTAATTTAGCTGCTTGGAAAGACATCATTGATATATATAAACAAAACACAAAAGTGATATAGAAATAATCAAGTTCATAGTTACAAGCTGTGCTAGTACTAAAGAATGTAACACAAATGATTGTTTCATTGCAAACTCAGAAAAAAAATATATTTGTATTTTGCAGATTCATTTTGTACGCAAAATGCAGAACAATTTTGCTGCTGAAATTTTACAGGGCAATTTTCCAAGAGGAAAGTTCACAGGGTCAAATTGAGGACATGTTGTATTCATGTAATCTGCTTAAATGGGAAACTTCTTATTTTGAAACAATGGCTCCTAGATCTAGATTCCCACATGCATGGAAACATTCTTTGAGATCTACTCTATCAAGTTTTCTCGGAATCACGAACAAAAACAAAGTTGCTGGAAAAGCTCAGCAGGTCTGGCAGCATCTGTGAGGGAGAAAACAGAGTTAACGTCTCGGGTCCGGTGACCCTTCCTCAGAACTGGACCCAAAACGTTAACTCTGTTTTTTCCTTCACAGATGCTGCCAGACCTGCTGAGCTTTTCCAGCAACTTTGTTTTTGTTCCTGATTTACAGCTTCCGCAATTCTTTCAGTTCTTCTTGGAATCACATTAGTTTCGACAATGTCAACTCTCATGGTTACGGGTAGGAAGGTGGATAGATGGTTGAGGTGGGAAAGTGGGTGAGTGGATGTGTGAATAGATAGTTGGGTGGCTGAGTGACTGGGGAGCAGTTTGGTCGCATCAAGTTGTGGTTAGTCAGTTGATCATGGCTGGATGGATTGGATCGGTTTATTGGGTTGGGTTGTGGGATAATTGAGCTGAATTGGTGGGCTGGTTGTGGGATTTGGGGTAGTTGGGTTGGACGGGATAGTTGCTTGGGTGATCTTGGTCTGGTCAGGACAGGTTTGGAGACAGTTACATTCTTAAGTGACAAATCAGGTCTGGTCAATACATGGTTGGGTGATTGATTATTCAGGGGTGTTGAGCCTGGTCAGGGAGGTCATCAGCTTAGGGTATTATGGCCTAGTGGGAGTTAGTTGGTAAGTCAGCAGCGTATTCGGGAAGTTGGGGAGTAGGTCAAGCTACAAGGACATGTGGGAGGGCTGGAGGTTGTCAGTTGTGGTTATGGTTTGGGGTAGCCAAATCGCGGAGCATGAGGGGTGTACTGGGTTAGTTGTGTCATGACTTTAACATTAGATTAGGTTTTAAGATAACAAGGTGTAAAACTGGATGAACACAGCAGGCCAAACAGCATCAGAGGAGCAGGAAAGCTGATGTTTCGGGTCTAGACCCTTCTTCCGAAAGATTTCTGAAAGGTTTCTGAAGAAGGGTCTAGACCCGAAACGTCAGGTTTCCTGCTCCTCTGATGCTGCTTAGCCTGCTGTGTTCATCCAGCTCTACACCTTGTTATCTCAGATTCTCCAGCATCTGCAGTTCCTACTGTCTCTGAAACAGATTAGGTTTTAAACCGTCTCACATGTTCTGGGTAACTATTAAGGTAAGTGATGCAGATTCATCCAAAGTCTTCAACTTTAGATCAGAGTCGGAGATAGCAGAAGAATTGCCCGCTGGTAGTTCATATTTCCTGGGTAATTTCCTACATAATTCTAGGATCAGAAGGTCCACAGTGTCCAGACATCTGACTTCCTTCATGGACCTTCTAATGGTTCAGGAAACCTGAATTTTGAGTCTACATCTACTGGTTCTCCTTTGTCAACATTACTTGTTACATGGTCTAAGAACATTTTTTAATCTGTGGATTTCCAACTTTCTTTTACCTTGCAGGAACTTTTACTGGCTGTTTTTTATATTTCTTGCTAGTTTACATTCAAAATCTGATTATTTTCCTTTCTTTTAGTTTTGTTTCAGCTTTCTAAAACTTTCCCAATCTTCTGACCTACCATTAGTAATAATATATACAATTAATGAACACTTGTCCATACATTTATAATGAATTAAAATATGTTTCATAACTGTATTCTCCATTTGATTGTGGCTAACCTGACTTCTCATTTTAGTAGTACATCATATCTCTACCTTATCCTTATAACCCCATACCTCCCACAGCCAATCTGGCCAGCACATCCTTGGATACTTTAGGCAATTTAGCATGGCCAATCCACTTAAACTGCACATCTTGGACATGGGAAGAAACCAGAGCACCTGGATGAAACACACACAGATACAGGGAAAATATGCAAACTCCACACAGACACATGCCCAAGGGTGGAATTGAACCCAGGTCTCTGGCACTGTGAGGCTGCAGTACTAACCACTGAGCCATTGTGCCACCCTTTAGTGCCTTAACTTAATTTGCTTTTACTGGATTAAAAAAAATGCAATCCAGCAGCATGTTTCAAGTTAAGCAATAGCAGTTCCATTTATTTGAATAAATCATTGGATACTCTGAAGGTGGTTGTGATATCTAAACTTTCAATTCTGCCTCAGAAACTATTTAGTTTTATGCTTTCAGAGACTTTGTGTTTTATCTTATGCTTTAATCCAATACTATTGTGCACATTCAGATACCAGCTTGGAGTATCTTGGGCTGTGAGTGTCCATACATACACTGTCCCTGAGTCTGCCTACTCCTTATCTCTAAGTAAGGCTCTACAACTCCTTATGTACTGTAGCACTCTTATTCACATCTGTGAATAGGATCTCAAATACAATTCTCTAATGTAGTGTCTAACACCTCTTTCTACACATGCTCCTTCTAGACTGATTTATTCCTTATGGATGTAAGAGTTATGTGATTAGTAACTTGATCATGATTGACAGGAATCTCGTTATTACCACAGGTTGAGTGCAAATGAACATTTTGTAAATACTATCTCACCTTAGTTGACAAATCTTGTACTTTTGTAGAGAGGTTCTCTGGTATCTCTCTGCAACGTGTAGATAGGTTGAGGATAGCCGCAGCTGCTATATGAGTTGCTTCAGTATCATGACTGTAACTATAGATACTGGAGTGGCATGGGCTTTGTACAGAGGCACTAGATAGTCGATTAGAAGAAGTCACTGGACCTGAAAAGTGTTTGGCTGGCAACAGGTGCAGAAAACACATGCATTAATTTTAGTGCAATGATTTAGTTATATTTATAGTTCAGCCTATTTCCCAACTTGTAAATTGTTATTCTCATTTAACTAACATAAAATGTAAAAAGAAATTTACAGAAGCTAAATGGATATTAAAGAGGAATGCACAAGTCGCACTCTATTCAATTTGTAGGAAAAATAAAATCCATCAATAAATGAATAAATGTTGGAGTGGGATATTGATTTTGAATTCAGTATTGGACACCATGAACTCAGGAACTGGCTTGAATTAAGAAGGACTCTACTTCTCGTTCTCTTCCCTCACCTGAGGTATGGTAACGTCAGGTTAAATGACCACTAGTTGTCTCTCTGTCTCTAATGAGGACACAGCCCTAGGGTCTGGTAGGATAATGGTGATTCACATTTTTACTGACAATATGAGACGGTTCCAACAGTCTCTTTGCTATCCCAATTTATACAATATTAAAATGCAACGTACTATGAAAAGCAAAAACTAAATTCATCATTTCACCTGTCAAGTTCTAAGGATGAATTGTCAGATTGTTAGTAATTAAGAATGTTTTAAACGAGAATACTTGCCCTGCCATCGTATTTACTAGATGATGTTTTAAGGTGATCTATAAGATATTAGAGAGGTTCAGAAAAGATTTACCAGGATAACAGTGGGAGTGGACGGTTTGAGTTATAGAAATAGGCTGGATAGGCTGCAACTTTTTTCACTGGAGTGTAGGAGGTTGAGGAGTGACCTTATTGAAGTTTATAAAATCACGAGGGGCAGAGATAAGATGAATAGCAAAGGTCTTTTCCCTAAGGTGTTTAAGATGAGAAGAGAAAGATTTAAAAATGGCACGAAGGGAAACTTTTTTACACAGAGAGTGGTTAGAGTGTGGAATGAGCTGCCAGAATAAGTGGTGAATGCAGGTACAGTCACAAAGTTTAAAAGACATTTGGATAAGTACTTGAATAGGAAAGGTTTGGAGGATATGGGTCAAACACAGACAGATGGGACTAGATTAGTTTGGCAACATGGTCAGCGTGGACTAGTTGGATTGAATGGTCTGTTTCCATGTTGTATGACTATATGACTATGACTCTATATATGAATTTGATTCAGTTTGATGTGTTTTGTATACACTTATATACAGTAGTAAAGTATTTATGTGACTAGAGTAGCAATCCAATGGCCAGAAATCATAATTCACGAGCTGGGGATTCAAATCCCTCTTTGGCTGTTTGAATTCAGATTAAATGAAAAATCCTCGAGTGTGTGAGTTAAAAATGTAATTGGTTTGAAATTTGATTCTGCTTTTTAACCAGCCCCACCACTGAACTAAGCTGGATGTGGCGATTTAGGAAAAAAATAATTTAATGAAATTATTTTAAATTTCAAAAATATTTAATGATAAGCTATATTAATTCAAAGTCAAACAGAAGTAAAAGAAGGTAATAAATAGAAGCAAGAGATTGGGGAGAAGAAAAATAATGGATAAACAAGTAAAGGGCTAAATTTTAAATTTCAATTTAAAAATAATACATAATTATGTCACAGTGGGCAATTATAAAAGTAGTGAAGTTACTCATTATATAGCACTAGATTTTCTGCTGCAATAGGTTTGCTTTAAAATCTCTGTGTGCCAGCTGTATAGGTAAAAAGTGGATAATCAAAGAAGCCTGGAATCTCTCTGGATTTGGCAGCAGCTACGTGACTGCTCAAACATATGGTCCAATTTAAAACTATGTTATTGCTGTTGTATTATAATTGTCCAAAGATTCTCTAAATTGTGACCTTAGTCTCATCTCCATCACTGGTCTCATCAGGTTGATCTCTAAATCTCAAAATATCATGGAACAATTGAGCACCCCATGTTTACCAGGACACTGATAAAACAAATGTGTCATTTAACTCTCAGCAATGGGACTGATCAACAAAATTGTAAGACTGTTTGGATGACCCAGACACTTGCTTGGCCTGGATCACACCAGCTGAAGAATTAGGGAGGTATTTTTCTAGGTTCCATACTCTGGTCATCAGTTATTTGCTCTGGAGATGGTGGTGGGGGCAAGAACCTGCTATTACTCGCATAACAGTTCTGTGAAGGTCCAATAATTTCTTGGGATATCTGCCCATTTCTTGCTGGACTAACAATGGGAGTCTAGGAGAATTAATATCAGCCCACAATGTATCTGTGATTTGCACCGTTTCACTTACACTTTGAGTGCTGTATCATTTTGATCTTCACTACTTACATTCAGAAAATTGAACAGCTTCCTGTTCTGGAACTTTTGATGTTAATGTGTGCTTTCCAAATACTTGTGCATCAAAGCTGGCATAATCAAATGGAGCCTTAGTACATTTGTCCAGCTCCTTTGATATGTTGGTATGGGATGTGCTGATGGGTTGTGTGGATCCATAACTGGACTGAGAAATCTCCATTTGTTTCACCAGACAAATTGGCCTACACAATGGACAGAAAAACTGTTATGATGTTACCCAATTTATTTTCCCAAGACTTCTTCTCCCTTCCTTTTGAAGGTTATTCCAGCCCTTCTTAGCTATGGTCAGTGACATCCTGAATCATTATGAATAAGGTTCTATGAGTCTGTTCTCCCTCTGTTTCACACTTAGACTGAGAATATTTACAGTCTAGGATAACCTCAATATAGATTGGTAAAAATTGCATTCTTAATCACTCAGGGTAAAATTCTGTACAGGATACAGCAGTGACTAGTCTGCTCTCCCTCTTATCCAAATTTGAGGTATGGTCGAGTAACATGGTGTAAGAGGTACCCTTATCAATAACAGCAACAGAGTGGCACTGACCAGGCCAGTAACACCAAAGTAGTGTACATTTTCAGCACCTCCTCAACTATGCTTAAGACAGTCTTGACAGCTTGGTTCAACTAAAGTTATCTTAAAGCATCAGAAGCAGCTGCAACAACTGTGTTTTTGCCTATTCCCAGCTCCTGAGTCCACCCTCTGCCTTCTTCAATCTGCCTCTCCTGCCTCAATGAAGGTGAGTGCTGAAGCCTTGTTGGCAGAATGACTGAAGACAGCTCTAATTCTCTGGGACAATGTTCCAATACTGATAAGTCTAAATTGAATAATAATTAATTCCTCATTTTAGAATCAAAATGATCTCCAGAAGAGTACCTAGATCAGAATTTGCTCCTGGTGACAGTATATTTACATCAACTAATATGAAACTTCAAGGAAAAAGCAGATTTTCTTGGATTAATCCTCTTGTATTGCATCTACACGTTCCTTCAAAATCTTTTTCTTCTCTCAGCATTTTTCTGACTATTTTGCCAATTCTTTTCCAACCTCTCTCACTCCTCTCTTAAGTCATTCACGTGCATGAAATTAAAGATGCAATCCACTTTCTATTTTCTTGTGACATTGAAGGCAATAACATGGCATGATGCCAAATATCCTCCACTGTATGGCTCGATAATACTTACCTTGTGATGCACAGCAGGTGAAAATCAAATGGACATTATTACTGACAGATCCTTATTTCTTCTGTATTTCATTTCCTAAAGTTCTTTCCTGGATTATCCAGCTAGTGAGATAGAAGTGACATGAGGACATTTACCTAATTTTCCGAGGCTTTAACTTGGAGGAAGCCCAAATGCAATGAGACCTATTGCAGGTGTTCCTTCCATAATAGACTCATTTTTTTCACATTGGAGGTTTGAGAAGGGACTTTACACAACAGTTGTGGAATTGACTCAAAATATAGATAGTTACCTATTCAGATGATGTCATGAATTAATTCAACTTTCTCTGCAATTTCTAAATTTTACCTGAATCAAGTGACACTATTGTCTTGTACAGTATTCTTAGTTGTATTATTCTAAACAAAACACTGACAAAAGATTCTGGATTAAACATAAGGAAAAGAACCACTTTGAGACATTTACATGTTTTGTAATAATTTATTTAACGTCAATTTGATTTTAATGAGTTGATAGTCAGATGCAGGCCAATGATCCACTTTGCCAGTTCACTGGATAAGCAGTGAAACTTGAACTTAACTAATAATCTTACTAATTACTGGACACCATAGCCCCTAGTAGATTTGTTTACGGTGAGCAAATGGAAGACAGTAGCATCAAATAAGAACATACCTGAGTATTTGGTCTGGGCTTTGTCCAACTCTTGACAGCTCATTCTGCTTGTCTTGGCACTTTGTCAATTTCTCTGCTGCAGCAATTGGGCAACCAGAGAGACTATTAAAAATAAATAAAAAATAAGATGGGGTTCATAGTTTCAAAGCTTGTATTTTTTGAGGCAAATCATAATTAGGGGCTGAAACAGAAATGTCAGCTAAATGTAAAAGAAACTAAATCTTCAGCTTTTGAGGAAATCTAAGATGGAAACAGAAATGCAAGGAGCAATGGCAATTGAAATTTCAGGTTTAAGGGCATACTGACATGAAGCCGCATTCAAGGATATAGAACCTGTCAAACTCAGATTTCATTGAAGCAGGAGGGGCAGATTGAAGAAGGCAGAGGGTGGATTTAGGAGCTGGGAATAGGCAAAAACACAGTTGTTTCAGCTGCTTCTGATGCTTTAAGATAATTTTAGTTGAACCAAGCTGTCAAGACTGTCTTAGGCATAGTTGAGGAGGTGCTGAAAATGTACACTACTTTGGTGAATACAATACCTTTCAAGTTAGGTTGGCTACTTTCAGCTGGGGGCCATGCTAAGTACTCATAGAAAAGGATCTGGAATTCTGCCAGCAAAAGTTCAGAGCTTTGTAGAATTTTGAGTCTGAAATTAGTCTCACAAATACTGTCTAGTAAACTTGTGAGCTCTCTTTTTGCTGCATATGCTATTTAATGTGTAATTTACAATCTACATTCACCATAAATTTCCTGTTAATTTGTTTTTAATTTATGTTGATTTTAGCTTGATTTTTAAAGTTACAGTTATAAAAAGCAAAGACTCATCCAGTTGTTTTGATTGTTCAATATATTTGATTCTTTTAGTTTGTTGGTCTGCATAGGAATCACAACAATAAATACAAGTTACTTAGAGATCATGGCTGACCTTCATCAGGGTCTATGCCCGAAATGTCAAGTTTTCCTGCTCCTATGATGCTGCTTGGCCTGCTGTGTTCATCCAGCCCCATGCCTTGTTATCTCGGATTCTCCAGCATCTGCAGTACCTATTATCTCTCTCATTCATAGACGTCTACTTTGTCAATTCCCTTTAGCAGCTTATATGCCTCAATTGTTCTAAACTCTAAAAAGTTTAAATATGAATATAGTTCTAACCAATCCAGTCCCTCTTCACAAATCTGTTCTGCATCTCAGGAATCAGTATGTTAAAAAATCATTGCTCTCCCTCTGTAGCCAGAACATCCTTCCTCAGATAAGGAGATCAAAACTGCACACAGCACTCCGGGTGTGGTCTCACCAAGGCCGTGTACAATTGTTGCAAGATATTCCTGCTACTGTACTCAAATGCTCTTGCTATGAAAGCCAACACACCATTTGTCATCTTGATCACCTGCTGCACCTTCACCACTGATGCTTAGTGGCAGCAACGTGCACCATCTACAAGTCACTCTGCAGAAATTCACCAAAGAACCTTTGATAGCACCTTCCTAACCCATATCCACTATCACTTAGAAGGACAACAGCAGCAGATTGATGAGAACACCACAACCAGTCAGTTTCTCTCCAGGCCGCTCAGTACCTTGACTTGGAAATATATCACCTTTCCTTCCGTGTTGTTGGGTCAAAATCCTGGAATTGTCTTCCTAACAGCATTATGAGTCTACCTACAGTAAGGGCAACTAAACTACGAGTAATTAACATTGGCCTAGTCAGCAACACTCATGACCCATAACCAGACTATGGCTTGAGCCGTGTGTATTCATCTGCAAAAGTCTGAAGGAAAATGTCTAATCCCTCCTGTCCCCAGTACCATTTCAGGAGCATTAATCAAGAAAAACTAACATGCTTACAGAGCCTCACATGAATTTAGGTGTTACCTGAATTTTCAATTCTGACAATTTACTGGTTAAGTTTTAATCATTACCTCGAATCCATACAAGAATGATTTTAACTCATCTCCGATCTATGATCCTACACTTTAAAGGGCAACTATGAACTAGCAAATTAAAACTAAATTCATAAGGGGTGGGTACATGGGAAGCCCAAGGACTGACATTTTCAATCCACCCTACAAAAATGTTGGTAATACATTATGAAACATGATTAGGGCTCACAGTACCCCGAGACAGCCAATTAGAAGCCATTTCCATGCTACTAGTTCCATAGTAAGAAGAACTAAAGTGACTATTCCCAGCTTTGTCATTTTAACAAAATTTATAAATATTAAAAGAAGTGATGACTTCTTCCAGATGAAGCTTTCTGGTTTTCAATAGCACTCCACTTCTCAACTGAGGATCTCAAAAATGGTTCAAAGCCAATTCCCAGCATCTCATACAGTTACCTCAAGCACAGGAAAGAATAAGCTTCTCTATTCTGAAGCACTGGATTGCCAAGTTTAATTTTTAAAAAGGTTGTAGTACTTGAGATTAACTTGATGAACACACAGATACTTTGAAAAGAGTGGTCCTGGAAAATAAAATCTGGGACAAACTTTTCTAGTTCTATCCCCCTCAATTCCCAATTCAAGAAATAGCTACAACAAATCCTCAGAGAATCTCAAAATTTATTGTTAATGCAAATAAAACCAAGTACATTAAACACCCCATTTCTGAAGAAGGGTCCCAACCTGAAAATTCAACTTTCCTGTTCCTCTGATGCTGCCTGGCCTGCTGCATTTCTCCAGCTCCACACTGTGTTATCCTAGAATACCAACTGATTTTGCTTTTTAAATGTAGAATTTCCAGTACGACACAGCAATACCAATCCAAACATGTACCTGGATAATTGGAGCTCATTCTGGGGTAGGTCAGACCTCTACAAACAGGATGGTCTGCACCTGAACCAGAGGGGTACCAATAACCTTGGGGGGAAATTTGTTAATGCTCTTCAGGAGGGTTTAAACTAGTTCAGCTGGGGGATGGGAACCTGACTTGTAGCTCCAGTGTACAGGAAGTTGAGAGTAGTGAGGTCATGAATAAGGTTTCAAGGTCGCAGGAGTGTACCGGCAGGCAGGAAGGTGGTTTGAAGTGTGTCTACTTCAACACCAGGAGCATCCGGAATAAGGTGGGTGACTTTGCAGTATGGGTTGGTACCTGGGACTTTGATGTTGTGGCCATTTCGGAGACATGGATAGAGCAGGGACAGGAATGGTTGTTGCAGGTTCCGGGATTTAGATGTTTCAGTAAGATCAGGGAAGGTGGTAAAAGAGGGGGAGGTATGGCATCGTTAGTCAAGGACAGTATTACGGTGGCAGAAAGGACGTTTGATGAGGAGTCGTCTACTGAGGTAGTATGGGCTGAGGTTAGAAACAGGAAAGGAGAGGTCACCCTGTTGGGAGTTTTCTATAGGCCTCCGAATAGTTCCAGAGATGTAGAGGAAAGGATAGCAAAGATGAGTCTGGATAGGAGTGAAAGGAACAGGGTAGTTGTTATGGGCGACTTTAACTTTCTAAATATTGACTGGAAAAGCCATAGTTCAAGTACTTTAGATGGGTCAGTTTTTGTCCAGTGTGTGCAGGAGGGTTTCCTGACACAGTATGTAGCTAGGCCAACAAGAGGCGATGCCACATTGGATTTGGTACTGGGTAATGAACCAGGCCAGGTGTTAGATTTGGAGGTAGGTGAGCACTTTGGTGATAGTGACCACAATTCGGTCACGTTTACGTTAGCGATGGAAAGGGATAGGTATATACCGCAGGGTAAGAGTTATAGCTGGGGGAAAGGCAATTATGAGGCGATTAGGCAAGACTGAGGATGCATAGGATGGGGAAGGAAACTGTAGGGGCTGGGCACAATTGGAATGTGGAGCTTGTTCAAGGAACAGCTACTACATATCCTTGATAAGTACGTATCTGTCAGGCAGGGAGGAAATGGTCGAGCGAGGGAACAGTGGTTTACTAAAGAAGTTGAATCTCTTGTCAAGAGGAAGAAGGAGGCTTATGTAAAGATGAAGTGTGAAGGCTCAGTTAGGGCGCTTGAGAGTTACAAGTTAGCCAGGAAGGACCTAAACAGAGAGCTAAGAAGAACCAGGAGGGGACATGAGAAGTCTTTGGCAGGTAGGATCAAGGAAAATCCTAAAGCTTTCTATAGATATGTCAAGAATAAAAGAATGACTAGAGTAAGATTAGGGCCAGTCAAGGACAGTAGTGGGAAGTTGTGCGTGGAGTCCGAAGAGATAGGAGAGGCGGTAAATTAGTATTTTTCATCAGTATTCACACATGAAAAAGATAATGTTGTCGAGGAGAATACTGAGATACAGGCTATTAGACTAGACGGGATTGAGGTTCATAAGGAGGAGGTGTTAGCAATCCTGGAAAGTCTGAGAATAGATAAGTCCCCTGGGCTGGATGGGATCTATCCTAGGATTCTCTGGGAAGCTAGGGAGGAGATTGCAGAGCCTTTGGCTTTGATCTTTATGTCGTCATTATCTACAGGAATACTGCCAGAAGACTGGAGGATAGCAAATGTTGTCCCCTTGCTCAAGAAGGGGAGTAGAGACAACCCTGGTAATTATACACTAGTGAGCCTTACTTCGGTAGTGGGTAAAGTGTTCGAAAGGATTATAAGAGAGAGGATTTATAATCATCTAGAAAGGAATAATTGGATTAGGGATAGTCAACACGGTGTTGTGAAGGGTAGGTCGTGCCTCACAAACCTTATTGAGTTCTTTGAGAAGGTGACTAAACAGGTGGATGAGGGTAAAGCGATTGATGTGGTGTATATGGATTTCAGTAAAGCGTTTGATAAGGTTCCCCACGGTAGGCTATTGCAGAAAATTTGGAGGCATGGGATTGAGGGTGATTTAGCGGTTTGGATCAGAAATTGGCTTGCTGTAAGAAGACAGAGGGTGGTGGTTGATAGGAAATGTTCATCCTGGAGTTCAGTTACTAGTGGTGTACCGCAAGGATCTGTTTTGGGGCCACTGCTGGTTGTCATTTTTATAAATGACGTGGATGAGGGCGTAGAAGGATGGGTTCGTAAATTTGCGGATGACACTAAAGTCGGTGGAGTTGTGGATACTGCGGAAGGATGTTGCAGGTTACAGAGGGACATAGATAAGTTGCAGAGCTGGGCTGAGAGGTGGCAAATGGAGTTTAATGCGGAAAAGTGTGAGGTGATTCACTTTGGAACGAGTAACAGGAATACACAGTACAGGGCTAATGGTAAGATTCTTGGTAGTGTGGACGAGCAGAGAGATCTTGGTGTCCGTGTGCATAGATCCCTGAAAGTTGCCAGCCAGGTTGATAGGGTTGTTAAGAAGGCGTACGGTGTGTTAGGTTTTATTGGTAGAGGGATTGAGTTTCGGAGCCATGAGGTCATGTTGCAGCTGTACAAAACTCTGGTGCGGCCGCACTTGGAGTATTGCGTACAGTTCTGGTCACCGCATTACAAGAAGGATGTGGAAGCATTGGAAAGGGTGCAGAGGACATTTACCAGGATGTTGCCTGGTATGGAGGGAAGGTCTTATGAGCAAAGGCTGAGGGACTTGAGGCTGTTTTCGTTAGAGAGAGGAAGGTTAAGAGATGACTTAATAGAGACATACAAGATGATCAGAGGATTAGATAGGGTGGACTGTGAGAGCCTTTTTCCTCGGATGGTGACGGCTAGCACGAAGGGTCATAGCTTTAAATTGAGGGGTGATAGATATAGGACAGATGTCAGAGGTAGTTTCTTTACTCAGAGAGTAGTAAGGGCATGGAATGCCTTGCCTGCAGCAGTTGTAGACTCGCCAACTTTAGGGGCATTTAGATGGTTGTTGGATAAACATATGGATGATAATGGAATAGTGTAGGTTAGATGGGCTTCAGATTGGTTTCACAGGTCGGCGCAACATCAAGGGCCGAAGGGCCTGTACAGCGCTGTAATGTTCTATGTTCTATGTTCTATGTTTTGGTAAACTGAAATTTGCCACAAGCTATCAGGTGTACAACTTCAAACAGGAAACACATACTTAGCTGACTTATCTTCTGGAGAACAACAGCACATCATCACTCCTAGGTGGTACTTTGTCTTATCATGACAGTGAAAAAAGTTGAGACTCTGAACTGCAGCAGATCTGTGCTTACCACTTATTACAGCTTAATCCTCATTTGCTTTGGTCCCATTGTGGAAATCATACATCTCATTGAAGGTCGGCACTTCTCTCTCCCTGACGCCCGCAAAAAGTCTAAACAGCATTTGTTCCGCCCAGCAATTGCTCAAATTTAACGAGATGTTATAAAATCATTCATTGCTCAAAAATTATACATGTTTAGACAGATTTGGTAAAAACATATTAATTGCTTAAGCAGCAATGCGAAGCTTTTTTTGACCAAAATGATCTGGGAAAGGGGCCACATGCAAAGCTGATTAATTAAGCTAACTTGTTGAGCATAAAGCAAAAACAATGATCTTTAGCTAGGCAGATTTAAGAATTGACAAGTTGTAATTAACTTATCAGTAATATGGAGAGCCAGGTGGCTCAGTGGTTAGCACTACTTGCCTCACAGCACCAGGGCGCCAGGTTTGATTCCATCTGTCTGCATGGAGTTTTCACATTCTCCCTGTGTCTGCATGGGTTTCTTCTGGGTGCTCCAGTTTCCTCCCACAGTCTAAAGATGGGCAGGTTAGGTGGATTGGCCATTATAAATTGCCCCTGGTGTTCAGAGATGTGGAGGCTAGCTGGGTTAGACATGGGAAATGCAGGGTTACAGGGATAGGGTAGGACGGTGAGTCTGGGTTAGATGCCCTTGGAGAGATGGTGTGGACTTGTTGGGTTGAATGGTCTGTTTCCACACTGTAGGGATTCTTTATAAAAAAAGTGATTTTAAAAAAGTCCTGGGTGCTTACTTTCAGCTGCATGTGTACAAAGACACCCAGTTCTTGTTGCATTTCCTCCTTTTCAAATCTATCACCATTCAGTTAACCCCTTAGTCTTTTGTATAGGCCTCTGACTTTTCCAAAGTATTAAAAAAAACACATTTACCAACCCCTTTCATTTCTGAAGAAGAGTCAAAATGGATACAAAATGTTACCTCTTTCTTTCTCCACTGATGCTAGCAGACTTGTTGAGTTTCTCCACCATTCTCAGTGGTTGTTTGTAACTTTGTTCTGTTTTAGCTTTGTTTCCAATTGTCATACATAACACTTCTGTTTTCTTCTTTTGTTTAATGAAATTTCTCTGTTGTCTAAGAACATCTACAGACTTATGTGAGTATCTTTCAGAAACTGACTCCACACAAACTAACTGCAAAAATGAAACAATCGAGCTAGGTTTCATTCTGGGATCAGCATTACTATCAGCTGCAACTGGAACAATAAATTTTCAATCTACAACCAAAGGAAAGCTATGAAGGTTTATGCTACCTGCCCTTCTTATTTAACCCTTTCTGACCCATTATAATTCTAGTGAATCTGTGTTACACCATCTCCAAAGCCAATATATTGTTCCTGATCTGGCATGTCCAAGCTGAATGCAATATTTCATTGAATCCCTACAGTGTGGAAACAGGCCCTTTGGCCCAACAAGTCCACACTGAACTTCAGAGCATCCCACCCAGACCCATTCTGCATAACCCACCTAATCTACACATCTCTAAACACTGTGGGCAATGTAGCATGGCCAATCCACCTAAACTGCACATTTTAGGACTGTGGGAGGAAATCAGAGCACCTGCAAGAAATACACACAGACACAGGGAGAATGTACAAACTCCACACAGACAGTCATCTGAGGGTGGAATCAAACCCAGGTTCCTGGTACTGTGAAGCAGCAGTGCTAACCACTGTGCCATCGTACCGGCCTATTTCTCATGAAGTCTGACAAGTGGTCTATCCGACTGAAGTATAACTTTATCTCCTTTGTCTTCTATCCATGCTGATTTACGGCATCCTATAATTTTGATTGCCTTTTATACTTAGTATACTAACTTTCAATAAGTAACTCATCAAGGGTCCTCTAAAAGCATCTTCCATACGAGTGATCTCAATCACCTAGAAGGACAAGATCAGCAGATGCATGGGAACACCACTATCTGCAAGTTCCTTTCCACAGCGCACACCTTTTTGACGTAGAAATATAACATTGTTCCTTCACTGTCACTGGGTCAAGATTCTGAAACATCCTTCCTAACAGCACCGCAGGTGTCTCTAGATCCCAAGTTTGCATGTTTAAAAAGGCAGCTCACTACCAGCTTCTCTAAGGAAACTAGGGATGGGCAATAAATGCCTGACAACACTTCTTTCCCGTGATTAAATTTTTCAAAATTGTACACTTGAACTCCCAACTATCTTGGCAGGTACAATTTCTAATCTCTTACCAGTCAGAAATATACTGAATTTATCTTGCTGGGCTACAAAACAGGTAACCTTGCACTCTCCCAGACTAGATTAAATTATACAAATTTGCAGTGTATGCCAGCAGTTTACGCGGCAAACTACAGGTGCTTTAGGGCTCATCCAATTCTAATCCAAAAGATATTAATCAGATTGGAAGGCTAAGGTGGTTGGGTGGGGGGGGAGAGGGAGGTAGGGATGGTGTGGTTGGTGGGGGGGGAAGGGGGAGGTGGTGACAGCGGGGTGGATAGTGATCAGTCAGGGCCACCCTGACAGGGTGTGTGGATCACAGTCAGTCCAAGTTGTTTGGTCAATAACAGTCAGGGGCTTATCAAGGGGCAGCCCATGGTGTCTTGGGAAGCTGTGCAACTCAATCTGGGAATGCGCTTCACTGCACTAGGTTACTGAGAAAGTAGTGACAACAATAGGGGCAATTGAAATAGCAGATGCAACTTTATAGTGAACGGTCAGAGACTGACAGCACCAGAGGTGTTTCATGCATGTTACTGTCACTCTGTCCTCTACTTGGGGATGGTGTACAGCCAACAAGGGCATGGGATTTCCAAAGTCATGGCTCTGGGACTGAACTGGGAGCACTAATAATTATATAAATGGCAATGGGGGTAAGGTTGAAGGGTCATTAGAGCCACAAGGACGACAACACAAAAGGAAACATGAAGGATAGGATGAAATTCATTAGCCACAGTCAGATTCTGCAATATACTCACACTGAAATGAAGCTGGAAACTTGTGATGTTGGATTTAAAATCAACTGTGCATTAATTACACAAATTGCTGATACCACACACAAAGTGGGCAAAGTACGTTATTGTTTTCTTCTGTGGGGGTGTCGTAAAACTCTTAAATTGGAATCCCTCCTTGAGCAATTGCAGTAATCGTGCCTCCACTGATTCAATAATGCCACTTAACTGATTTCAATTTGCAATGCATCAGTGCACATTAAAAATTATAGCCTCAAGAAATCATTACCAATAAATTGTGCAATACTGCATCTTTGACATATCAGCTAAACAATTGTAATGAAAACAAGGCATTTAAAACCAGAACCTGAAGTTTCCGTTTCACGATTCACAGCTACAGGTTCTCACAACGAACCATAAGAATGCAAGAACATGATCTGTGATGTGGAAGGAGGCCTTCTATGTTAATGGGGGCGGGTGGGGTGGTAGCATGGTAGCTTACAAGCAGAATTCTAACTCATAATGTAGCAAAAAAGTTCGGTGGAACAACGTACATTTGTAAAGGTGGCACACCTCAGAGCATGGAGGCGTGAAAATGACCTCCTTTCCTAGCCACATATGTATAGTAATAGCACAAGGCTTCAATGTGATGGATATGAGGGCTCAGGAGTACCTTCCTTTTAAACATTGTTATTTTTTCTGATATTCCCCACAGATTACCTGTTCACACATCTCACATGGAAAATGATTCTTGCTGGAGTCATTGTGGCCTTCGTGCCGCTCCAAAGACATCATGGAGGGCAATAATTATGCCATTACAAAGGCCAACAATTTAACAGCTGCACTGAATTTTTATGCCAGCAGCTTATTTCAAGGATGTATTAGATCCGTGTCTTATCTTCTAATACACAACCCACAACTGTATCCATGATATTACTGATGCAATTTTTTTCCATTCTACGCTTCCATTTTCTGTGATGGGAAGAGTCAAGTGGCTCGTGAGAGTGACAACCGCCAGCACTGGTTTCCCTCAGGTATAGGGCGCTATTAACCGCACCCACGTTGCTTTTGGTTGACACTATTGCCAATATACAAAATTTGTCAACAGAAAAAGCTTCCAATCCATCAATGCTCAAACTATATATGGCCCTTAATGCCAAATCCTGGATATCCGTACCAGAATGCTGACTATGACATACAAGGGAGCTCATAGGTTCTTTTCTTCTCCCAAGGTCCTTGGTCCATACAGTGGTGGCTACCAGGAGGCAATGTTAACACCTTCCAAATATGGCTCATGAAACCTTTTCAGATAAATACAGAATGAAAATATAGTAGTGGTCATGCTTCAAACTGTAATACAGTTCACTAGGCTCTTGAAGGTGAATTTTCACTGCCAGAGCCGGACCTTACAGTATCGCCCAGAAAGGGTGTGGCATGCTGTATCCTTCATGACTCTAGCCAACAAAAGGGAAGACCTCTTGCATCCAGAGGAAATAGGGAATCAAAAGCAAACTTCTGAGGATGAAGATAAGGATGAGGGCCAGGACATAAAACATGAGGTGTGTTTTGCTGTGCTCAAAAGACCAGAGGTGATTTAATTGAAACCAATTTCCAGCATGACTGCATTGAACTTGGAATTCATTTGATTGTCTTGCAGTGAGGTAGACGGGTTAACTCCAGGAAAGGCAGGAGGGGTAGGCAGGTAGTGCAGGAGTCTCCCGTGGCTATCCTTATCTCACTCAAACAAGTGTGCTATTTTGGAAAATGTAGGGGGTGATGGACTTTCAGGGGAATGTAGCACCGAGCCAGGTTCCTGATACTGAGCCTGGCTCTAATGTAATGAGGGGTACCTCAGGTTCCAAGCAAACGATTGTGATAGGGGACTCTCTAGTCAGAGGAACAGACAGATGTTTTCTGCGGCTGACAATGAGACATCAGAATGGTGTGTTGCCTCTCTGGTGCCAGGATCAAGGATATCTCAGAGACGGTGCAGAATAATCTCAGAGGAGAGGGAAATGCAGGAGGTCATTGCACACATTGGAACCAACAACATAGGGAGAGAAAAGGATGAGGTTCTGAGGAGAGAATAGAGGAAATTAGGCAAGAGTTATAAAGTGGGTCACCAAGGTTAGTAATCTCTGGATTACTCCCAGCACCACAAACTAGTGAGAAGGATAGAGCAGAAGAACACATGGCTTAGGAGCTGGTGCAGGGAAGAAGGACTCACATTTTTGGATCATTGGAATTTCTAGTGGGCATAAGTGACCTGTATAAGAAGGATGGAAGCTAAGGAAGTGATTACTGAGTCTCTTGCTGAGATCTTTGTATCATCAATAGCCACAGGTGAGGTGCTGGAAGACTGGAGGTTGGCAAAAGTGATGCCAGTATTTAAGGAAGGTGGTAAGGAAAAACCAGGGAACTACAGACTGGTGAGCCTGACATCAGTGGTGGGCAAGCTGTTGGAGGGGATCCTGAGGGACAGGATTTACATTTGTTTGGAAAGGATAGTCAGCCTGGCTTTATGTGTGGGAAATCATGTCTCCCTAACTTGATTGAGTTTGTTGGAGAAGTAAAACTGAGGATTGATGAAGGCAGAATGGTGAACATGATCTATATGGACTTCAGTAAGGTGTTTGACAGGGTTCTGCATGGTAGATTGGTTAATAAGGTTAGATGACATGGAATACAGGGAGAAATAGCCATTAGGATACAGAACTGGCTTGAAAGTAGGAGACAGAGGGTCATGGTGGAGAGTTGCTTTGCAGACTAGAGGCCTATGACCAGCAATGTGCCACAAGGATTGGTGCTGGGTCCACTGCTTTTTGTCATTTATATAAATGATTCAGATGTGAACAAAGGAGGTATGGTTAGTAAGTTTGCTGATGACACAAAATTGTTGGTGAAGTGCACAGCCAAGAAGGTTACCTCAGAGTACAACAGGACCTTGATCAGATGGGCCGATGTGCCAAGGAGTGGCACACAGAGTTTAATTTAGATAAATGTGACGTGCTGCATTTTGGAAAGGCAAATCAAGGCAGGACTTATACACTTAATGGCAAGTTCCTGGGGACTGTTGCTGAACAAACAGACCTTGGAGTGCAGGTTCATAGTTCTTTGAGAGTGGAGTCGCAGGTAGATAGGATAGTGAAGAAGATGCTTGGTACGTTTGCCTTTATAGGTCAGCGCATCGAGCAGTGGAGCTGGGAGGTCATCTTGTGGCTGTACAGGACATTGGTTACACCAATGGAATACTGCATTCATTTCTGGTCTTCCTGCTATGGGAAGGATGTTGTGAAACTTTAGAAGATTCAGAAAAGATTTACAAGGATGGTGCCGGGGTTGGAGAATTTGAGCTATAGGGACAGGCTGAATAGGCTGGGGCTATTTTCCCGGGAGCATTGGATGCTGAGGGGTGACATTATAGACGTTTATAAAATCATGAGGGGCAAGGATAGGGTGAATAGCCATGGTCTTTTTCCTAGGGTAGGGGCATTCAAAAGTAGAGGGCATAGTTTTAAGGTGAGAGGCGAAAGGTATAAAAGGCGAAAGGTATATATATAAAAGTCCCCAAGGGGCAACTTTTTCACGGAGAAGGTGGTGCGTACATGGAATGAGTTGCCAGTGGAGGCTGGTACGTTAATAACATTCAAAATGCATCTGGACAGGTATATCAATAGGAAGGGTTTAGAGGGATATGGGCCAAATGCTGGCAAATGGAACTAGATTAATTTAGGATATCTGGTCCGCATGGACAAAGGGTCTGTTTCTGTACATCTCTATTGATTGGTAATATAGCAAGCTGCACATGCTTAGTGCAAAGAACTATGGCCCTTTGTTATTGCTGTGAACCTTGGATTGGTTGTGTTGCTGAATGACTGTTTCATCATCCATTTGATTGGATGTGTGATATCTTCGGATGATTCCACTTCAAAGTATTGACACATTACATGTCATACTGATTGTTCAGGGAAAAAGCAGCAGTAATCGAGATAGTGTCCTAACGTTGCATGGTGCTAAGGTTAGATAACTCCGAAGGTTTCCATCAGGGCATTATATCCAAGTGTTGTGTAGTAAAGTCACACATGATGAATAACAGGCTGAGAGGAATCCTGATAAATCCTTTTGATTCTGTCATCATCAGTGACACTTTGATGTTTTAGACTGTGTGAAGACTGCTAATTTGCCTGGAAATGCTTGAACATCCTGTTGGACAACAGTGAATCTGAGAATGGCATCATTTTATGTAGCTTTTCTCAGCAGACCAATGCGCTATGATAGAGAGTGAGCACATGAGCTGCTCATTGTACATCTTTCAACCTTGAATGGCAGCGCGCCCTCCTGAAAAACTGATGAATAGGGATATGCAGAATCATCACTGATTCCATTCTCACTCACAAGATTGGTATTAGTGTGCACAGCAGACTGTGGCGTATTCCGCATGGATGGTACCTAGTTTCATTGTTGTACAAATTAAAAAGTAGAACACGTTAGCTACAATCTCAAGGATCCCTGATGTCTGAGGCTATCTGCAGTCAAGCTTGTGAGAGATGAGAAATGTTTGGCCATTGCAGTTTCTTTCATCCTTGGGATGTCTGAAGAGAATGCTTATCTCTCAAATGGGTGTGACTTAACAAAGTCCAATGTTGAAAATTATGCTACAGCAGGCATTTTAACAATGAAAATGAACATATAGTAATAAAAGTACTAGATTATTTCCAAGAGATAGGAAGGACTGCTGACGCTGGAGTCAGAGATAACACAGTGGGGAGCTGAAGGAGCACAGATGGGATCCTTCTTCAGAAGAAAACCCAACTTTCCTGCTCCTGGGCTTTCCTGCCTGGGCTGCTGTGCTCCTCCAGCTCCACACTGTGTTATCAAAGATTATTTCCAATATTGTTTTACATATCACACCTATTTACTTAAGTAAGTTCATGTCTTTCTCTCCTTCCTGCTAGGTCTACATGCAGGCCCAACTTTCACAGCTGGGATGGAGGCAGCCTGCTCTGTAGTTGACTTTGTTAGTCTGAGAGACTTGGATAGTAGTCCTGTGGTGCCTATGGACCTAGAGGACCCAAACTTGCTGACAGCCTCCAATCTAGAAGCAGGGTCACCCTCCTTGGCTTGAACAGCTCATGGTTTGGGTTCACAGACAGGGAGGAGGTGGAGGGGCTAGATATATAAGAACTATTTTAAGAAGAAGCTTTTGTGCAGTTTGTCTTTCTCTCCTCCTCCCTATGGGTGCTTGCTTTCACCATCCTGTCACTCTGAGAGGAGGGAGAACCTGGAGTCCCTTACCCCCAGCTTGCCTTGCTTTTGATGCTGAGTACCAATGGCCAGAGGGATGATATGTCTGTCCATGTGTATATCTGCATGTACACAATGTACTAGACCTGGATCTCCATGCTGCTTGCAAACTTATCCAGGGACACAGCAGATGAATGCATGTTGGAGCCAGCATTGCACTGATGTCATTGATGGTCCCTTCCATCCAAGTTACTGAATGTCTCTGATAAACATGCTTAATATTCATGTGCTTGTCCACACATTTTGTCAAAATCATTAATGGTTGAGATAAGGAGCTCATTTTCAGCCTGGGAATACCTGATCTCTAGCAGTCTTCTGAGTGTTGGTGACCTGGGGCATTTCTTCCTCAACATGTTGCAGAGACATGTCACTCATGTGTTCACCAGACTATGCTCCCAAGTCTAATCTAGAGAGTGCACATGTCAAGCTGAATGTCTCTCACAAGTGGAGGATGCAGGTCAAAATATTGTCAATACATCCTTTGAGGGTACAGTGTCTTCCTCCTTCGAGGCAGACAAGGAACTGAGGGTCTCAGCCACTGGCCTCTTTGTACCTGTTCACTGGGTGCTGCTAGTGCCTGTACATGAGAATACAGGGAATTAGTTGTCAAAGAGGGATAAAAGCTCTAACAGATGAATAATGAGTTAGGTTTGGTATAATGGGAGAAGGGTATATAGCACAGAATATTGAAGTTCACTGGGTTGTTTGGCATTTGACATCTCCCCATCACCCAAGAGTGGTTATGGTCATTTCTGGGCTAGGGAATTAGGGGGTGAGGAGTATTATTTCCACGAACCCTCCCCTCCCCTCCTTTACCTCCTGGTCTTGGATGTCTGAAACCAGTCATGGGCCAAAGTTTCCTGCAACAAGATGAATGATGGATGTGGATGCAATTATAGTTAACAGAGATGCATGGGAGCAGGAGAGGTGGCAAGGTGTCCCCATTGAGTGAATAGGAAGCACAGATTGTGAAATGGGAGGATGAGGTGCACAAGAGTTGTTCAATGGATATGATGCATAAAATGGTGCAAGTTATGGTCCATGAGCCTTGGTAAGTGATGTGTGCAGTAACACAGTTAGAGTAAGGGGTGGCGCTGTGAGTGTGAGGCAGCAGAGGGAAGATGATGGCACTTACCATTGCAGAGCACAGGATATAATCCGATCTGTTTCCTGGGCTGCCAGGACTTACTTTTCATCTTGGCCACAGCAATGATCTAGACTGCTATTTGTGCCCAGATTGACTGTACCTGGTGTCATGGTCTTCTGGGGCAGTCAGCTGGAAAACGGCTGCTTCCATCTCCACTTACCCTGTCCACCAACACCTCAGATCATTGTTTTTGAAGCCATGTGTTGAATGGTGAGGTTTGAGCACTGCAATGGTGAGGGTCAGTTCCAGGATTGCAGCTTCTGAAACAGTATTCGGCTTGGCTTTAAATATGATGCCAGAAGCATGAACACTAGAAAGTTCCAGCAATGGCAAGCAGTTCTGCCTCTCCAGCCATGTGATTCCCTAAGAAAG
This sequence comes from Ginglymostoma cirratum, assembly GCA_024137785.1. NCBI lineage: Eukaryota > Metazoa > Chordata > Chondrichthyes > Orectolobiformes > Ginglymostomatidae > Ginglymostoma > Ginglymostoma cirratum. Next base: position 23,361,918 of record JAHRHZ010000075.1, read on the forward strand.
GGGTACAAGAGCCTGGTTGGATGGTTAATGAGGTGTAGAGCAGAAGACTGCATGAGAAAAGTTGCTCAAGCCATGGCAGTCTGGAAACAATGAATCTCACTCAACTAAATACTTCAACTGAAAATAGGAAAATTTCAATCATAGTCCAAAAACACACTCAACGGGGAATTAAAAAGCTGTAGGATACAGAATCATGCAAATATAGAAGGAGGTCATTTGGCCCTGTGTGCCTGCACTGGCTTTTAAACAAGCATCATTAGTGCCAATCCTCATACCATTGCTATTTTGACCTAAAATTATCATCCATGCCCTCTTGAATGCCTCAAATGAACGTGCATCCACTATATTTATAGGCAGTGCATTTCACAGCCTAATTACTCAATGGGTGAAAGTTTATTTTTTTCCCACATCACCCTTGATTCTTTTGCACATTGTTTTAGATTAGGGCCCTCGTGTTCATTTTATGGGTGGGAACAGCTTCTCCCTATCTAATACATCCAGCCCCCTCACGATTTTTAGAACCTCTATCAAATCTCCTCTCAGCCTTCTTCTCTTCAAGGAAAACAGACCTAAATTCTTCAATCTATCTTTACAACTGAAGTTTCTCATTCCTGGAACCGTTCTTGTATATAACTTCTGCACCCTCTCCAACGCATTCATATCTTTCTTACAATGTAGCGCTCTCAACTGTTCAAAACACTCCAGCTGAGGTCTAACTTGTACAATGTCAACATTACTTCCTTGCTGTTGAACTCATTGCCCCTATTAATAAAGTTGAGTTCACTGTATGCTTTATTAAATGCTTTCACCACTTGTCATGCCATTTTCAATGATTTTTGCATATGTACACTCATTTCTTCCAGCTCCTGCATCCCTTTCGAATTGTACTCCCTATTTTGTATTGTATTTCATGTTCTTCTTACCAAAGTGCATCCTCTCATGTTTCTCTACATTTACCGTTACCTGCCACCTATCTGCCCACTCTACCAACTTGAAATCGTCTCCTGTACACCATGATCTAGACCATTAACACATATCAAAAAAACCAAAGGTCTCAATACCTGGGGAACACCTCTACAATCCTTCCTGCAATCTGAAAAATATCTATTGGCCATTACTCCCTGTTTGCTATCACTCAGCCAATTTTGCATCCACATTGCTACTGTCCCTTTTATACCACCACCTATTACTTTCCTCACAAATTTAAAGGCCATAAGCACTTTGCCAGCGAACACCTTGAGATGGACAATCATTGAATTTTGGCCTCGTTTTCTTACATTGACTGACAGTTCTGAAAGCCACTTAACTAAGAACACCAAGCCTTTCTGGCCTCACTTGATTCCACCCCCACCCCATAACCCTCCTGGACACTAACTTACCCTTGCCAGTCACAAGCCTCCATACAATCTGTCATTCTTTTTGTTTCCTTCTCTTCCATAAAGTTGATCAAAGAAAACCACTGGTTTTGCACACCATTGTGCAAAGTTGATTAGTGCAGATATTTAAGCAAATCTGAACTGGCGCTACAAAATTCTCATACCTTGCTGACTTCATCTTGAAGGTAGGATGCAATTTTAAAGTACTTGTCCATTGATGGCTTGCAAATGCTTTGCAATTATGAACCTGCCACAGGTAGTGTAATGCTCAACACATCATAAACATGCTGCTGACTTTATCCCTATATTTCAATGTGATGTTGGGGATTCAATCTTGCATTAAGTTAACTTGAATGCCACATTTCCTACCCTCATGTGTATACAAAATTCCACCAAGTTGTCTAGGTTCCTTTGTAGCTTTCTCCTTCCTGCATAGGTTCCAAGTCTCCTAATTTATTAACAATGGTAAATTTGGAGAAATAACTTTGCTTCAACTGTTGAGATTGGTTGGCTCGCTGAGCTGGTTTGTTGTTCCGCGACATTTCGTTACCTTGCTTAGTAACATCCTCAGTGCAGCCTCTGATGAAGCGTCTGTGTGTTTTCCCACCTGGCTTTTAAACTCTGGGGTCCGTTGAGATGGATTGCCTCACTTCCGGGTTTCCTCCGCAGTGGAATGAATATGGGGTCGAGTTCAATGCGTTTATTAACAGCCTGCTTCGTGGAGTGCCATGCTTCCAGGAATTCTCGTGCTTGTTTCTGCCTAGCCTGTCCCAGGATCTTGGTGTTGTCCCAGTCGAAGTTGTGGTTCTCCTTGTCCATGTGGATTGAGATGAGTGAGTATTGGTCGTGTCTTTTTGTAGCCAGTTGGTGTTCATGTGCTCTTGTTGTTAGTTTCCTTCCAGTTTGTCCGATGTAGTGTTTCTCGCAGTCTCTGCAGGGGATCTTGTAGATGACATTGGTCCTGTCCATGGCAGGGAGTGGGTCTTTAGTTCGGGTGAGCACTTGTCGTAGGGTTGATGGGGGTTTGTGTGCCACTCTGATGTCCAGCGGTCGTAGAAGTCTTGTGGTGAGTTCTGACATGTTCCTGATGTGGGGTAGTGTGATGAGTGTGTCGGGGCATATAGAATCTTTCTGATGCTGTTCTTGACCCAGTTCTTTGGATATCCATTATCCTTGAACACTTGGAATAGGTATTCCTCCTCCTCTTGGCGCAGTTCCATGTTGCTGCAGTGTGTTGTTGTCCTTTTAAATAGTGTTCGCACGCAGCTTTGTTTGTGTGCGCTGGGATGGTTACTATTGAAGTTCAATATGTGGTCTGTGTGTGTGGCTTTACAGTGTACTTTTGTTTGCAGTGCCCCATTTATCTTGTGCTCTACCATGATGTCCAGGAATGTGAATTGTTTGTTCTTCTCCTCCTCTCTGGTGAATTTTATTCCGGTGAGGGTGTTGTTTATGAGTTTGTGTGTCTCTTCTAACTTGGTCCGTTTAATGATGACAAAGGTGTCGTCTACGTAGCGTATCCAGTTTAGGGTGGATTTGCGGAAGGGCAGTCCTTTCCAGTCTTTGCATCACTGCTTCTGCTATGAGTCCGGAGATAGGCAATCCCATGGGTGTCCCTTGATTTGCTTGTATGTTTGACCGTTGAAGGTGAAGTGGATGGTCAGGCATAGGTCCAGTAGTTTAAGCATGTTGTCCTTGGAGATGGTTTCACTGGGGTCATGTTCTTGCTCAAGTAGTGTTGTCATTGTTTCCCTTGCTAGTGGTATGTCTATTGACATGAATAGGGTGGTGACATCAAACGATATCATGGTCTCTTCGCCCTCTATCTTTATGTCTTTGATGGAGTTAAGGAATTCTTGGGCTGAGTGGGTGGAGAGGGGTGATTTGTTGACTAGGTGCTTGAGTCTTCTTTGTAGTTCTCTGGCTAATCTGTGCGATGGAGTGCCTGGTAGGGAGACTACGGGTCTGAGGGGGACTTCTGGCTTGTGCACTTTAGGGAGGCTGTAGAATCCGGGTGTGTTGGTTCCTTCGGGTTTCATTCTTAAGAAGTCTGCTTTGTTGATCTGTCCTGTTTGTTGAAGTCTTTGTAGCGTGTATAGGATTTTGTTGCCTAGTTGTGGTGTCGGGTCAGTTTGTACTGGCCGGTATGTGTCCTCGTCGGCGAGCACTGCTTGTGCTTTAGAGATATAGCCCTTTTTATTCATTATCACTGTCATGCGCCCTTTGTCTGCAGGTAATATAGTGATGTTCTTGTCCTTCTTTAATCTGTCCAGGGCTTGTCTTTCCCGTGTGTTGAGGGTGTTGAGTTCCTTCTTTCTGGTTAGTGTCGGGACTACCGTCTGTCTTACAGTTTGTTGTGTTTCTTCGTTGATATTCCAACTTACTTATCAGGATATTTACGCAGGAAGAACTAAAGGATTTACTACCCGTTCTAACTGTTTGGTAACTACAGAACTGTTTACTTATTACTCTCCACTGGGCCACGCCCCACCCCCAACCCCATTTTCATCCCTGACTACCTCCACATCGACCATTTCCTCCGACCTGACTGACCACACCTGCAACCTGACACAACTGCCGGCTTGGCCCACTTGCTTAAACTCCCAACTAGACTTGGCCAGTCCCTATGACTTAAGTACCCTCCCAATCTAAATACTGCCCTGAACAGCCTCCTACCTAACCATATCACTCCTTCGTACTGATCCAACTGCAACCCCCTGACACACCATCAACAACCCCTGACCTGACTACCTCCTCCCCTACCTGTTACCCTACACATGCCCCCATCTGCCATTCTAAACACTCACCTAGCCACATGCCATTCCACCTGCTGACCCACTTTACACCAAGACCTAATTACCTTGCACTCTTCTCTTGTACTCTTTCAAACAGGCTTTGGACATTTAAATTGTGGCTACTTACTGGAATAAGACAGCTATTGTTGGAGAAGGGTTTCCATAAAGGTTTCTTACATACTTCTGTTGGAGGATTCCCGTGCTTAGAGACTTCTGCAGGATCCTCCAACTGAACACAAACCCAGAAAAATCACAAATAAGTAACAGTGCAACTCTTTCTTAACTAATCTATGTTTGAAATAATGATTCAAACCCCAATCTGAAGATTTGGGCCAATAGTTTCAATCTTCTTAATACTTAATTGCAGGAATGTCTCCTTATCTAATGCTAGGTTTGGGCAAGAAGTCTGATAATTTATATGCAGTGGTGGGATTGCAAGAGGTGTAGTGAGGTAAAGCTGCAAGTTAGCAATGATGTGTTTCAGGTGATGTACAAACCCAGGTAAGGTATCTGAGAACAAGAAATTTACTTCTCTCAGGAAATTTAAAACAGCCAAATACAAAAATGAAAAATTGAAAACGAAAAGCTGAAGATGATATGGAATTTTACACAGCTTTGACCAGGAATCAGATATTTAACTTTAAACTGTAAGCACCTTGACAGTTTAATGTTAAACATGCAAAATATTTAATGTTGAAAATCAATAAGCTGTGACTGACCAAATGTGACCAACAATAAGTCAACAAATGAGTTAAAAGACATAGCAAGAAAAAAAACTTTTAAAAATCAATCAGAATGGAAAGGGAAAACGCGTATTGAAATAAACATAAGAAGGTGATAGCCTGGTAGTATCATCGCTAGACTATTAATCCAGAGACCTGGATAATGTTCTGGGGACCCAGGCTTGAATGCCGCCATGGCAGATGGTGGGATTTGAATTCAATAAAAATAAAAATCATGAATTAAGAATCTACTGATGACCATGAAATCATTGTCCATTGTTGGAAAAACCCACCTGGTTCACTAATATCCTTCAGGGAAGGAAATCTGCCATCCTCACTGGTCTGGCCTAGTCTACATGTGACTCCAGACTCACAGTGATGTGGCTGACTCTCAATTGCCCTCTGAAATGGCCTAACAAGCCATTCAGTTGTAGCAATTGCTACAAAGTCTCAAAGAAATGAAACCAGACGGATCACCCAGCATCGACCTAGGCACTGGAAAAGACAACGGCAGAATCAGCCCTGTTGACCCTGCAAAGTCCTCCTCATTAACATCTGGGGGCTAGTGTGAAAATTGGGAGAGCTGTCTCACACACTAGTCAAGCAACAGCCTGACATCGTCATACTCACAGAATCATACCTTGCAGACACCACCATCACCAATCCCTGTATATTGTCTGTCCCACCAGCAGGACTGACCCAGTAGAGGTGGCAGCACAGTGATATACAGTCGGAAGGCTGTTGCTCTGGGAGTCCTCAACATTGACTCTGGATCCCATAAAGCCTCATGGCTTCAGTTTAAACATGTGCTAAGAAATCTCCTGCTGATTAACATGTACCATCCTCCCTCAGCTGATGAATTAGTACTCCTCCATGTTGAACAACACTTAGAGGAAGCACTAAAGATGGTAAGGGCACAAAATGTGCTCTGGGTGGGGGATTTGAATGTCCACCACCAAGAGTGGTTTAGCAGCAGTACTACTGATCGAGCTGGTCGGGTCCGAAAAGGACATAGCTGCTAGAATGGGTCTGTGGCAGTTGATGAGGGAACCAACAAGAGGGCAGAACATACTTGACCTCATCCTTTTCCAATCTGCCAGCTGCCGATGCATCTGTCCATGACAGAGGCAATGGTCTAGTGGTATTATCGCTAGATTGTTAATCCAGTGACCCAAATAACGTTCTGGGGACCCAGGTTTGAATCCCGCCATGGCAGAATTTGAATTCTGGTGGAATTTGAATTCAACAAAAAATATCTGGAAGTAAGAATCTAATGATGACCATGAATCCATTGTCGATTGTCAGGAAAAACCCATCTGGTTCACTAATGCCCTTTAGGGAAGGAAACTGCCATCCTTACTTGGTCTGGCCTACATGTGACTCCAGACCCACAGCAATGTGGTTGACTCTGAACTGCCCTCTGGGTAATTACAGATGGGCAATGAATGCTGCCAAGTCAGCAACGCCCTCATCCCATGAATGAATAAAAGAAAGTATCAGTAAGAGTGACCACTGCACAGTCCTTGTGGAGACGAAGTCCCGCCTTCAGATTGAGAATAATGTCCATCGTGTTGTGTGGCACTATCACTGTGCTAAATGGGACACACTTCAAACAAATCTAAGATCTTAACACTGGACATCCATGAGATGCTGAGGGCCATCAACAGCAGCTGAACTGTACTCCAGAAAAATCTGCAACCACTATTACCATCAAGACAGGGATTAACCCTGGTTCAATGGAGAGTGTAGGCGGGCATGCCAGGTCAAGCACCAGGCATACCTGCAGATGAGGTGTCAAGCTGGTGAAGCCACCAAACAGGATTGCTTGCATGCCAAACAGCATAAGCAGCAAGTGATAGTCAGAGCAAAGCACTCCTACAACCAATGGATCAGATCTAAGCTCTGCAGTGCTGCTGCATCCAGTGGTGAATAGTAGTGAATGATTAAAAAAACTCACTGGAGGAGGAGGCTCCACAAATATCCCCATCCTCAATGCTGGAAGAACCCAGCACACCAGTGCAAAAGATAAAGCTGAAGCTTTTGCAACAAGCTTCAGCCAAAGTGCTGAGTGGATGATCCATCTTGGCCTCCTCCAGTGGTCCTCAGTAATACAGATACCAGTCTTCAGCCAGTTCGATTCACTCCACGTGATATCAAGAAACAGTTCAAGGCACTGGATACTGCCAATTCTACAGGCACTGGCAACATTCCGGCAATAGTACTGAACACTTGTGGTCCAGAACTTGCTGCTCCCCTAGCCAAGCTGTTCCAGTACAGTTACAACACTGGTATCTACCTGACAATGTGGAAAATTGCCCAAGTATGTCCTGTACATAAAAAGCAGGACAAATCCAACCCGGCCAATTACCGTCCCATTAGTCTACTGTTGATTATTAATAAAGTGATGGAAGGTGTCATCAACAGTGTTATTATGTAGCATCTGCTCAGCAATAACCTGCTCACTTCCGCCCAATTTGGGTTCTGCCAGGGCTTCTCGGGCTCTGCCAGGACTACTCAGCTCCTGACCTCATTACAGCCTTAGTTCAAACACAGACAAAAGAGCTGAATTCCAGACGTGAGGTGAGAGTGACAGCCTTTGATATCAAGGCTGCATTTGACCGAGTGTGGCATTAAGGAGCCCGAGCAAAACTGGAATCAATGGGTATCAGGGGCAAACGCTCCGGTGGTTGGAGTCATACCCGACACATAGGAAGATGGTTGTGGTTGTTGGACGTCAGTCATCTCAGCTCCAGGACATCCTTGCAGGATTTCCTTAGGGTAGTGTCCTAGACCCAACCATCTTCAGCTGCTTCATCAATGAGCTTCCCTCCATCATAAGGTCAAAAGTGGGAATGTTCACTGATGATTACACAATGTTCAGCACCATTTGCGACTCCTCAGACATTGAAGCAGTCCATGTCCAAATGCAACAAGATGTGGACAGTATCCAGGCTTAGGCTGACAAGTGGCAAGTAATATGCGTGCCACACAAATGCCAGGTTATGACCATTACCAATAAGACACAATCTAACCACCACCCCTTGACATTCAATGGTGTTACTATCACTGAATTGCCCACTATCAATATCTTGGGAGTTATCTTTGATCAAAAACTCAACTGGACTCACCACATAAATGCAGTGCCTGCAACAGCAGGTCACAGGTTAGGAATACTGCGGCAAGTAACTCACCTCCTGACTCCTGAAAGCCTGTTCACCATCTACAAGGCACAGGTCAGGATTTGATGGAATACTCCCTACTTACCTGAAAGAGTGCAGGCTCAACAACACTCAACAAGCTGGACACCATCCAGGACAAAGCAGCCTGCTTGATTAGCACTGCGTCCACAAGCATCCACTCCCTCCACCAATGACACTCAGTAGCAGCAGTCTGTGCTATCAACAAGATGCATTGCAGAAATTTGCCAAAGATCCTCAGACAGCACCTTCCATACCTACGACCACTTCCATCTGCAAGGACAAGGGCACCAGATACATGGGAACATCATCACCTCCAAGTTCCTCTCCAAGTCACCATCCTGACTTGGAAATATATTGTCGTTCCTTCACTGTTGTTGGGTCCAAATGCTAGAATTCCCTCCTTAATGGCATTGTGGGTCAACCGAAAGCAGGTAGACTGCAGCGGTTCAATAAAGCAGCTCACCATCACCTTCTCAAGTGTAATTAGGGACTGGAAATAAATGCTGGCTAGCCAGAGGCAGCCACATCCCACAAAATGAATAAATAGAAAAAATAGTGAAAGTGGCATTTTTAACTACTGTAAGTTGTTCCTTCTTATTTAAACCTGTTTATTCCCTTTTCCTGAAGATAAATGGCTATTGAGCGGATTGCCAAATTTCTATATTGTGCTGTTTATTACAGCTTTCTGGGGCTAGCTGAATTATCCAGAAGGACTTTTCTTTGAATTATTTGTTTGCTTGCGCATGAAAGTGCATGACTATTTAATTTTAAGATTTGTTGTGATTTAAATTATTATTCACTCCTTAATTTTGATCTCAGGTGTAGATGAAATTTCTGCATATAAGGCCAAAATATATTCCTGTAGCTGGGCACTCACCATAAAATCATAGAATCATAGAATCCGTACAGTGTGGAAACAGGCCCTTTGGCCCGACAAGTCCACACCGACCCTCGGAGCATCCCGCCCAGACCCATCCCCCTATAACCCACACACCCCTGAACACTACAGGCAATTTAGCATGGCCAATCCACTTAACCTGCACATCTTTGGACTGTGGGACGAGACCAGAGCAACCGGAGGAAACCCACACAGACATGGGGAGAATGTGCAAACTCCACACAGACAGTCGTCCAAGGGTGGAATCAAACCCGGGTCCCTGGTGCTGTGAGGCTGCAGTGCTAACCCATTGACTTAGATCAAAAATTCTTAAAGTCGAATAATGTGCAATGTTTGAAAATGATTTGTTCTTTTAGGCACGTGAAGTTAAAGACTGGTGCATGAACAAGTGAGTCATCTGAGAAATGAACGGTGCAGTAGAAATAATCTGATCCTATTATCATTTTCCAAAGTCTACAAACAAATCTATACAGAAATCCATCTGAGTACAGTTTTTACTGCCTGGCATGAATTGCACACCCTTCTCGATTGTGCTACCTATTCTGATATCATAGACATCCAATTTGAATGTTGTGTATCATGATTACTCAGCGCCAACTGTTTAATCAATGTTCTCATCTTTCTAATCCATCCTTGCCAAAGGTTCTTGCCCACTGTGAGGCTGTCTCCCTCTCCAGGGTGCTGAACAGCACATTTGTGTAGGCTAGAGACTTCTCACAATTTTCTCCTTTTATCACAAATTCTACTCACAGCTTGGTCTTCAACTACTTGCATTGGCAAAGGGACCTTTTTTTTGATGTATATCTTCTAAAAGCTCGAATCATTGAATCAAATGATTGATAAGAGATAGAAGTCACAAATGATGGGCCTCTAAGGAATCTAACTTAGAAGTTATTTATCAGAAGGTATTTTTCTCTTCCTGGGTTAATGTTTTAAGTGATTGTTCTGAACAGAAAGTATTTTTTAACCACAATATAACTAATATTCCAATTTCTTCATTAGTGATTAGTAAAATTCACTCCTCTACTATTGACCTGACATCAAAATTAAGTTCCAACCTCACAGAAAGCATACTAATTGTACACCTATGATTATACCTTTTATCAAGTTTGTTCATGATAATTTTGGAAAGCTGAGAATTTGGTAAAGATATAATTTTTGTCAATGTCTGGATTGTGGATGCCAAAACACTCTTGGAGCTCTTAGTTAAAAAGGATAACTTTTAAACAAACATTTCTCAAATTAGTTAAACAGTGAAACGAAATAACTTTTTTGATTATCCAACATGCTCACTGCATATTAAGTACACTAAGTAATATGACTTACCTTCGGTGGGAATTACGATTGCTATTCACATGCCCTCTTCCTGTACAGCCTGGGGTTGGACACCTGAGCACGTTCTCATGCATAGCAAGGACTGAATATAGAAAGAGATGCAACAAAACATGTCTGTGTCAGTAATAGTGCTGGTTCACTGTTTCTACTTAAGTGTAGATCTGCATATACTAACCATTCACCTTCACGTGTGTTCTGCTCAAAGGCAGGTACTTAGCTTATTGTTTGTTGTTGTTTCATCATGCTTTTGTCAAAAGTGGTTTGACTCTGCCTTCCAGGGTCAGGGCAAGCAAGCAGATCCCAAGGCTATCTCAGATGGAACAAGAATTGAACCTGCATTGTTGGTACTATTCTAAACCATACACTAGTCAGCTAGCCAAATGAGATAACCAGCCCAGACACCAACCATAATATTCATAGTAAGAAACTTACATTTGATATATTGTACATAAGAAGATCTGCTCAATACAGGAAGGCAAAGATGCAAATTGAAACATTGGATTCTCTTTTTTGATGGTAATTTTATGTAAGACTAATATTCAAATTTCTTTATTTTGTGTAAAAAATTCTAACATTGGCTGGTGCATTGCTCCATTCCCATTGACAGTCTTGTGATATTTGTCCAACGAACCATTCACCACAAATGTATCTCACACATACATGTTAGCCAGATCATCCACTACGCAGCAACGACACTAAGCATAATCTGGTCACCACAACTTGTGTGAGATGTATGTCAAAGTTGGGTTGGGATCTTATATATGTCATGAAATCTTGATATAAAAAGGACCTCATCAGTGAATTGACAGTTGCCAGACAAATATAACTGCCATTCATATTCTCAAGAAACTCCTCAAAATAACATAACTGTCACTATTTGGGAAAATGTTAAAAGGGTAATAAACCGCAAAGCTACTGCAGATTAAAAAAACTACAGCCATAATTTTACACCTCTTCTAATTTTATTGATTTCTATTGATTTCAATGCAGGGAGATAATGCAGCATGGCTACAGTCAAAGATGGCATTTGTGACTACGTTTAGGGCTCATTACATTCTGTGGCAGGAACAGAAAACTGAAGAAATTCTAACATGACGTTACAGGATGGACAGAGAAGTATTTGAGATGTTAGGATATAATCAAGCACTTTGTGCAGAAATAAATGTTTCAGATGCTACAATCACAACATAGTTGTGAACAAGAGATAACCAGGTGTAGAGCTGGATTAACGCAGCAGCATCAGAGGAGCCGGAAGGCTGAAGTTTCGGGCCTAGACCCTTCTTCAGAAGTTTAGAATGCGCAGGATGATGGTACTTTTATAAGGGAGGGTAAGGAAGGTATTAAGGAGATGGGAGCTGTTACAACTTTAGCCAGCATGGGGCAAAGAAAGGGAATCGGGTAGTCAGCAATTTAGCATGAATGAGATTTTGTAGTAGAATGTATATCCAAGGCAATGGATGAACTTACGCACAGCATGGAGTGGACATGGGGAAAACAATCAAAGAAAGGTCCAGGAGTTCAGATTGACAGCTTAGATGTGCAGCTGTACGATTTGTTTGTTAAACAAAGCAAAATGAGAGAGAATTCAATGGTCACTGACAAAATGGTTGCAATCAAGGGCAAAGAAATGCACAAACTCTTCAAGACTGTTGTTGGAGTTGTGGCAGAGGAAATTATGGATAAGGATTTAAAGAGACAGTTTGTGTCTAGTTTATTGTCTCTTCTGGAGAATGTTACGGTAGTAGACAGTTTTGACAAAAGGCAAGTAAAACCTGATGGAGCTTTATGAATCTAGCAATGCCTTGTGATGGATATTTAAACCGGTCCTGTGTCTGATACCCTAAAATCCGCACCTCTGAAATTGGGAAAGAAGTTGGGTAATATGTTGCAGGAATGACCAGGATTGGGACAGTAGCAGTTGTGCCAGAGATAAAGGCATCAAAGTTGAGGGTGAGAGAGCGGTTGTGTAGATCTATGACTACAGAAGTTTCATGGGAAATGGACAGCTGAAGGTGATTTATTTGGCACTTTGAAAGTGCACCTCTAAGTGACAATGTTGAGACTTTTTCTCTGGAGCAGGTGCAGTAGAAAGTGGAATGTAAGGAGTTGAAGAGATGTGGGTGAAAAACATTACAAGAAATAGGAGGTAGTGAAGGCCTTTTACCATTTGAGCCTATTTGTTATTCATTAAGGTCATGGCTGACTTCATACCTTAGCTTCACCTCTTGCACCATGCTCAGATGCCTCAATATCCTTTGTACCCAAAAAATTAATCATTTCTTGTTTGAATATACTCAACAAATAAGCATCTACAATTATATGGGGTAGAGCTTTCCAAGGATTTCAAAACTTTGAGTGAAGAAATTTCTCTCCATTTCAGACCAAACCTCTTACTCTGTGATTACATTCCCTGGTGCTATGTTACCTGTCAGGAGAATCATCTTCCCAACATCTACCCTGTAAAATTATTTTAAGAATCCATGTATTCCAACTAGATAGCATCTTGTTTTTCTAAATACCAGGTAATAAAAGTGCAATCTGTTCAATCTCTTCTCATTAGACAATCCTCTCATTCCATAAATCTATGTAAATATACTTATAGTTAAGTAAGTAAATAGTAAATTAACTATTAAATTTACTAGTAAATATTTGTGTAATTCTTCAAAAGCAAACATCTCCTTTCTGAGCTAAGGAGACTAAAACTATACGTTTGTATTTCACGTTTGGTTTCACCAAGGTCCAATGTAATTCCAGAGATACTCTTTAACTTTTATAGACTCAAGTCATTGTTATCATATAGAATTATATTCTGCTTATTGAGTCTATGTCAGCTCTCTGCACAACCATTCTGTCAACTAATTTCCTGGTTCTAGTCCCAAAGCCCTGTAAATTTAGTTCACACAAATACCCATTCAATTAATCTTGAAATAATTAATTCTTTTTCATTTCCACCATCCTTATAGGCAGCAAGTTCCAAGCCATTGCTATTCACTGTGTAAAAAAATGTTTCTCCTCACATGTTCCCTGCGCTTCTTCTGTGTCCCCTTGTCCTTATACCATCAATTCATGAGAAATCTTTTCTTTAACTACCTTACCTAAATCTGTGACAATCCTGTGCATCTCTACCAAAACTCCCCTCAATCTTGTTTGCTCCAAACTTCTTCAAATTAATCTTAACCCTAACTGTACAGCTGAACTCTGTCAACTCTGGAACCATTCTTGTAAATTGCCTTTCCACATACAGAAAGGCTCTCACACCCTTTCTAAAGCAACATAACTAGAATTGAATACAGTACTCTAACCAGAAATTCATACAAGATCAGCATAACTATAAGACCAGAAGATACAGGAGCAGAATTAGGCCATTCAGCCATCGAGTTTGCTATAGCAGTCGATCATGGTTGATATTACTTGGACAGCCCTCTGCACCAATGTGTTGCACAGATTAACCAGTGAAGAAATTCTTCATTTCAGTCCTGAATGGTTGTCCTTTCACTCTAGAGCTATGCTCTCTGGTTCTAGATTCTCCAATTTGTGGAAACATCTCCTCCACATTCACTCTATCCAGGCCTCACAGCATTTTGCAAGTTCCAATCAGATCCCCCTTCATCCTTCTAAACACCACTGAGTACAGACCCAAAGTCCTCAACCCCTCCTCATATGACAAGTTTTTCATTCTTGGGATTATTCTTGTAAAATTCCTCTTGACCCCCTTTAATCCCTGCACAGGACTCAAAACTGCTCAAAATATTCCAAATGTGGTTTGACCAAAGCCTTATACAGCCTCAGCAGTACATTTCTGATCTTGTATTCTAGCCCTCTTGAAATGAATGCCAATATTGCATTTGTCTTTCTAACCACCAAATGAAACTGCATGTCAACCTTAAAAGAATTCTGAACTAGAACTCTCAAGTACTCTTGTGCTTCAGATTTCTAAAGCTTTTCCCCATTTATAAAATAGTCTATGCTTCTATTCGTCCAACATGCAAAACCTCATAATTTTCACATCGTATTCCATCTGCCACTTCTTTGCCCACTCATCTAGCATATCCAAGTCCTTCTGTAGCCTCCCTACTCCCTCAACACTAATTGTCCATTCACCTATCTTTGCATCTTCTGAAAACTTAGCAACGATGCTAAGTTCCTTTGTCCAGACTGTGAATGTATAATGTGAATAGTTGAGGTCCCAATGCTGATCCCTGCAGAACACCATTAGTCTTTGGCTGCCACCATGAAAAAGACCCTTTTGTCCCTACTCTCTGCCTTCTGCCAGTTAGCCAATCCTTTATTCATGCCATTACCTTGCCCCAAACACCATGAGATCTGATGTTATTTAGGAGACTCCTGTGTCACACCTTGTCAAATGCCTTCTGTAAATCTAAATAGATCACACCCACTGGCTCTCCTGTGTCTAAATTGCTTGTTACCTTCTCAAAGAATTCTAACATATTTGTCAGGTACGACCATCCCTTGACGAAGCCATGTTAATACAGTCCTATTTTGCTATGAACTTCCAACTACTCAGAAATCTCATCCTTAATGATGGATACTAAAATCTTACCAGTGACTGAGGTCAGGCTAACCAGACTATAGTTTTCTCTTTTCTACTTCCCTCCTTTCTTAAACAGGGTGCTACATTAGATATTTTCCAGTCCTCTGGAACCCTCACTGACTCCAATGATTTCTGAAAGATCATCACAAATACCTTTATGATCTCCTGAACTATCTCCTTCAGAACTCTAGGGTGTAGCCCATTGGGTCCAGGTAAATTATCCTTCAGAACTTTCGGCTTCCCTTTCTCCTCTGCCCCGACCCTCTTGAAGTCCTGATATGTTGCTGGTGTCTTCCACTGAAAACTGATGGAAAGTACTGATTCAGTTCCTCTCCATTTCTTTACTTCCTTATTATTACTTCTCCAGCATCATTTTTCAGCAGCCCAAAGTCCACTCTTGCCCCTTTAGATGTTTAAAAAACTCTTGTAATATTCTTTTATATTGCTAACTTGCTTAGTCTCATATTTCATCACTCTGCCACCCCCCACCACCACTTTTTATTTAGTTATCCTCTGCTGGTTTCTAAAGGCTTCCCAATCCTCTGGTTTCCCACTAATCTTCATCAAACTCTATGCTTTTTCTTTTGCTTTTCTGCTGTCCCTGACTTCCCTTGTCAACCATGATTGCTTTACCACCTTGGAGTATGACTCTTCTCCCTTGGGATGAATTTCTGATGTGCCTCCCGAATTACCCCAGAAACACCTGCCATTACTGCTCCACCATCTTTCCTGCTAGGCTCCCCTTCCAATTCTGGCAAGCTCCTCCCTCATGTCTTTGCAGTTACCTTTACTCAATTGTAATACTGTTACATCTGTTAAATCTGTTAATACTGTTAAATCTTCTCTCTCTCAAACCACAAGGTATATTTTACCATATTATGGTCACTGGTCGCTCAGGGTTCCTTACCTTCAGTTCCCTAATCAAGTCTACCTCATTATGCATCACAAAATCCAGAATTGCCTATTCTGAGTGGGCTCTACCACAAGCTGTGTCAAAAAAAAATCCAGTAGATTCCATGAATTCCTTTTCTTGAGATCCATTACCAACCTGATTTTCCCAGGCCACTTACATGTTGAAGTTCCCCATGATTATCGTACTAATGCCTTTCTTACCTCCTAATTTATCTTCTTCCCAAGATCCTGACGGCTGGTAGGAGACCTGTACACAACTCCCATCAGGGTCTTTTCTCACTTCCTTGCACAGATTCTACATCATCCAACTTGATATCACCTCTTGCTACTGATTTAATTCATGTCTTACTAATTAGGCAACTCCTGACCCTCTGCTCAACTGTTTGTCATTTTTATAGGACATGCATCCTTTGATATTTAGCTCCCAGCATGATCCACTTGCAGTCATGTTTCTGCGATACCTACAACATCGTACCTGACAATATCAATCAGCGCCAATAGCTCATTTACCTTGTTTCATAGACTGCATTCATTTAAGTACAACACCCTCCGTCCTGTGTTGATTGCCCCCTTCTCACAGTTGTCTTCTTATCTGATGTGCCTGAAATTAGATTTCTTGCCTTTCGATAATCTCTGTCTTATTACTCATCCTGGAAGCTTTAACCTCTGCTGAGCAGCCTTCACCGCTTTAACATTTTCCATGACTATTCATGCAACTGAACACCACCATCCTCCATCGCCAACATCAAACCCCACTATTTAGTTTAAAGCCCTATCCACAGCCCTTGATATGTGACTCACAGGCTCTGGTCCTAGCATGATTCGGGTGGAGCCTGTTCCAGCTCCCTCTGTAGCCAATACTAATGTCAATGTCCCATGAATTTGAATCAGCTTCTCCCACACCAATCTCTGAGCCACACATTTACCTCTTTAATCTTGTTGACCACGTGCCGATTTGCTTGTGGCTCAGGAAGAAATTCAAAGGTTATGATCTTTTTGGCTCTGCTTTCTAATTTAGTCCCTAGCGGCACACATTTCCTCAGCAGAAACTTTTCCTCTTTCTACACATGGTTTTGGTATAAAATGTGAGCTATAAAAACGGCAAGGTACTAAATTGGCAAATTAATTTGTATTACGCACAAGCTAGGGAATGTTAATTGGGAGGAACTGTTATCAAAGAATTGTTTAAAGACCTGCTGGTGAGAGTTTAGGACCAGCATGTTCCGGCAAGGTGGAAGGATAAGGATGGCAAGGTAAGGAACCCTTGGATAATGAGGAAGGTTGTGAATTTAGTCAGAAGGCAGAAAAAAACATACGTAATGTTTAGGAAGCTAAGATCAAACAGGGCCAATGAGGAATATAAAGAAAGTAGGAAAGAACTCAAGCAGGGAATTACGTGAGCATGAAAGAGCCATGAAATGACCTTGGCAAGCAGGGTTAAAGAGAACCCCAAGGCATTCTATACATACGTTGAAAACAAGGAGATAACTAAGGAGAAGGTAGGGCTACACAAGGATAAAGGTGGAAACTTGTGCTTGGAGGCAGCAGATGTGGTTGAGATCCGGAATGAGTACTTTGAGTTAGTATTCACCCAGGAGAATAGTGAGACTTGTGTGGAGCGTGCAAATATTCTAGGGATTTTTGAGATCAAGAAAGAAGTGGTATTGGGTATCTTTAAGAGCATTAAGGTAGAAAAAGTCCCTAGGGCCCAATGGTATCCTCCAGGTTATTAAGAGAGGCAAGAGAGGAGAATGCAAGGGCCTTGACCAAGATCTTTGCATCCTCACTAGCCACTGGAGAGGTCCTGGAGAACTGGTGAGTAGCTAATGTTGTTTCTCTGTTCAAGAAGGAAAATAGAGACAATCCAGGAAACTATGGACGGGTGAGTCTCACACTGGTGGTTGGGCAGCTATTGGAGAGAATTCTTCGGGATAGGATTTACGCACATTTGGAAGAGCATGCCCTAATTAAGGACAGTCAGCATGGCTTTGCGCAGGGCAGGCCGTGTCTTAATAGCATGATTGAATTTCTCAAAGAGGCGACAAAGGTGATCGATGAAGTAGAGCAGTAGATGCTGACTACATGGATTTTAGTAAGGCTTTCGACAAGGTCCCTCAAGGTAGGCTCATCCAGAAGATTAAGATGCATTGGATGCATGACTTGGCTGCATGGATTCAGAATTGGTTTGCTCAATGAAGACAGACGGTAGTGGTGGAAGAGTGTTTTCAAGCTGGAGGTCCGTGACTAGTGGCTTCCACAGGGATTCATACTCAGACCTCTGCTGTTTGTGATAGATATTAATGACTTGGATGAAAATGTATATGGATGGGTTAGTAAGTCTGTAGATGATACAAAAGTTGGTGGAGTTGTGTGTAGTATAGAAGGTTGAGGTTGCCGACTTGCCCACCAAGCCGGTGTGTTTGATTGAAAATGTTTCATCACCCTGCTGGGTAACATCGTCAGTGCGCCTCTGATGAAGATTGGTGTTCTGTCCCGCTTGTTATTTATATGCCTCAGTTTGCTGGAGTGATTGGCATCACTTCCGGATTGTTCACGGGTCACGCTCAAACAGTTGGCATTTGTCTCCTGTTGGTGGGCCACTTTGAGGGTATTGTGCCTGTGTTCAAATTTTTGACAAGATCTGTAGCTGGGGCTGTGGATGAGGTGTAGACTTGCTCGCTGAGCCGGTGTGTTTGATTGCAAATATTTTGTCACCCTGCTAGGTAACGTCGTCAGTGCACCTCTGAAAATGCATCACCGGTAGTGATGTCAACCACCCCGGCAAACCGAGGCATATAAATAACACACGGGACAGAACACCAACACTCCACAACCAGAGTTACAAATCTTCTCAAAAACTCTAAGTGTAGAAGGTTGTCATGGGATATAGCAGGATATAGATCAATTGCAGACATGGGTGGAGAAATGGCAGATGGAGTGTAATCTGGGTAAGTGCGAGGCACTGCACGTTGGGAGATCAAATATTAAGGAAAAGTATACAGTTAATGGCAGGACCCTGAACAGCACTGATGTACAAAGGTATCTTGGGGTTCAAGTCCATAGCTGCCTGAAAGTAGCCACATAAGTAGATAGGGTGGTAAAGTAATCATATGGCATGCTTGCCTTTATTGGTCAGGGAATTGATTACAAGAGCCAGGTGTTATGTTGTAGCTTTATAAGACATTGGTTCGATCACACTTAGAGTACTGCATTCAATTCTATCACCTCATTACAGGAGGGATGTGGAGGCTTTGGAAAAGGTGCAGAAGAGGCTTACCGGGATGCTGCCTGGAGTACAGGGTATGAGATATAAGGGATGCTAGAAAAACTCAGGTTGTTTTCTTTGGAGTGGCAGAGGCTGAGGGGAGACTTGGTAGAAGTCCATAAAATTCCGAAATGCAGTGATAGGGTTGACAGACAGAATCTTTTCCCCAGAATTGAAATGTCTAATCCTAGGGGGCATGTATTTACAGTGAGGGGGGAAAGTTCAAAGGAGAAATGAGGGGCAAGATTTTTACACAGAGAGTGATAGGTGGCTGGAATACACTGCCAGGGGTTGGTGGAGGCAGTACAATAGAGGCATT
This sequence comes from Ginglymostoma cirratum, assembly GCA_024137785.1. NCBI lineage: Eukaryota > Metazoa > Chordata > Chondrichthyes > Orectolobiformes > Ginglymostomatidae > Ginglymostoma > Ginglymostoma cirratum. The sequence continues at coordinate 23,381,292 of JAHRHZ010000075.1, forward strand.
TAAGCCACTTTTAGATAAGCACATGAATATGCAAGGAATGGAGGGATACGGATCAAGGGCAGGCAGAAAGTATTAGTTTAATTTGGTGTTATGTAGGGCACAACATCGCAGGCTAAAGGGCCCATTCCTGTACTGTATTGTTCTATGTTCCACGTTCTATGTAAGTGATCTATCCCCTCCCACTCTGAATTTCTCCGTAGCCCAGAAGAGAATCCGGCAATCGGGCAGGAAACACAGCCTTCAGGATTCTTGATCCTGGCCACAGAGAACAATATCTGTTCCCTGACTATACCATCCCTGATTACTGATAAATTTTGCTTTTCTACTCCCTCTGGAATGACTCACAGTGCCATGGCGCTATGGTCAGTTTGCTTATCCTTCCTACAGCCCACATTCTCATCCACACAGACAGCAAGAATCTCAAATCTCATCATAGTATCCCTACAGTGTTGGGCCATTCGGCCCAACAAGTCCATGCTGTCCTTCCAAAGAGCATTCCACCCAGATCCATTCCTTTAACCCTGCATTTTCTATGTCTAACCCACTTAACCTAAACAGCCCTCAACACTACGGGCAATTTAGCATGGCCAATCCGCCTGGCCTGCACATCTTTGGACTGTGTGACAAAACCAGAGCACCCGGGGGAAATCCATGCAGACACGGGGAGAAAAATGCAAACTCCACACAGACAGTCACACAAGGGTAGAATTGAACTTGGGTCCCTGGCACTGTGAGGCAGCAGGGCTAGCCACTGAGCCACCTTCAGTACTACTTCCTGGATCACTTTACCTTCCTTGCTCATCGTCACATCCTCCTGTCCGTGACTACTGACCAAATCAAGGTATTTAATGGTAGGCATTACAAAAGAGAAAGTGCTAGAAAAGCTAAAAGGTCTAAAAATTGATAAATCTCCTGGCCCCGATGGGCTACATCCTAGAGTTCTGAGGGAGGTGGCTGAGGAAATAGCAGAGGCGTTGGGTGCGATCTTTCAAAAGTCACTGGAGTCAGGGGAAGTCCCAGAAGATTGGAAAATCGCTGTTGTAACCCCCTTGTTTAAGAAAGGATCAAGACAAAAGTAGGAAAATTATAGGCCGATTAGCCTAACCTCGGTTGTTGGTAAAATTCTAGAATCTATCGTTAAGGATGAGATTTCTAAATTCTTGGAAGTGCAGGGTCGGATTAGAACAAGTCAGCATGGATTTAGTAAGGGGAGGTCGTGTCTGACAAACCTGTTAGAATTCTTTGAGGAGGTAACAAGTAGGTTAGACCAGGGAAACCCAGTGGATGTTATCTATCTCGACTTCCAAAAGGCCTTTGATAAGGTGCCTCAAGGGAGGCTGCTGAGTAAGGTGAGGGCCCATGGTGTTCGAGGTGAGTTACTGGCATGGATTGAGGATTGGCTGTCTGACAGAAGGCAGAGAGTTGGGATAAAAGGCTCTTTTTCGGAATGGCAACCGGTGACAAGTGGTGTCCCGCAGGGTTCAGTGTTGGGGCCGCAGTTGTTCACCTTATAGATTAATGATCTGGGTGAAGGGACTGGGGGCATTCTGGCGAAGTTTGCTGATGATACGAAGTTGGGTGGACAGGCAGGTAGTACGGAGGAGGTGGGGAGGCTGCAGAATGATTTAGACAGTTTAGGAGAGTGGTCCAGGAAATAGCTGCTGAAATTCAATGTGAGCAAATGAGAGGTCTTGCACCTTGGAAAAAAGAATGTAGGCATGGACTATTTTCTGAACGGTGAGAAAATTCATAAAGCCGAAGTACAAAGGGATCTGGGAGTGCTAGTACAGGATTCTCTAAAGGTTAACTTGCAGGTTGAGTCTGTGATTAAGAAAGCGAATGGAATGTTGTCATTTATCTCAAGAGGGTTGGAATATAAAAGCAGTGATGTGCTTCTGAGACTTTATAAAGCTCTAGTTAGGCCCCATTTAGAATACTGTGTCCAATTTTGGGCCCTACACCTTAGGAAGGACATACTGGCACTGGAGCGTGTCCAGCGGAGATTCACACGGATGATCCCTGGAATGGTAGGCCTAACATACGATGAATGGCTGAGGATCCTGGGATTGTATTCATTAGAGTTTAGAAGGTTGAGGGGAGATCTAATAGAAACTTACAAGATAATGCATGGCTTAGAAAGGGTGGATGCTGGGAAGTTGTTTCCGTTAGGTGGGGATACTAGGACCCGTGGGCACAGGCTTAGAATTAGAGGGGGTCAATTTAGAACGGAAATGAGGAGACATTTCTTCAGCCAGAGAGTGGTGGGCCTGTGGAATTCATTGCCACGGAGCGCAGTGGAGGCCGGGACGTTGAATGTCTTCAAGGCAGAGATTGATAAATTCTTGATCTCGCAAGGAATCAAGGGCTATGGGGAGAGTGCGGGTAAGTGGAGTTGAAATGCCCATCAGCCATGATTAAATGGCGAGTGGACTCGATGGGCCGAATGGCCTTACTTCCACTCCTATGTCTTATGGTCTTAATCGAAGGGGTGTGACTGCCTCGTGCAACACAGCATCCATGTAACTCTCCCCTTTCTTGCTGTGTCGCAGTTTTCGAAGCTCAGGCTCCAGCCCATCAACTCTGAATTGGAGGTCATCAAGCAACCAACACTTGCACAGATGCGGTCAGTACGAACCACAATGGAGTCCACCAGCACCAAATCATGCAGTTGTAATACACTGCCTGGCCCAGCATCCCTCTTTTAATTACTTAGCTCCTAAAAAAGATTTCATACTGGTCTGTAAATATTTCCCCTATTTACCTTCAGTCTGAAAATCATGTAATAATGTGTAATCAAACTGGAAGCTATCAGCAACCAACGAACTTATGGTTTACCTCTGATATAACCCTTTTGTGTTTGACACCTGATCCTGGGCTTCAACTTATCTCCTGTCAAAAAACCTTACAAGGTATAAGGCAAAAACATTACGCAAAAGCATCCTTTTTCGTCCGTACTAAATTCCCATGCTGCCTCCAAATTCCCTGAACGATACACTCACTTGGGCTGTGTCTCACTCCATGTATGATCTCTCCTTCCTGACCGTGTGAAGCTTACTGACAAGTTGCCCAGTTTTGCACTTGATATCTTCATTTATGAAGCTCAAAATCCCACAGACTCTGTTAACAAGTCTCTCAATGCACCATACAATTCTTAAATATCTCTGTTCATGAACTTGCATGTCTCTCTCTATGTATATACTTCTTATAACTTATAAGGTATTATTCATTAATAATACCTTTCTCTATTTCTTCTGACAAAGTACATCACCTCACACGTCTGAGCATTAATTCCATTTTGCTCACCTGTATTCCGTATCCTTTTGCAGTCAGTTGGTAGCATCCTCACTATCAGAGGCTCCAAACCAGCAACAAATATTGAAATATTACCTTGTATTCCATTGTCCAAATAACTTGTCAGTAAGCTTCACACGGTCAGGAAGGAGAGATCATACATGGAGTGAGACACAGCCCAAGTGAGTGTATCGTTCAGGGAATTTGGAGGCAGCGTGGGAATTCAGTATGGAGGAAAAGGGATGCTTTTGGGTGATGTTTTTTGGCTCATACCTTGTAAGGTTTTTTGACAGGATAAATCAAAGCCCAGAATCAGGGGTCAAACACAAGAGAGTGATATCAGAGGTAAACCATAAGTACATCAAAAAAGTGTAGTCTGAGCACTGACTTGGAGAACACCACTGTCTACCAATCTCCAGTCTGAAAAACAACCAACTGATATTCGTCAGGCAATTTTTTTTTATCCAAGCTGATCTTCCTATTTCATAAGCCTCAGCTTGTTAACCAGGCTTTTATGTGGTACTCTGTCAAATGTTAAAATCCATACAGACACTGTACATTGCTTCTCTTTCATTCCCATCGTCTGTTACTTGCTCAAAAGATTCATTCAGATCAATTATTTACAGATTCATGCTGATTCTTCCTAAATAACTCAAACATCCTCAAGCACCTGTTGGATATACCCTTAATTATTATTTCGAAAATGTCGCCCACTATTGATATTAAGATGATGGTCCTTTAGTTACTAGGAATGTGTTCCTTTTTCTTTGTAATAAAGGATCAGATAACATTTGCCCTCCTAATTTGCTTGCTGTCTCTGCCTGTTTACTTTCTATGATTTCTGTACAAGGACACCCAGGTCCTCTGAATACCAACATTTCTCAATCTCTCACCATTTGAAAAAAATCTGCTTTTGCACGCTTTTATTTTACATTCATGGGTTCTTGTTAAGCAAGAATGGGAAACATGCATGTTCACAAAATTAAACTGTATATACAGGCATGTACCTGGTGGGATAGACTACTTCCTCCAGGTTCTTCAGTAATTTGAGTCCCTCATAACCAAGTTGTTCCTTTATGCAAACACTTGCCGTGTAAGGGCTAAAGCCTGATAGAATCAACAAATCTATTTGAGTCAGGCAGTCTCATTGGTTGACACCATCAAATCTGATCAGGGTTGGCATATTAGATTCAACTCAATAGCCGGATCAACTCAACTGGAAAAGGTTAGGTAAAGGTTGGTTTGGCAGAAAGTAACTGTAGGGACTGGAACTTTACGGATTTGTTATTCAGGACACTGAAAGGAATGGGGACCCTGGAAAACCAGTGAAACTTGTGAATGATGCATATTGGTCTAGCTTGTTTTGTATACCTCAGATCGGTGCTCCAATGGGTTCAGTATGCTCATTTCAAAGTATTGCTGCTTTATTTTAGTGTTTTTAATCTCTGGGGACTGGAGGCAAGAAACTGGGATGGAGAGGGAAGAATCACAGTTGTGGGGCATAGGATCATGCATGACTTGCATGTTTGAGATAAGGCACATAATGGGGTAATTAGATACACTGGGGAGAGAGAAAGAGCTGGCAAAATGAAAAAGGGGCAATGGCTCAGGTACAAATTCAGATGGATTCAGGAAAGAGCAGGAACTTCCAGAGAGATAGTGAAAAGGCTGATGGTCACAAGAGGTATTTGAAGAAGTACAGGGGGGCACCAGAGGCAAGGACAGGTTATCTACAGTGAAGGAGAAAAAGTATAGTGAAGAGGAGAATGGTAGAAGATGGCCAAATTGAATGTCCAACCAGCACCTTTCTCCTAAATTTAGTCACAAAAGACTTCGCAGAGAATTCTGAGTATGATTGTGAATGGCCTGAGATATATTTACACATGTTTGCACAATGAAAACACACCCAACTGGGGGAATCAAAACAGAAATGGAAAAATATGTTATTGCATTAACTGAGCCTTAGCACTGAAAGGAAGCACTCTCTTCAGGCTAAAGGTGAGTAAGCATAATAAGTAACCGGCACCAACATTCCAATCATGTTGTATGGTTCACTGAACTCTGAGAAGAAGGACCCTGAAGACTCATCAACTGTGGTGGCGGCGATGGTGTTGGAGATGAGGACATTCCACATGCATTTATACCAGATCTTTCACAAGCCTGTATATATGTATCATGGGAACTGAGGTTCTCTTTATCGACCATGGACACAGACCTCTGTAGCCACCTCTGACCAGATTAACTTCATCAAGTAGGATTGTCTCCTGTTGTCATTCCTAAGGAAAAGAGCTTTCCTTCTCTCCAGAACAACCTTCAGGAGACCTTTCTGAGAAGCATTTTAAAGAATGTTGCAATGTTTTACATCATCTCTAATATCTTTAAGTGTGAGTGGAGGTGATCAGCAGTGGTAGAGTGATGCTCCTGAGTTGCTGAGAGGAAAGTGGTGCCTGGGCACTCACTGTTCGTCTTATTCACCCAACTCCATAAAAAATACAGATTTGGCAAGTACAATTTCTATTTCATAAATCCATGTTGACTCTGGTCACACAAACACAGAGGACAAACTTTGTAGTGACAAGGGGGACAAATTAGAATCTAGTCATTATGTCTCTGAATTGGACTGCAATTTCAGGGGGTGGGGAACATGCACAGATTAGAGTCTGAATTTGCCGTCTGTCACTCAGGGCCCTGACACAGCCTATGACTGTATTGTTTCCCTCCCCACCTCAAGGGCCAGCAATCACTTAAATTAGTGAGAGCTTCAACCTGACTCCTTTCATGTTGCCATTAGAAATTCGTTAAAATGTTACAGGTTATCTAATCAAGGAAAAGTGGGTTTTTAACAGTAATATGATGAATAACATTTGATTAACCTGCTGTTAATTTTATGATCTTGGAATGTTGTAAATGATTAATTTTTTTAAAAAAATTGAGCAATTTTAACAATTTTTTATTGTTTATTTTTAGGTCTCTTGATTTTTTGTCTCATGTTCTAGTTTATTTGTTTTTTTTATTCATTACTTTTGGCTGAATTCTAAAATTCTCTGAACCCTCAGGCTTGAGACTGTTTAAAACAACGTTATATATTCCTTCCTTTAAGCCAACACTACTCTAATGCTCTTCACAGATGCTGCCAGACCTACTGAGCTTTTCTAGCATCTTCTGTTTTTATTCCTGGTTTACAGCATCTGCAGTTCTTCTGGTTTTTATTTAGTATACAACTCTGATGCCACTGTCATCGACCAGTGGATATATTCCCATAGGGCTTTTACGTTTTAAGGGTACAACAGTCATTGGAGTTTTGAATTAATTCTTTCAATGTTTGCCAACGCCATATTATCATATTTTTTAGTTTTCCAGTCAACCTTCATCACCTCCTACTTAGATAATTTGCCTTGTTGAGATATAAAGACAGTAGTTTCAGTCTTGATGAGATCACTGACAAACTCAATATAAAATTTCAACAGGTCATGCTTCAGCAAAGCCTCCTTTTCTAAAAGGAGATTAATGTTTTAGTGTTGCACAACTAGATCTAAAATAACTTGTTCATGAGTAGGTTTTTTCAATTATTGATCTAAACATCTATCTTGATAGGATGTGAATGGGAATGACTTTACCTATAATAGGGATTATGGCAGTAGAAAGTGTTTACTTAAAAATTAATTTTCACTTTGGTGTTTACCAAGGTGAAACCACAGGTGAACACGAACATTGGATATTGAGCTGAGTATTGAGATAATTGTGTTTAAAATAAAAAATGGGCATATGTAAATAAACAGGACAGAACCACTGGTTTGGATGAATTTCATTCACACTTCTATAAAGTTTAGCAAATAGTCCTGAAGATGTATGTTCTAGATCTTGCCACTGCCCTAGCCAAGCTCTTCCAGTACAGCTACAACACTGGCATCTACCCAACAATGTAGAAAATGGTCCAGATATGTTCTTTATACAAAAAGCAGGACAACTCTAGCTTGACAAATTACAGCACCATCAATTTACTCTCAATCATCATTAAAGTGATCAAAGGTGTTGCCAACAGTTTCAACATTAACAAGCACTTGCTTAGCAATAACCTGGTCACTAACACTGCTCTGCTCTCTCAGCTCCTGACCTCATTACAGTCTTCATTCAAATATAGAAAAAAAAAGTTGAATTCTAGAGATGATGTGAGAGGGGCTGAATTTGATATCAAAACCAAGTGTGGCATCAACTAGCGAAACTGGAATCAATGGAAATCATGGGAAACTCTTCAATCGTTTGACCTGGCACAAAGGAAGATGGTTGTAGTTGTTGGATATCAGTCATTTGAGCTCTAAGCCACTGCTGTAGGAGTTCCTCAGGGGAGTGTCCTAAGTCCAAGTATCTTCAATTGCTTCATCAATGATTTCCCCTCCATCATAAGATCAAAAGTGGGGATGTTTTCTGAAGATTGCTAAATATTTGGCAGCATTCATGACTCTTCAGATACTGAAGCAGTCCACATGCAAATGCAGCAAGATCTGGACAATGTCCAGTTTTGGGCTGAGAAGTGTCAAGTAACATTTGCACCACTCAAGAACCAGGCAATCACCATGTCCAACAAAGAGAATCTAACCATCACCATTTGACATTTCATCACTGAATCCCACTGTCAATATCCTGGGGATTACCATTGACCTACCACATACATAATGTGACCATAAGATGGAGGAGCAGAAGCAAGTAACTTAGCCCATTGAGTCTGGCGCTGCCGTTCAATGAGATTATGGCTGATCTGATAAATCTCAACTTCACTTGCCTGCCTTTTCTCCATAACACTCGATTCCCTTATTGATTAAAAATCTATCTACCTCAGCCTTGAATATACTTAACCACACAGCTTCTTTGGCCCTCTGTGAGAAAAAAATTCCACAAATTCACTGAACAAAAAAAAAAGAACTGCAGATGCTATAAGGCAAAAACAAAACTAGAAATTGCTGGAGAAACCCAACAGGTATAGCAGCATCTGTGCAGAAAAAGCATAGTTCACGTTTCAGGTCCAGTGACATTTTTGACACTCAGAGGCCTCCTGTGACCAGACAGAAGATAATCCCATGGTCTTGGTAATTAATAACTTCATCAAAATACATAGAACAGCAGGCAGGCTAGTTAGAAACCATTGGTAAACTAAATCAAAGGCTGAAGCGTCCAGCAATGTTATCATATGTCACATACTTAACATTGTTAACTACGTTTTAGGCATTGCATTTCAATGTGGACCACACTGAGGCTAAAATGAGCATGCAAAGAATGCATTAGAGCTTGGCCTGCACACATCTTCCACACTTCCACCTACCTTGTGAGTGGGAGTACAGAATCAGTTATGATTCCATCTATTTTGTGAGGCAAAGGTTCAGTCTACTTGTCAGCTTTTCAAGCTCCCAGTCAATGCTCACAGGTATGCAGTAGGCAATTTACATCTCCACTTTCCCTCATAGCACGATTGTCTACTGAGAGAAGTTGCATTAAATGCCATCTCACTCAGGTTAAACACTGTCCTACAGCATGCTCAAGCATTTCAGGGCAATTTTGCAGTCTGTGCAAACTCCAAAATGTTGAAGGCTAACAAAGGAGATGTCTCAGGACTCCTCTCATGTCTATCATGAGAGGTCTCGCTAAACAACACTTAACTGTCATAGTCTGATCGAAGCCTTAAAAGCAATCTAACTGTAGCTGCATCCAGTATTAATGTGCTGAGTCACTGACTGTTGCTATTTCCATAATGGTGATAGGGACCTGTAAAAAGTGGGATCACTTGAAGATATAAAGTATTTAATCAAATAGATAAGAAAGCACTATTCCAAAACAGAAAGATTCAAGGGCTACAAAAATAATTAGGCTCATGTGTTATTTTGCACTAACCTGGGTCTATTTGCCATATAACTGATAGAAAGTTAAGCAGTTGGAGGAAGTTCAAACATAGCTCTTTCATCATGGAAGTGAATTTCATTTAGGTTCTCTGGCTTCCTACACTTGCCAGTGCACTGCTCTATCACATTCTCTTTTTGGGCTACACTGCAGGGTTCTGTTAGACTTATCAAAGCATTAAAACTTCATCTCATAGAGGCTTATTCTCTGTTCCATTATGATCCCAATGGAAATGGGAGCAGCTTTGTATCTTTGTTCTACATCAGCCTGAGGCTTTTTACCCATGTTGCCAGCTATGTTTTGGAGCTGATGGCCTTTATCTCCCAGCAGCTGTCCCTGTATGGCCTAAGGACTTTAGAAGGAGTCAGGAACCTATGAGTTCTTTCATAAGTAAGAGTCAAGGTAGCCCTTAGGATGTCTGGTGCACACACCTCCAGAATGTAGCATCAATGGTCACAGGTTGAACATTGACGGAGTGGAAGCTGTTTTCTGTTGATGAACTCTACAGGTATACGTTTGGACACTCTCAAACCAACATGGGTATGGTCTATACTACCCTGCACCTGGAGGAAGTCGGTGATGGGGAAGAATCCCACTGCCTAACTGCTTGATTCTTCTCATCATGGTGAAAGGAATGTGAACAAGTATGATTTAGAGAATATGGCATCAATGACATCCCAGATGCACTTATGGGTTGAGGATTGGAAGCTGTCACAGGGCTACACAAATGCTCTTTGAAATAAGACACTGCCATAAACGTAAATGCATAAACATAAACCTTGATGGCCTTCAGGATGGGCTGGCTTCCCAAGTCATCTGAATGTATGTCATGTTCAAACAGATGATACTTTTTGTGATAATAGTCCAATATATGCTTAGTCCAGGCCTGCAACGTGTTTCCAAAAGCCATAGAGAGTGACAGAAAGACCTATAGTTGCAGGGTTGTGTGGTTCTCCTTTACCTTATTTGATCAATCTTCATCAGCCACCTCCCGCTCCGGGCCTGTGCAGAAGCCATTAGTGATTACTCTTCCTGCTAGATTTATTGACAAATTCATAATTGCTATCTCTTTTGTCACAATCTTCACCTGTGAAGCAAAGCCACAAGGACTGCAGCAATGATGTGTCCATGTGAGATGCATGAGCTGATAATCTTTGGGGAAGTACCAATTCCTGAACCATCACATCAATCACAATGAGACATCGCCATTTGCCCTGACACGGTGTGCCATGGAGGCTCCACAGAGGCCAGTGTCATGCTTCGAAATGGAGTTCTGAGATAAGTAATCTCATCTAAGTGTTTGTGTCAGGACCAAAGTTTTCACGTAGCACTGGGGGAGTGATACACTCTCCTTGACTAGAAGCCCCAGTGACTCTTATTCTTGGAAATACCCATTCCAGAGCTCCCTGCTCCCTCTTATGCTCTATAGAATGCTATTGTTCTATCCTGAATTCTCCCTTTTATGTTACCGTTCCCTCAGTGATCCAGCCCAATGAATAACATCCCCAAATGTGAAATTCCCACTTTCTCTTTGGATTGTCCTTTCAAAAAATTTCTGATCATAATTCCTAAAACCCAGCTCTCACATTTCTCAGACTAATGCCTCCACGGTACCCTAACCCATGCACCCATAAACCTTGGACTGGCTGCATTTGACCTGCAGGATTGACGAATATCTAATATGCAGACTGAAAGATCACATTCTGAATCTGATAGCACAAATGCCTGGCTGACAATGGTCAGCCCTTAGACAAGCCCAGTGACGAAGTGTGGCAGTGTTATCTGACTGATCATAATACACCTTGATCCCACTCAGGCTTACTGGTGCCTTCGGACTTCCAGATGTAGCTATTTGGTAGAAGCACTAAGTTGTTCAACAAATGGTGTAGGTGTGACATTAATGTAGTATGATATGTCTAGCCACTTGATTGTTCAGCTCTCCCAACCATGACAAGTGTGCACTGGAAAGCAACGCAAGCCTTCCAAAGTCTTTGGGCTGTACAGCAATAGCTGCTAGGAAACAAAGTAAGTGCAAGGCGAGTGAGTGCTAAGAAAGTCAAAGGCCTAAAGATCACTTTGTATTTAGATGGATGCAATGAGCATAGATCCAAAGTGACCTGGCAGAAGCACACAAGTCATAAATGTCCCTAAGTTCCAAAGTGAAGACCTTAGGGTGTGGAGTGGAGTGTGAGTTAGTTTGGAAGCCATGCTGATGTTGTGATGCTTTGACCTCAAGATAATGGTGATGATAGTCTAATGATGGCAGTTTTTATGGGTGAAGGGTGGAAGAGGAAGGTGTCCCTGGAACATGCATGAAAGTAGTAGGGAAGACAGAGTTGGATTAGGGACCAGAGAAGCAAGGAGTGAACTGATGCTACCATTCACTACTCTGACTTTCATGTTGGAAATTGGTGACATCTAGTTTTTTAGGGAAGGAGATGAAAATTGGGACCTGCTTAGAAATAAGACAAGTTGTGCTAATGGTGAGATGCAAATGCATGAAAACAAGTCAGTCATTGCCCATTAATGACATTCACAACTCACCATTTAAACATTAAGGACAAAATTGGAAAATTTTCTCAATGTCAAGATTCAGATTTTTATTTTGGCCTTATTTTCCCAACTTTCTAGCCATTACCCACACTGTGCAAGGGAATGTAAAATCTGTCCAGGTTGCTTGAATCGATTGATTACCATCAAACTTCAACATCACAGTTCTGATTTTAAAATTTGATCACCACCTTTCGCACTTTTCTATAATGATGAAATTACAGTGGTATGGGGAAAAGGGCAAAGTTGTTGGACTAATTGCATATCTGTTCCTTTGAACTGGCACAGACACAAAACAGCTGAATTGTTCTTCTTCAATGTGATATTCTACAACTGTAATGAGAAAGGTTTTCTTTAAATGTAACATCTATTTACTTTGTTAATTTTCTTTCAGTTGTTAGTTTTCATTTCATTCAGGAGTTCTTGTTCACTACTTCTTCAGTGCTTCTTTTGGTACTGAGAACCAAAGAAGCTGGGAGAGATTGTGATAAGATAAGGGTTGAAGGTTAAAGGGGGTACACTATCTTAAATGTGGCATTGCATTCCTTGCAAGCATTTTCAGTATCTTTGTCAGCCCAGCGAAACAGACTCCTGAACATCGGTGCTACCATTATAGTTTGTTCTAATACTTGATAATATCCTTATTATTTCATATAGATTCCATTCTCTGTTTTGTATTATGAACACAGATAAACAATCAAGACAGCTTAAATCTAATCAATTCACAGTTTCTCAATAACCAGCATTATCAACTAAGTCAATAAAATGACCTGTCATTGAGCTCTAAGCCAACATGTGAGTTGCGGATTTCAAGACTAAGCTTCCATCCTCTTTTTAACCATGAGTTGATGGTAGAATTATTATACAACAGGGTGGAGCTATGTGTTACAACCAAATCAATAGACTGAGTTTGCCAAGCAGAACATTCGGTCTGTTTAAACCACATATGTTCAACTGAAGTGTAGTTAGTTCTCAGATTAAGACTCCTTCACTTCTTTAATTTAAATATTGCACATACACTTTTTTATGGTAATTACAGAAATTTTGGATACTTGTATTATCGCATCTTCACAGATTACAAAAATCTTTTTGAATGATATACCACATGTGGGCGTAACATTTGGTTTAAGGTTGGAAAAGTACGTAGTATTGCTGACTACTCACTATCTGGTGGAACTCTCATTTTGTGAGGACAGCCTGAAAAACTCCGGTGATGAGGATACAGCCCAGTAATGTGACCGCTGCCATCACAGCCTGGAGTTGGACACTTTGATTCTTTTTTGTCAGATCTAATAGAATCTGTAAAAATCAGCAGAGCATTAACAGGGTCATAACTGACAGAAGTACATCCACCCAGCCAACCCTTTCTTATATTAGTAATTCTGAGCATTTAAATGTTTCTTTGAAGATTGGGAATATTAAGCAGTCAAAACCACACAGGTATTGGGATAAAATGACTTGTTAATAATTATTCTTTAATTAAGCAATATTTGACAGAGTTTATGTTTTGCTTGAGATCAGCAATCTGGGTGCAAACTGCCCTTGAAATTATGCCAGATTTCTGAATTAACTTTATGGTTCAAGTTTCTACTCATCATCTACATAGACAAACATAAATTCATTTCTGAACTAGCACAAATTGACCTTCCTTGGAACATAACGGTTTTGTTTTCTTGCAAGAAAAAACATTCCTTTATATATTTGAGCAGTAAACAGATGAAATGTAATTATTACAGTTGCAAATGAGTTTAATACAAAGTTTATTCTTAATGAATTTCTAGTCCATCACGGTGAAATGTCAGATTTTAAATAACTGAAAATTACTTCAAAGAACTAGTCAGAAGCATTTTATAGAGAACCACTTACCGGTTGTATTGCTGTACCTAAGTCTATTGATGTAGCGCAACAGAGCGTTATGGTTGACCTCCACAACAATACAATGCTGCGAGTTACTGAAATTTGAATTTACTTTATGATAGCATGACAAGGTTCTGATTGTCTTTTTAGAGAATATTCCTTATATACAGTGTAAATTTAAATTTGTGGTATTTTGGGAATCAAAAATGGAAAGAAGTTATTTCACAAATGGAGGGACAGAAGATTAAGGTTGATAGCTTGGCACAGATTTGATGGGCTGAAGGGGCTCTTTCCTGCTGTGTGACTTTATGATGAATCAATCACTGCTGGTGCTCTTGTGCAACTTCTAGCATGGCATTAACACAGAGCCATAAAAAGATAAACTGACAAGTATTTATAAGCATCAGTGAAAGAAACAGAAGGAACACTAATTTTCAAGAAATAATTTGCAAGGACAAAAGAAAATGGTAGTGTACAGTTCTCTATCACTCCTTAATAAGTGACCCAAACACAAAAGTGAATTGTGCAAATTAGAGTCACAGAGTCATACAGATATTTAACTTGGAAACAGACCCTTCGTTCCAACTCATCCAAGCCAACTAGATATCTTATATAAATCTATCCCCATTTACTAGCATTTGGCCTATATCCCTCTTAACCCTTCCTATTCACATATCCATTCAGACGCCACTTAACTGTTGTAATCGCACCAGCCTCTACCACTTCCTTTGGCAGCTCATTCTATACAAGCACTACCCTTTGCATGAAAAAGTTGTCCCTTAGGTCCCTTTTATATCTTTCCCCTCTCACCTTAAACCTATGGTCTCTAGTTTTGAACTTTCCCCACCCTGGAGAAAAGACTTGCCTATTTACCCTATCCATGCCCCTCATGGTTTTATAAACCTGCATAAGGTTCCTCAAATAGCTATCTGATGGTCCTCAGCCTCCGATGCTCCAGGGAAAATAGCCCCAGCCTACTCAGCCTTTCCCTGTAGCTCAAATCCCTGAACCCTGGCAACATCCTCGTATATCTTTTTCTGAACACTTTCTAGTTTCACAACAGCCTTCCTATTGGAGGGAGACCAGAATTGCACTTAATACTTCAAAAGAGGCCGAACCAATGTCCTGTACAGCCACAACATGACCTCCCAACTCCTATACTCAATGCACCGACAAATAAAGGCAAGCACCGAATGCATTCTTCACTATCCTATCTACCTGCAAGTCCAGTTTCAAACAAATATGAACAAATATGTACATTCTAAGGTCTCTTTGTTCAGCGACAGTCCCCAGGACATCACCATTAAGTGTATGCTTGGGTTTCAAACCTCCATCTGCAGAAGTGTAAAGAAGCCTGTGCCTCATCTTGTAGTGATGAATGGTCTCGATATAATTATCAGGGGGAGGTGGTGTTGTAATCCAGAGGCCCAGGCTAATCCCCTGGTGATATAGAATCAAATTAAGAAATCTGGAATGCAAAACTAGTCTCAGTAATGGTGACCAGGCCAACTGTCATTGTAAAAATCAATCTGGTTCATTAATGCCTTACAAAGGAAATCTACCATTCATGCCTAACCTACAGGTTAGTCTAGACCAACAGGAAAGAAGGCTAACAGGAGATCCGGAAAGAGATATTCAAAATTGAGGAGTCTGGACAGGTTAGACAGGAGAAACCCCTCCCATTTGTGAAAAGACCAAGAATGAGACAATGCAGCTGTGAGTAATTGGCAAAGAAACAAACATAATAGAAGGTAAAACATGCAGTGAGTGGAATGTACTGCCTGAGAGTATGGCATAGACAGGTTCATTTGAGGCAATTAAAGAGTTATCAGATAGCTATTTGAACAGGAACAATGTACAGAGTTATGGGGAAAATACCATTAAGCAAAATGCTCATTTTAAGTGCTGATGCAGACATTAGGGGCTGAATGGCCTCCTCCTATGCTATAACAATTTTATGATTGAATGCCATTGGTTCTTAACTGCCCTCTGACATGGGCAAGCTACTCAGTTCAAGGGCAATTACAGAAACGTCACAAATATCTTTGCTTTATTATAAAAACTTCTATTTAATAAAATTAATTATTTGTCAATTTGATAGAATATTCCCTCATCAACGATGCAAAAATCTTTTCAGTTAAGAAGACAAATTCATTGCACATTCTGCAGCAGATTTTATGGGATTTTACGAAATCTATGAAATTTGTCCAGAGCTCACACTTAGGTTGTGCACAAGTTATGGTGGAAAATCGAGCAAATCTCCAGAGAATCTCTAGCCATCTTCGTTTTACTTTATTTCTGTCTTTTAATTTAACTTTTACTTATGCCTTCTTGAAATACAAATATTGGAGTACTAACACAGATTCATGAAAATAAGCAAGAATACTGATTGCATCATGATTCCATAGGAATTTTCAGTTGAATAATACAGAGATGGCTTAAAATAAATTTAAGGGAATGTTTGATAAGTGAAGAAGATATATGAGAGAAAAAAAGGGCCTGATTAAGAAAGGTGGAGACATGCATGAAGAGCAAATGCAAAAATAAACAAATTAGACTGAATGTTCTGATATAATTCGTTGTTCAGCTGTGTTCATTTCCTTGCAATGAGTAGAAGAAATGCCTGAATGCTCCTGAATTGATGTCGTAACAATTGTTAGCAAGAATAAATTTTATGCATAGCTTTCAATAATCCTGCAACTGAGATAGTAATAATTGTTGACAATAAGCAATTAAATATGCACAGAAAAATCAGGGGATAAATTTTTGCAGAGTTTTCTCTACTGCATGCCCTAATTCTGGAAGAAGAGCTGTGGAAATCTGGGGAGACTATATTGAAGATTATATCATTTCCCTAACCATGCCATGGCTCATCTGCTGAAATAATAATGAACAATTGAGAGAAAAACCACAGAAATCCACATTCTGGCCTTAATATGGCAGTTTATTAATTGGGTATTGAATGCCAACTTGTAAATTTGAATCATAGTCATGAATGATACTTAAACACACTTGCCTTGACTAAGGTTTATTAACTGCCTGCCACTAAATAGAAGACAACATAGTAGAGAAGAATTCTATCTTTGAGGGAAAAAAATATTGCAAGACCAATTCTACATTCTACCATTCACCAGTAATGACTTTGGCCAAAAGAAATAGAAGTCATGGTCATGCCAGTTGAAAAAGATAACATGAATACAGGGCAGCCTAAAAGGAAATGAATTTAAAAGAGTAAATTGAAAACCGGTTCTGAAAACATAAAACAAATGCAGTTTACCTCTGCTAGAGTAATTCTTTCTGATGCCCGTGTCAATGATTTTGCAATGTTGCCTCTCTGCAGTTAGCTTGCCTAATAAGATCCTTTCATTTCCCTTGTGTGTTCCCTTTATGATATATCCCTGCTCTGCCTGCAGAGCAATAGCTTGTTCCAGAAGACTTAGGTTGCCCTTTCCTGTGTCAAAATCTTCTGTACCTTCTGTGGTTGAAGATATCTGAGATGTGCAGTCATCATCAGTCTTTGGGGACCCCATTTTATTGACAGGAATGTCCGGCTTTGAATTTTGTGCTTCTCCAATATTGTTAACACTGTTCTGGTAGGCAATCTCCTGCGAGATGACTTCTATCATCTCAATTTCCTTCCCTCTTGCTTCTAAACTGTCCGTTGATTTACAGCCTAGATTATAATCTTGGGCTGCAAAGGATTTTATGTTAGATGGTTTTCTTAAATCTTGGGGTTGCTCACTGTTCTCATAAAAATCTTCAGAAAGCATTTGATTCTTTACTCCACAAGAATAATGTAATATCACTTCTTTCTCACATACAGGTGACCTATCTTTAGTGAAAATTACAGATGCATGACTTTCATCTGCATCACTTTCCCCCTCCAATGATTGTACCCCACTGTCATTTAAGTTGTTTTCAGTGGATCTCTGTATTGCGGCATCTTCTGCTATTTTTCCCAGATCCTGAAGTGATTTAGCTACCAGCTCCTGATAGCTGTTAAAATCATCACTGTTATTGTTGGTATCTTTTTCTGGAAGGTCCATATGAAGATTTTCATGTGCTGATTGCAGAATTCTATTTTCTAGGGAACAAGAATATTGTTAGAAAGTTTTGGTTCAATAAAATCAACTTTTTTCTAACATTTTTCTACATGTTTTTCTTATTAATCTTCTGAATTCGCAATACTTGATGGGAACTGACTCTCCAGCCTGATATTACTTTGCAGCAGTGGCTATCCTTCAGGTGTTAGCCTTGGCAGTTTAATTATGTTATGTTTCCATGTAGAGCTCATAGTCTTCACCCATCATGTACATGCATGGACAATAATCAGGAATAAAGATCAGGGCTGATTTTTCAACAGTTTTGTGTTCAGGAATCGGAGACTAATTGCAGTAGTCCACCTATTATTGTGGATGTGATCAACCAATTAATTATAAGTGGGGACTGTAAACTTGATCTGTTTGGCTCAGTTCCTACAAAGGACAATATATTTATCTATTTTCAAATGACTGGAAATTTACCACAAGAAGCTTAACGGGATATCTGATAGATGTGTTCAAAATAATGAGAGGAATTTAGTAAGGGAAATGAACCTAAACCTTTTCTGCTGGTTAGCCAGTTAGTAGTTGAATATCAAAAATTTGATCATTAGCAAATGAACAAAGGCTGTAATTAAGAGAATTTATATACACAAAGTATTGTTGCCAGTGGACACAGAATTAATATAATTTTTTACATCATAAATGGAGAAGTAATTGAAAAGGAGAACTTTAGAAGAAAAGCCATTTTGATTTCCTATGACTTTGGAAATGGAAAGTGAAAACCAATTTACATGTTCAGGTGAAGTGGAGATAGTAGGCCAGGGACACCTGGAGCAAAATTTGCAGGTGTAACTCAGTCCTCATACCTTTTGTACATGTCATATTTTTATTTGTTATTACTTAAAATATGATAACAGAATTTTTGTGATTTGGGAGGTACAGTTGGTTGGCCCAAGGAGTTTCTCACTAGAAAGCTGAAAGACGTGAAAATGAGATATTTCAGTACTTCCGCTAGTGGGAGGGTGTAACAGAGCACTATAACTAGACTTGAGCATATAGGAATTTAGCGTGAAAAATGCTATTATAGCGAACACAACAACATGATAACAGAAAGTAGGATTTTGTACACAGAAAATGTGTACAGATGTAATATTTTTAATACACCATAGATTGAAAATTGAAACCAATTTTGATTATATGCCCTGATTTTCAGAAAATGGGAATAGATGTGTTGAGCCAAATTGTTCCCTTCTGTGCTAAAAAAGTAGAGGACTATGCTACTATTATTACAGCTAATTAATATTAAGCTAGTATAATAGTTAATAAAAGTGAAGGCAAGATACTTTTCAATAACTTATTATTTTCAGCAATAGGCTACCAAAATATGTATAGGGTTTATGGGTAAATAGCATACAGTAATATGTTTTATACATTGTGATGTGTAGATTTAAATGTGGCAAGTAACCATTATTGTTTCACATACAGAAAGATAATACAAATGTTTTTTCGCATTATAGTAACAAGAGAAATGTAGCTGTAATTCTCACTTGGAATTAGAAAACATTGTGCAACGCAAATGTAACCTTGCGTACACAATGGAAAAAAAAAACTGCATTTGACTGTGCATGAATCATAGAATTGTTGTTAAGTGTATGACATTGGCCACATCTGTATATTACTAATAGAGGAATTTTACTGAGTAAAAGCACTAGAAAGCAACAATTACTATTGTTGCTATGTTACACTGCTCTGATACATCACTATTAGCTACAGAGTACTGGAATTGCAAACATTACAATGTTTTGTTTTATTATGCTACTGAAAACACTATTGAAAAGGGACCTGCTTTAATAGAATATCGCTGGATCATTCAGTAATTAGCTTATTTAGATTTACAATATATTTAAATAATTTACTTCCAAAATAGCTCTTGGACTGCAATATGATATGGGATATTTTTGTTGCAATACCTAAAAAGTGTCTGTTGTTTTCCATTTCATTTAAGCGTGTTAGAATCTCATCACAGACTTTACCCGCTTTGCTTTCTTCTTCACAGTCTTTGCTCGGAGTATAGTGACGGGGTTTCATCAGCAGGGATTTTCTCTTGTTTACTGATGCTCCAAATTTCTGTTCTTGCATCTTTCTCTTTTTGGCCACAGAACAATTATGTAAACTTTAAAGTGCAAGGAAATGAACAATTAAATACATTTCTTTTCGCGAAAATAACAAGTTGTACAAATAATATGATGTTTGAACAATATTGCAGTGCCTTGTAGGATTTTCAGAACAGAGAGAATTTCTCCCTTATTATGTGGGCAAGCTAAATGACAACACAGGCATATTAAATGATAACTGTTTGGCAGTGAGAATTATCAGTATCCGTATTGTTGGCGCAAAGGGAAACAATTGTAAATAAACACCTTATTTAATTCCGTTGAGTCATATGGTATTTCACTGCTAGTAATTGTGTGTCAGTGCTAAATAATATAGATTTTCATGAGTACCATGTTGCATTTGTGATACATTTACATGTTTGGCATTTATTCACTTTGCAAGAGAAACATTGACATAATTACATATTCTGAGGCTGAAATGTTTTGGCATAATTCTCAGCCAATCCAAATCTCCCTTGGTAAATTTAATCCTGTGTTTAAAAAAGTTAACATAGATCTAAGATTTGCCTCTTTAGAATTCATTTCCAATTCATAAGGGCATATAAATTGCCCTTTCTAGTTTATATGCTACATGTGAATCAGTGCTATCAAACAATGCTGTTGCAGACAATTTCAAGCAATCTGAAGTATACTGCAGAGAACTGTTTGATGACAATGTTATTAAGTTTATATACAGGGCAAATAATATTTTGACTTTTGACTTGGAGTAAAGCTGAAAAATAAAGACCTATTACAAGAATTGACTCAGGACTTTTAAAGACAGGAACATGTGAAATATGCTAACCATATGCAAAATCTTTTTTGTAAATTAATGAAATGGATTAGTGCAAGGTCAAGATTTTCCCTTTATACAAATTACTTTCTCCCCGCAATGAACAAAGTTATTCAATGCAAAAAAAAGTCTTATTTCTTGCTGTTTCATTTTCTCATTATTTGACTACAGAACGGTTGTTGAAATCTATGGGGAATTTTGACACATGCTGCAGACATCTTTAGGAAAAATTGTACATGTAATGCACTTTTAAGTGTTATGCATTACCAGTATTTACAGCTTTATGGATTACATTGATTCACCTGGGGCAGGCAGTGCTAATGGATTCTACCTGCATTGTTCACTGTATTTTCCAGTGCCACACAGACTACATAGGTAAAAGCCATCACTCTGCCTGTCCCTGAATCAATACGAATCTGCATAAGAACATAAGAAATTGCAGCAGAAGTAGATCATTCAGTCCATCGAGCCGACTCTGCCATTTGTTATGGTCATGGCTTATCGTGGGATTTAAACACATGTTCCAAATTACTTCTTATATCCCCTAATCCCTTGAAAGACCAAAAATGGTCTCTCCCAACCTTAATAGATTTATTGCATTGAGTGAAGAAATTTATTTTAATTTCCATCCTAAATAATTCTACTTTATGAAATTGTGCCTCCTTGTCCCAGATTCCTCAGGGAGAACAACTGGCTTGATATCCAATACCTTAATATCTACACTGTCAAGCCCTGTCATTTTCTTGAATACATCAATAAAATCACGTCACATTCTTCTGAAATTCAGATAACATGGGTGAAATTTACTTGGAGGACCTTGCAGGTAGTGATAATCCCAGAGATACTCAATAATATCAATGGAATAGTTGTCTCAAATTGTGATACTAATTGGAAAAGACTGGGTAGATAAAGATAAGCAGACAGGATTAATTTAGAATGGCATCGTGATCCTGCCTCAGGTGAATCAATGTAATCCATACGACTGTAAATACTGGTAATGCATAACACTTAAAACTGCATTACATGTACATCATGATGATGGGTCAAAGATCCAGTTACTGTGCTACACTATTGATTATTATATCTATAAATTATTCCCACTCGTTTGAGATTCTAGAACTAAGGGGCATAGTTTAAAAATTACGGCTAGGCTATTCAGGGAAGATACTAGGAAGCACTTCTACACACAAGAGTGGTTAATGTTTGGAACTGTCTTCTGCAAATGGAAGTAGTTAATTTTAAATCTGAGGTGGATTTCTGTTAAGCAAAGGTATTAGAGGATATGGGCCATAGGCAAGTGTATTGAGGTAGACCGTAGATCACTCATGATCTAACTGAATATTGGAATAGGCTGAATAGCCTACTCCTGTTCTATGTTCCTATAATCCAACATGTTTTTACATAACTACAACTCTAATACCAGTACTGTAGTGATTGGAGCCAGGGCTAGGTGGATCCATTGACAATGAGGTCCTTGATTGGGGTTGTTAACTTGGGCCAATCAGGAAGCCTGGACTAACAGATACAAACAAAAGATTCAGAAGGTCTTATCAGTTGAGGGAATGGCTTTGAGCGGGCTGGTCATAGCTCATGTACACTGCCCATATAAATAAAGGGTGACTTGGTGACGGGATACCGGCCTCTGTGCAGTTATTTCAAGTACGTAACCGATAACAAAAACAGTTGAACTTTGAAATATGCATTAGACTAGTTCAATGATCAAGCAACAATTTCATGACCATTCATTTACAGAAATTAATTCAAAGAAGCTGAAAACATCCCAGTAATATATTCTGTAACTGAGTTTCAAAGTATAGCATTTTGTGATAACCTAAATGTCTCTATTTTGTGAATGGCAGCTGACATTTTGTATAATGCAAAATATGAGTGTTGTATCCTGTGTATAATAGCACAGACTATTAAGGGGTTTAAACTGCTCTACAGCCTGACGCGCAGAGATAGGTCTGCATGAAAACTGGAACACGTGGTCAGCCAACAGAAAGCAGAATTAAAGAGAAATGAAAGTTGCCTCTGCTGTGTAATTCCTCCAAAAGAAAACAAACTTTACGGATACAAATATTGTACATGCACGAAGTCAACATCTCATTGAATCATACAGTTTTTGATGGCAAGGAAAGAGGCCTTGCATCATGTCTGCATCAGCCAAACATTTTTCTATCCTAATTCTATTTTTCAGCACTTGGTACATAGCCTTGTATGTGATGGCATTTCAAGTGTTCATCTAAGTAGTTCTAAATTGACTTGAGTGGTTCTACCTCTGCCACCGTTTCAGGCATTGAGTTCCATTGTCAAACATCTCAGCAAAACTACTATTCTATTTTCAAATATAATGTTGACAATTTATATGAGGTAGTGGAAGCCTCCCAGCAACTTTATAACCAATATCATGGCTACATTACACAGCTATAATAAGAAAAGTGGAGATGTTGGTGTAGTGGTAATGTCTTTAGACAAGTGAACCAGAGGACCAGGCAATGCTTTGGGGACAAAGATTCAAATACCATCACAGCAAGTGGCAGAAGTTAAATACATACTATTTGGGATTGAAAGCTAATCTCAATGGTAACTATGAAGCTATTCTCAATTGTTATTAAAAACCTATCCAGTTCACTAACGTCTTTGTAGGGAAGAAAATGTACCATCTATACCGGTTTTGGCTTATATCTAACACCAGACCAACAAGCAGTAAAGTCGATACTTAGCTGCCCTCTGAAATGACCAAGTAAACCACTCAATTAGGAACTTATCAACGAAATCTAGCTTTGCTAAAGGTGTCACATCTCATGAAACAATAAAACAGAAAAGGGAGAACAAAAAAGTAACTGCTGGTCACCATTTCTAAGTTTGACCTTTTGACTTACTTAATTAGGTCTTAATGTTTCTAATCTCACTTTAAAGGGATGTACTTATGTTGTCCCATAAATAATATTAAAAATCTATTTTGTTGCTACTACTTTATGGTTTGCTTATTAAGAACTCTTGTTACAAACTGATGTTTATTCTCACTTACTTTATTTCTGTACTGCTAATTTTTACTTTAGCCTGTAGGTTCAGGTCAGAATGCACCTTTATGTTATTTATTGTTTCTGTCAGGCACAAGGCCCAAGTTATGAACATGTAGTAAAGGAAAACGGATGTGATTATGCCTTAAAGAACGTGAGAGCCAGGACATGCTAATGAGAAATTTCAAATAATCAATTCTATAGTTACCTGAATTAAGAGGTTTATCTGTCTATGAAGTTCATCCAAGCAAACCCAACAGAAATAGTTTGAACACTGTAAGATTGTTGGATTATTAACAAGAATACTAATTGTTAAAATTAGTCCCTAAAGGGGATTTAAACACAGATGCAGTGGGAGTGACTCAGGTAGTAAATGAATATTTTGTGTTTGGCTTTACTAAGGTAGCAGATTATATCCAGGTAACAGTGACATAGGAGGAAATTCAGTCACTAGAAACATTCAAAATTGACAAGGAAGAGGTTTTGGATAGATTGACTCTACGTAAAATTGACAAAGTACCTGGATGGGCTGCATCCAAGGATACTGAAGGAAGTAAAGTGAAACTCACAAAGGTGTTGGCCAAACTTTTTAAGTCATTCTTAAAATCAGCAAAGTGTTAGAGAATTGCAAACATTACGCCCTTATTCAGAAAGAAACACGAAAACAAGCCAAGATACTACGGACAACTCTGTTTAACTTTGGTGGTTGGAAATTTCTCGAAGTAATAGTTTAAGTAGAATCAATAGTCACATGGATAGACAAGTTAATTAAGGAGGACTGGAATGTATTTCTGAAAGAATATTCATGTTTAGTGTAAATCGCTGGAGATTTTTGAAAAAGATTGGTAAGGACAATGCTGTTGATGTGCATGGACTTCTAAAAGGCTGTATAACAGACCTATGAACAAAATTAGAGCTCATGGAACAATAGCAATATGGATACAAAATTAGCTGAGTGATAGGAAACAGAGCTTAATATCTTTTTGGGTTGTGAAAGGTTGATACTGGAGTTCCTAGGAACCACTACTGAGACTCCTGTTTTTCCTGACATATATTACTAACCTAGATCTTAGGGTACAAGGACAAATTCAAAGTTTCACGATGACACAAAGTTTTGATGTACAGTAAAATCTGAGGAGGATAAAGCAGAACTCTTAAAATATGTTGACATGTTGATGGAGTGGGCAATAGGTGGCAGGTGAAATTCGACATAGAAAAGTATTAGGAGATACATTTTGGTATGAGGAAAATGGGGAGACAGTATAAAATAATGGTAGCGCTCTAAAGGATGTGCAGGAGCAAAGAGTTTGTGCATATAAGTTATTAGTCATTAAAAGTGGCTGAAGAAATGGAGGGAGCAGTTAATAAAGTCTTATGTCAGAGATAAAAGGTACTACAGATGCTGGAGAATCCGAGATAACAAGCATGGGGCTGGATGAACACAGCAGGTCAAGCAGCATCATAGGAGCAGGAAAACTTGACGTTTCGGGCCTAAGCCCTTCATCAGAAATGGGGGAGGGGAAGAGGGTTCTGAAATAAATAGGGAGAGAGGGGGAGGCGGATAGAGGATGGATAGAGGAGAGGATAGGTGGAGAGGAGGCAGACAAGTCAAAGAGGCGGGGATGGAGCCAGTAAAGGTGAGTGTAGGTAGGGGGG
>JAHRHZ010000075.1:23422533-23453325 GCA_024137785.1 Ginglymostoma cirratum
TCAGCCTTCCTGCTCCTCTGATGCTGCTTGGCCTGCTGTGTTCATCCAGCTCTACACCTTGTTATCTTAAATAAGATGTTGCCTGGATTGGAGAGTATTAGCTATAAACAGAGTTTGGACCAACTTGGATTGTTTTTGCTAGAGCAACAAAAGCTTACGAGTGACATGATTGAAGAATGTAAAATTATGAGAGGCATGGAGAGGGTGGATCATTGGAGATTTTTTTCCTAGGGTTGAAACATTAAATACTGTGGAGCCTTGGTTTAAGATGAGGGGCGAAAGTTTAAAACAGACAAGCGAGGTAAGTCTTTTTACACAGAGTCAGGAAGGTGCCTAGAATGCGCTGCCAGGAGAAGTCGTAGAAGCAGATACATTAGCAAAGTTTAAGTGGCATTTGGAATTGAAGAGAATAGAATAGCCTTTATTGTCAATAAGTATAGTGAAAAGTTTATACATTGCCAATTACAAAAGTGTCTAGACACAGCTTCTTTAGTTACATGATTTAGACAATATAGAAATAAAATGTCCAGCATTACAGAAGTAAAAGTGCAGTGCAGCAGACCACACTGGCACCTAGCATCCACTCCACACCAGGCTGTAGCTCCACACTGCGCCAGCGACACGCCATGCTGG
This sequence comes from Ginglymostoma cirratum, assembly GCA_024137785.1. Taxonomy (NCBI): domain Eukaryota; kingdom Metazoa; phylum Chordata; class Chondrichthyes; order Orectolobiformes; family Ginglymostomatidae; genus Ginglymostoma; species Ginglymostoma cirratum. Next base: position 23,423,167 of record JAHRHZ010000075.1, read on the forward strand.
GAGACACGCTGCCGGAGGCTGGAAGGTTGCCATTCCACACCGTGAGGCTGCAGCACACAGACACATAAACAAGCAGGGAATAGAGGGACATGGACCATGTGCAGGCACATGGGATTAGTTTGGAACGGCATCATGGTTGGCAGAAACTTGGTGAGCTGAAGGGCCTGTTCCTGTGCAGGACTGTTCTATACTTCTTTTTAAAAAGGTGATCCTTTAAACAGTTATCCCCTATTTCCAGATTCTCTCCACATGTTATCTGTGAAGACCTCTCAGGATCTTATTTGATTGGATTAATTAGATTAAATCTTACTCTTGGGAAATCTCATGGATTAAAGCCCAGTCTATCCAAACGTTCTCATAATGTCATCAAAGATAAAAGAGTAAGTACGATAGGCATTCCATTAACCATCTTATTTATTGGATGGTGGATGTAGTTTACTATCGGTAAGATAATTTGCAGCAACTCATCCTGGTTCTTTCAATAGAACCTTCCAAAGCTGCACTCTCTATCAACTAGATGAAGAAAAGTACGGATGCAGGGTAACATAATCAGCTCCAAGTTGCACAGCATGCTGACTTGGAACTAGGTTGCTATTCATTTGCTTTCACTCGGTCAAAATCCTGAAAATCCTTCCAACAGCACTGAGGAAGCATGTACACCACATGGACTGCTGCAGTCCATCAGCTCACCACATTTTCCAGGGCAATTAGAGATGAGAAATAAATGTTGGATTTACCAGTGAAGTTCACATCCCAAGCAAAATATAACACAAATTGCTGATTGTCAGCCAATAGGCTTCTGTTTGCGATGCCCAACTGGTGCAGTTCTTGAGCTTTTAGAGATAATCTTGTAAGTCAGTCTTAGCTTTCCACACTGAAAGTCAATCTTCCCACAGCAAGGTGACAGTCACTGAGGTAACACTGTAGAGCAGTATAGGCAAAGTCACTTACAAGACAGGTACTAAAGAAATGCACAATCATGATTAGTTGAATCTTGTATGGAATACTTGTCAATTTGTTTGGAATACAATGTTTTGTGGTGGCTTTTATTTCGGCTTTATGGCCAAAATGACACTCTGATAGACCAATCACAGCTGTCGTAGCTGGGAGGAGAAATGTGTTGCTTCCCTCCTCTCTTTCTCATTTCCCTCTTTCTTCTCCTGCTCCTGACTTGCTCATGCTGGAAGGGTGGTACACTCATGATAGCTAATGTTCTGCAGGATTCAGCAAACCATCATAAATTATGATATATTCCCTGGTAAATACTGGTGGCCTTTAGCAGAGTGGTCCTGGCAGCAGAAGCACTTCTTAAGCACCTGTGGCCTGTTCAATAGCAATACTATGCAGCAGCATTGTCTGGATGATAAGCAGACAATGCTTGTCACCCAGGAGCCACCCTCTGATTTTGCACCATGGCTCAATAACTGATAATACGGCAGACACAAAAATTATTCATAGGCTTGCTGCACTTCAATGGCACATTAAGAACTTGAAAGCCATTGTTGATTGCCACAGATTAAATGCAGCAGAATAAAACCATTCAGCCCAACCAGTCCATGCTGATGTTTATGTTCGACTTGAGCCACCTCCCATTTTTCCTGATCTCAATCTACCATTGTAACCTTCTATACCTTATTAATCATAGATTTGTCTAACTGCATCTTCAGTGCCTATGAATTTTTCCCTTCAGCTCTTTCCTGTGACATTGGGATCCACATTCGCAGCTCTCTTTGGGTAAAGATCATGAATTCCCTTTTGCTTTTGTGGTGACTATGCTATATTAATGATGTCTATTTCTGCTCTTCTTTGCATTTAGCAATTTTCCATTTTTAGGTTTACAGTTCTGTGTGGTTCAGGCATTTTCCTCAGCCCCAGGTCTAATTGTCTTCAGCTGCTTCATCAATAGCATTTCCCCATCATAATGCAGAAGCTGGATATTCACTGATGACTGCATAATGTTCAGAACCATTCATGATTTCTCAGACACTAAATCTGATCATGTCCAAATTCAGCAAGAGTTGGAAAATACCCAGGCTTGAGCTGGGAAGTGGCAAGTAACATTCACATCACTTAAGTGCTAGGCCATCTTCATCACCATCTCCAACAAGAGAGAATCTAACCCTTATCAATTGCCATTCAAGGGTAATTGTGGAAGTAATGAGCATTGCTGAATCCTCCACTATTAATATGCCGGGGGTCATCATTGACCAAAAATTGAACTGGACTCACCACATAAATACTGTGGCTACAATAGAAGGTCAGAGCTAGGAATCCTGCAGCGAGTAACTCGCCTTCTGAATCCCCAAATCCTGTCCAACATTTACAAAGTACAAGTCAGGAGCAGGATGGAATACTCCACATTTGCCTGGATGAGTGCAACTCCAACAACACTCAAGAAACTTGACACCATCCAGGACATAGCCATCTGCTTGACTGAATTAGTGCAAGTGGGCAAAATTTTAAAGCATGACTGTTAAAAATACTTCAAAATATTCTTTGACATAAGAGTTCCAGCATGATAAAATCTGACTACTACAGTTAGATTTGGTTTATCACAACAAACAAGGATCAAAATCTCAGCCACAATTCACCATATTTGAGAACTTAAATTTTGAATGGCTGGAAGTAACTTCCAAAATGTATGTAGAATCAATTTTCTAGTTAGGTTGAGGTCCAGTAGTCTGTTCCTTCCCAATTAAAAAAAATCAAAATCTTTCAAAACATCCTTATGACTGTTCCTGTACCCAATTATTCCACTTCTAACTTACAGATCTCACAAATGAAAGCAATTAATGAAAACTCCCAGTGTAGTGAATTCACTCCAAGGTGTTTTTTTGTAAACTGATGAATAAGATCATCAATTCAAGTTACATTAAATGCCAGCTACAATTAAAATTTGAGATTTCTGAATTGGCTATGCCAACTTTAGGAGAAACTGCACCCTAAAGTCCTGGAGAGTTACTCCAAACGTGTACCTTTAAGTATACCATATTAAAATTATCTTCCCAGAAAATATTTAAAACATCCATCGAGTTTTGATCATTGTATAAAATAGTTAGTAATAAGTAACGTTAATCAAGACATATCAATATGGAAGAGATAGTAGAAACTGCAGATGCTGGAGAATCTGAGATAACAAGGTGTAGAGCTGGATGAACACAGCAGGCCAAGCAGCATCAGAGGAGCAGGAAGGCTGATGTTTCGGGCCTAGACCCTTCTTCAGAAATGGGGGAGGGGAAGGGGGTTCTGAAATAAACAGGGAGAGAAGGGGAGGCGGATAAAAGATGGATAGAGGAGAAGATAGGTGGAGAGGAGACAGACCGGTCAAATAGGTCCCCTCCGCCTACTGCATCCCAAAACCAGCCCAGCTCACCCCCACCTCCCTAACCTGTCCTTCCTCCCACCTATCCTCTCCTCCCACCTCAAGCTCCACCCCCATCTCCTACCTACTAACCTCATCCCGCCCCCTTGACCTGTCTGTCCTCTCTGGACTGACCTATCTCCTACCTACCCACCCACCTACACTCACCTTTACTGGCTCCACTCCCGCCTCTTTGACCGGTCTGTCTCCTCTCCACCTATCTTCTCCTCTATCCATCTTCTATCTGCCTCCCCCTCTCTCCATATTTATTTCAGAACCACCTTCCCCTCCCCCATTTCTGAAGAATATTTCCATTAACAAATGAAAAGCCTAGCTCTGTTAAAATAGTTAATAAAATAGAACTGAAGAAGGGTCTAGGCCCGAAACATCAGCCTTCCTGCTTCTCTGATGCTGCTTGGCCTGCTGTGTTCATCCAGCTCTACACCTTGTTATATCAATATGGAAGTTTATTGATATTTTGGCCTGTCTATGTTATCATAAGCAATATACTGGAAATTACTTTTAAGACACTGACAATATTTTACATTACAAGTTCTATTTTATTAACTATTTTAACAGAGCTAAGCTTTTCATTTGTTAATGGAGATATTCTTAAAACCTTAAAATCCCATTGTTTTCATGTTATAGTTATCATGAGGAAAATGGTTGAAGTAAATTACCAAATGGATTGATCAGAGTAACAGTGCTTCCCAAATTTGCATTCTTCAGTATTTCTTATGAATATGAATATGCAGCCATAGGATGGTACTATCAATAAAACAAACTGTACTGTTTCTAAAATAGAGTGAATCAATTCTTACAAGTCCATTGGAAGGCCAAAATTTGATTAAAACAGATTTAAATTGAAACACAGAAAAGCATAAATACTTTTATATCTTAATCTATATGTTTTACTGTGTCAGCTAAACATCATCTATGTACACATTGTTTATTTGTATTGTATGAAAATTGTTAGAGCACATTTCATTTTGCTGGAATATAAGCTTTTTTACTTGCACTTTGTCATTGTTGCACACAAGCACATAACAAACAAACCTTGTCTCTGAGATCCATAGTTTTATTGCTGTGCTCTGCTTTAAAAGATACCACATCAACAGTTATCTCTGAGTCATGCAAGCAACAGAGGGTGCAGGAATGGTAACACTTCCCACTGGCAATCTCACTACTCACATATCAACAGATGTCAGTCCTAGAAGACAGTGGGAAATTACTGATCTCACTCAAAAGGACAGGAACAGTGAAAATTACAATACAGTGTTGTGAGAAACTTCATGATTTAGGACCATTATGACGTGAAGTTCCAATTTTGATTTTATTTCAATTTCAGAAAATTGGAAATGTGATTACCCAGTCCAGTACATTGATGACTTATTTGAAAGTACTATGATACTTTGGCAGTTCATCAGCTTTACATGGAGAAGTATTTGTGTCATGTGGCTCAGGGAAACAATTCTCAGGTCTAAAAACATCTTGCAAATCTGCCAACTAGCTTATTGCCAAAACAAAATCAAAAGTGCAGTCATTTGGGTCATTTGCAATCCATAGAACGTGTTTTCCCACAGAATTTTACATTATTCAGGGTAAATGGCTATAAGATCAAAAACAAAATCACCATTAATTGCCTAAAAAGAAACACTGGGCAGAGCCTGAGTGAAGATAAAGTCCAGCAATGATTTCCATCAACATTTTCATCTTACTCAGATTGTGATCCAACATACATCTGTGATATTCTTCAAAAGAAAGCAAATTACAATTACAATGGCAATCTGCAAATAAATCATAGGAGATCTATCTGACAGGAGTTTGGTCCACCTCTTGTTGCTTGGAATTTTTTCAAGTCTATTGTAATGGCACCTGTTACAATGAGGAGAATGTTGATGAAAATAGGACTTCAGAGAGGTAAGATTTTACGCTGATGCATTAAATTCAGAGTTTTCCCTTTCTGGTGTTTCTTAGTATGGCTTCCGTTGGGACGGACGGGAAACAGAGAATTATGGACCATCAGTAAACAAAAGACACATTTGCCATTCCAGGAAATAATCAGTTCTTAAAGCTGCTGGAATATTTTCTTTAACTTTTTCAGAAATGTTAGCTGAATTCACATGATATATTGTTATTATTCGTGGAAATGTAGCAGAGACATTGGATTGCAACTGCCAGTAAAACAAAGGTTGTTTTGTAAAGATGCATTTGTTAAGGAAAGTACTTAGCACAGATGATACAGCTAAACTAAAATATCAAGCCAGAACGACAAGAGAAATGAACTTTTTTACTCACATGGGTAGTGGATGATCCCCATTTTCGGAGAAAATAAATTGTGTGCAATCTTAGTTGGCTTCAGCTTCAGATATTTCATGGAGAAAGCTGTCTGTCTTTCTGTCTGTCTGTCTATTTATCTATCTATCTACCATCTGCCTGTCTCTCCATCAGTCTGTCTGTCTGTCTATTGATCTATTTATCTATCATCTATCTGTCTGTCTGTCTGGCTGTCTATGTATCTATCTTTCTTTCTCTCTTTTCCTTTTCTTTCCCCTTGTTAATTTACTAAATATATCCATGACTGTTTTAAGTTTACAGATGGAGAGATATGAATAAAACCATAGTTTACATCAGAGTAAAGCCAGTGGCTAAATGTAACCATTGTATATGGGAGATGGAGTAAAGAACTGTTGGGGATCTCCCAAACTACTCCTCATTCAATGCAAGATAAGTATAAATCTTGCATAAGTGGCTATTTTTGGCTATTCATGCTGGCCGCATGTTGCATATGCCAAAATTGGGTATAAGAGTCTAGTACAGGAAATGAGATCCACAGACATGACTATCATTCAGTCAAATGGTAATAAGTTTGAATATGAACGGCTACGAAAGAGAAAGGAGATAACAGGAAAATAGGGTTGTGGATAAATTACTTGACACTTGAACTGTATCAGGCCTAGAAGTCTACAGTTTCCTGTTTATTCAAAGTTTACTGACATTGAGGAATCAGATTCAATTTCCAAGTGGTCATTTCTGGCTGGAAACCTGATGCTAGCAGCACAGATCAGGGCTTTGATTGGATTTGATTTTCCAACTGGACTTTTAAAATTACCCCCCTTTACCATCAAATGTACCTGGTCCATAGCATCACAGAGTTTTCAGTTTGTTCTAAATTTAATTGATGCCCATCTTAAACCTAAGGCTTGTGACTCTAGTTCTGAATCACAATTTGTCTTTTTAAAGCAGATCTAGCATGGAATATTGCCAGACACAGTCAGTAAGCTTGTTTGCATTTCTACTGCTGAAGAACAGGAAGAAGAAACAGGCTTAACTTTGTACAGAAAGCTCAAAGACACAGTAACATAAATTAGTTCTAACCTTTAAAATGTACAGACTACTCCAACCTGTGCAGGAGTTGCATGCCAAGCAAACAGCAAATGCACAGCATGATACGGATTGACTCATATCCTATAAAGGTCAAAGGTCAACAACCAAACACTAAAAAACATATAACTTGTTTACTTTTGTAACTTCTTGAAAATACAATGGGAATAATTTATTTAATGGCATATCTTTCGATAAAAGCATTGACAGAAGGACCACCGAACACAGAAACAAATCAAGATCATCAATCCACCTACAAATCAGAATAAGTCTCAAGAGAAATTAAAAAATGGTGAAGCAGTGAACAGAGAAAGAAAGAGACTGACAGTGTTGTTACACCTTGTTATATCTCAGAAACATCTAGAAATACGTCATATACAATGAATTATTTCTAAGCAAAATGATTTTAAGGGATTACAGAAACCAGTTTTCTCATCAATGACATGGTATGAATCACTCCTTTTTGATTAAATTAGTTGAAAGACATACATTGACCTGGACTTGAGGGAGATGTTTGCTTTTTTACTTCCAGTAGTACCATGAGATATTTAGGGAATACAACTGAGTTCTGGGTAGTGTCAATGTTACAAATCCCAAAACTGGTGCCTGATCTGCTTCTGGCCATTTCCAATGCAAATTGCTTGTTCAGCCATGATTGGAAGGATGCTAAATGTATTGTGTGTGTGTGTGTGTGAAAGTATGCGTGGGTCTTCTCAGTGCAGATTCATATTATTAATCTCATTCTAATTTGATATCCAACCTGCCACTTTGGACTTTTACAGTTCCTATTAAAGTAATTCTTACATAAAAAATGCAAGCAATAGAAGCAGAAGTGGGTCATTCAACCCACTGAGCCTGCTTATTATTCAATTTGATTATGTTTGATTCTCTAGCTTAAAACCATATCCCAGTTTTCTTCCCATACCACTAACTGCCTCTTGTGTCTAGAAACGTATCTGTTTAGTTCTTAAATACATTCAGTGATTTGGCCTCCATGGCCTTATGTAGTCAGGACTTCCATTTGGTCACCATCCTTTGAAAGAAGAAATTTCTTCTCATCTCAGTCCTAAATGGTCTCCTCTGCAGCCTAAGACCATGACCCCTGTATCCTCCCAAACAAGGGAAACACCAGTGCTGCTTCCATTCTGTCCAGCCTCTTGGAATTCTATATGAGTCTCTCATTCTTCTAAACTCCAGCTGATCCAATCTTTCCTTGAATGACAGTCTGCCATCCTAAGATAAATCTGGTGGACTTTCATTGCATTCCCCCTATGACTAGTACAACCTTTCTTATGTAAAGAGTCTAAAACTGTATACAATACTCCAGGAGCTGGCTCACCAAGACGCTGCACAGCTGCCTTAAGACATCCTTGATCACACACTCAAATCCTCTTGCAATGAAGGCCAACATACCATAAGTATGCAATTTCTTTGTTGCACCTGCATGTTTGTTTCCTGAGACTAGCATACAAGGACACTCAGGTACATGCATATATCAATATTTCACAATCGATATCCTGCCATTTATTTTTTCCTACTAAGTGGACAATTCATAACCATCCACATTACATTATATCTGCCATATATTTGTTCAAGCATTCAACATGTCTAAATTGATTTGAAGCCTATTTACATTCTCCAGTTCAACCAGAACAGTGTCAAAGATACTTACCAAGGATGTGATGGCTGACTTGTCCCAAACCCCACAATCAGACTTGCAACCACATAGCACGCATGGTGGAATTGCCAATGGGTATGAAAATTACATGCCCCTACACTCTCACTACATCAGGAAGGTAATACAAATTCTGTGTCTGAAGACTTTGGAAAAATCTGAGAGAAGCAGGGCTGGTCATCATTTGAATTTACATGATTAGCAGGACTTCCAATAGCGCAAGGAGCCATCGACCACACTGATGTGATTATGTGCTCCATCTCAGGAAGGATGTATAAAGATGCTATTGCCTCATGACATTTCACTTGAAGTGTAATTATGTATAAGTAATTAAGTTGGTGAATGTTTACTTTATGCGCTAGTTAACTATTCCACCATATACAAGCCACCACATTGAACTAGAGATTAGTTGCTTGGTGACAAGGGCTTACTGGACCATGATTCCTCTCTACCAAACAAACTATGTGGGCACAGTGTGCAAAATGAGATCCATGTCAACCATTGTTTTTTCGAACAATGGTTTCACTGCCTACAGGAATCATCCCAGTGCTTTCCTAAGCCCATCCATTTACAGGTACGTCATTAGTGACCATCCTTCCATCATAAGGTCAGAAGTGGGGATGTTTGCTGACATTTACACAAATGTTCAATATTAATGGTCACCAGACAGATACAAAACCAGTTCATGTTGACTTGCAAAAAGACCTGGACAACATTTAAGCTTGAGCTTATATGTGGTAAGGAACATTCACACCTTAGAATTTCAAGGCAATTACTTTCTAACAAAAGACAATCTAATTATTTCCCTTTGTTTCTCAACTACCATTAGGAATCCCTCACCAACAACTTCCTAGAGGTAATTATTGACTCATAATTTAACTGGAACAATCATAAAAATAATACAGCTTTAAGGATAGGTCAGAGGATGGGAAGTCCGTGGCAAGTATTTCACCTCCTGATTTCCTGTCTATCACTGATGAACATGGACAGTATGTGATGAAATCTGACATGGTACTATATTACCATTCCTTCATCACTGCTAGGTCAAAATCTTGCAAATCCTTCCAAACAGCACTGTGAGAGTCTACACTAGCTGGACTGCAGTGTTTCAAAAAGACCACTTTCTTCATGGCAATTAGGAATGACTAACAAATTTTGACCTTGCCAATATTGTCTGCATCTTAACAAAAAAAATTGAATTCCTACCAGTTGTACTTCTCAAATTTATAACACTCATTTCTCTAAATAATTGGTTTTTTGCCCATCAGATTTTCACATTTAGCATATTATCTTTCTGAATGCCTTGTATGATCTGTAATGCACCTAAGGTTTTGTCCAACAAATAAATAATAAATGGAAAACACTTCCTCAATACTACAAGCAGGACCATCGACACATGCCTGAAATAAATCTCTGTCTTATCCATTTCTTAGTCATTGGCATATTGGTGCATGGCGATAAATAAAAGAGGCCAAGACCTTGTCAGTAAAGAACCAGGGGAAATCAGAAGGAGGGCCACAATCAGGCTGTTTTCCCTCCTCTCATGGTGATGAATCAAATATATATAAATTATTTTGGAACCAGAGCACCAGCCTAACCTCTCAACGGACCAAACTTATTTCAGATGAAGCTTAGGAAGGAGATTTTGAGGCCTTCTACCTGATAAACTATAATAGTAACTGCTGAATTTGTAAATAACTTACAATCCCAAGCCTTCCATCACTGTTGCTACCACCATTTTTGACAGGGGTCTCTGAATTATCAACCAAAGCAGCCACCTGATCAATTTGGATATGTAAACTGTAGTCTTGTCATACAGTTAAGACCCAATTCTATTGCATGCACTAAGAGTCACTCAGTATCAGTCAATGTTCCAACCGAAATACTAACGTATGAACAAGGAACAAAAGTAGTCCACTCTGCTCTTCGAGCCTTCTCTGCCATTCAATAAAATCATGGCTGATCTTATGTTAACATCAACTTTACACTCCTGCATATCCCCAATAATCTTTATTCTACTTGGTAAACTAGAATCTACCTAGCTTTGCTTTAAAATATTTAACGATTCTGCATCCACTACCTTTTGAGGAAGGGTGACGTACTCATTTAGTTCTTTGTGGGTGAAACAGCACTGTTTGTCCATGTTTCATTAAAGTAAGCAAGGCTGCTGTCACACAAGATTACCTTCCATCATGAAAATTGATATGTTACCCAACTTTTTTCCAGTCCACACGCAGACTGATTTGTCTAAAATAATCTAATTTTGTGCAAAATTAACTGATCTCATCCTGAAAGGCAGAGGAAATTCTGAAACTTGTCCAAGTGTCCTTGTACTAAGCAGGGAGATTAACATAACTGTATTTTATCCACTGTTCAATGAGTCTTTGTGGAATTTGTATTGATGGAGCAAGGGGAGTGCAACCGTAGCAGCCAATCAGGCACCCAGAAAATTTATGGAAAGACCAAACTTAATGGGAAAAAAAGCCTGAACTGCCACAAAGAATTCTGTTCAATTTTATAAAACAAATATACTGTTTATCATTAAAAATTATAGCATACTTCGTCATATATCCAAGTGTTTAATCTTTAAATAGTTTTTCCTCAATGCTAACATTCAGGTAAGGGCATGGATGAGATTACTTCAGGCAATGATATTGCCTTGTCATTCATGGCATAACAGGAATGTATTTAACATTGTTTTGGAAATAATATTGAAACAACATGTAATATTTCTTAATTGTCCACAATTATCACATAGAAAATTTTAGATTAATGTACATTTTTGATAAGTAGATTGCATATTTTCTGAAAAGAAATCCGTAAACTTACAAAAGAAATTATGTTTGGCATTTTAAACTCCATGGTAGCCTGTAACCTTCAGCATCTGCTCAGAAAATAGTTACAAGTTCTGTCTGTTTTAGCTTTCCAATACTTGCAGAGGTGCCATTCTCAGGGTTTCTGTTGATTTCTAACTGTAGACATGATGAAAATTTGTTGATCTATACTTTGATGAATTACTATCCTACCAGTACAATATTTCCAAAAGTATTATTGATATTGTATGATCTTCAGATGGAATTAGACTTTTAATGGTTGCATTGTTTAAATTTAATTGAAATCTGCATGGACTAAATCAATGCCTGTAGTATTCTTATTCATCATCACAGGTGCACATGTATTGTCAAATTATTTAAAATTGAGATTCTTTGTCTTAAAAAGAACACGCCTAGCAAATTTTTTTGTGGTGTAAAGCTGCTGAACCTTTATACATATTTTCCATGATTTTTTAAATCTCATGTTATTATTAATTTCCATATATAGAAATAGAGTATAACAAACTGCTCAAATGTTTCTTCTGGAACAGTAATGATGATTTGATGAAAATGTTACTGTCACTTTTAATTTAGCTCCATCATTTACCTGTGCATTCGCTTTCTTGACTAATTTATTAGTTAAATCTTGCGAGCTTTCAGAAACTCTGCAATCAATTTATTAAAATTCCACAATGCATTCTGGCAAATCAATAAATAATTCTGACTGTGTCAAATGACAATCGGGGTTATATGATCCAGAGCTTTCTTACCTCAGCTCCTGTGCCATAGGCTCCACTGGAACTGTCAACAGAGGGAACATGAGAAGAAAAAAACAGGTAAGTTTACATTTCCGCTACAAGGGTTTTTGCTGTTTGCACCTGTCTTTCTGCAATGACTCCAGCTGTAGCGTTGCAGTGAATTTAAGTTCACTGATAATGTTAATAGTTAAGTCGTCATAAGCTTATTTAGCTAGGAAGGTTGAATTTGTTATACACACTTAGTTCCAAGTGATTCGAGTTTTCCTGTCACTGAGGTCAGTCTCAATTCTAGCAGCAACGTTACTAAATCACTTTATAGGTTATGGTACATAATGTACTATTTTCTTTCATGTTGTGTTGGCCAAATTAATATTTACGGCTCAGTTTAAACAATTTCTGCTTAGTCATCTTGGCATAATACATCAATGCTGTGAGAATTGTAGATTATAATGTGCAAAAACAGCAGTAAAACGTTCAAGGCATCTGTTTTTTTAAAAGAGTCGTAAAGCTTTTTTTGTAAGAATATTTTAAACTTCTAACAATGTTATCATCTAAGTTAATTTCTGGGGCTAGTTATTTTGATTAATTTTTAATAGTCTAAGGAGCTAAGAAAGAAAATAAAAGTGATGGATATGAACGTTAGGTGTTGACATTGAATAATTAAATAAATAACTTATATCTATATAGCCCCTTTCACATCCTCAGAGTGACTCAAAAGTATTTCATTGTCAACAGATCATCCATTAGGGTTAGTCATAGCAACCACTTTGTGCAAAGAATGATCAAACAGAACCACATGAATACTGACTCGATCTATTTTTAGTTATATTAAGTAAATGAAAAATGTTAGCTGGGACATTCGAACAATTTTATAATTTTCATTTAAAAAACCCTGCAACAAATCTTTCGCATTCACGTAAACAGTCTGAAAAATCTTACTTGAAGAAAACTGGCTCTAACACCACAGCACTCTCATAATTTACTGGGATATCAGCCTACATTTATGCTCAAATTCTGTAACAGGGTGTAAAACAATATGATATTCTAATCTAGGTGTATGACTGCTAGCACAACTGAATCAAACTGTGTTTTAACTGAGACAACACAGTGTGGAACCGGAGGAAGGCAGCATCCAGGCAGCATCAGAGCGGCAGGAAAGCTGACGTTTCGGGTCGGGACCCTTCTTTAGAAATGGGGGAGGGGAAGGGGGCTCTGAAATAAATAGCGGGGGGTGGGGGGAGGGTTGGCCTGGGGAAGGTAGGTGGGATGGTGATAGGGAGTGCAGGTAGGTAGTGGTGGGGATTGGTCAGTGAGGTGGGAGGAGCTGATAGGTGGGAGAGAAGATGGACAGGTGGTCACACCTCGAAACTGATATCTATTTCAAGCCCACCCACTCCCACAGTTACCTAGACTACACCCCCTTTCACCCACCTTCCTGCAAGAATGTGATCCCCTACTCCCAATTCCTCCACCTCCGCCGCATCTGCTCCCAAGATGAGGCGTTCCACTACCGAACATCCCAGATGTCCTCGTATTTCAAGGACTGCAACATCCCCCCTTCAATGGTCGAAAACACCCTTGACCGCATCTCTTGCGTTTCCCACACCTCTGCCCTCACACCCCTCCCTGCAATAAAAAAAAGACAGAATCCACCTTGTCCTCATGTATCACCCCATTAACCTCCAGATTCAACGCATGATTCTCCGCCACTTCCGCCACCTGCAATCTGACCCCTCTACGAAGGATATATTTCCCTCCCCACCCCTACCTGCCTTCCAGAGGGACCGTTCTCTCCTCGACTGCCTCGTCCGCTCCACACTCCCCACTAGTCCCACCACCCCCAACACCTTTCCCTCCAACCGCAGGAAGTGCTACACCTGCCCCTACGCCTCCCTCCTCACCCCATCCCAGGCCCCAAAAAAACCTTCCACATCAGACAGATGTTCACCTGCACATCCACTAATGTGGTCTATTGTATCCGCTGTTCCCAATGTGGCCTCCTCTACATCAGTGAGACCAAGCGGAGGCTCAGAGATCGCTTTGTAGAGCACCTACGCTTGGTTCATGACAAATGACAACACCTTCCAGTCGCGAACCACTTCAACTCCCCCTCCCACTTGCTGGACGACATGTCCATCCTGGGCCTCCTCCAGTGTCACAACGATGACACCTGGAAACGGGAGGGGCAGTATCTCATATTCCGCCTTGGGAGCCTACAACCCAATGGGTCTCAAAGTGGACTTTACCAGCTTCAAAATCTCCCCACCCCTGGACTCATCCCAAAACCAACCCTCCCTCTCATCCCTGCCTCCTTGACCTGTCTGTCTTCTCTCCCATCTATCTGGTCCTTCCACCTCACTGACCAAACCCCCCACTACCTACCTGCACACACCGATCGCCATCCCACGTTTACTATCTTCAAAATCTCTCCACTCCCAGCCTCATCCCGAGACCAACCCTCCCTCTCATCCCCACCTCCTTGACCTGTCCATCTTCTCTCCCACCTATCCGCTCCTCTCACCTCACTGACCAATCGTCACCACTACCTACCTGCACTCACCTATCACCATCCCACCTACCTTCCCCAGCCCAACCCTCCCCATCATTTATTTCAGAGCCCCCTTCCCCTCCCCTCCCCCATTTCTGAAGAAGGGTCCAGACCCGAAACGTCAGCTTTCTTGCTGCTCTGATGCTGTTTAGCCTGCTGTGTTCCTCCAGCTCCACACTGTGTTATCTCAGACTCCAGCATCGGCAGTTCTTATTATCTCTAAGTGTGTTTTAACTGAGCTTTGCTATGATCTGAACTCCTTTCGTGTAATTTGAGAAACAGTTCACTTGAAGTGCTGGCCATTCTGACAAACATTCCTCCACCACCAGTGACCCCCACCCCAGCCTTTTGTTTAAATACTGCTGTAAACTAGACAGTGAGATCTTGAGATTGAGAAAAGGTTTGGGCCCAGAAGAAGCTTTTCAATTTACTTAATTTTTCGTCATTGTGCTCCTATGGTAAAAATATAACAAAAGTTACTGTAAGCAAAGTTAAATATGGGCAACGCAAGTGCTTAGCAACGACCATAAGAGAGAACCTAACATCTCTCCTTGACATTCAATAGCATTACTATCACTACCAACATTCTGGAAGTTACCATTGACCAGAAACTACACTAGACTAAATATATGTGTTGTGGCAACAAGACCAGGTAAGAAGTTGGGAATTCTACAGTGAGTAACTCATCTCCTGCCTTCCCAAACCACAGGGCACCAATCAAGATTCTGATGGAAAACCATCAATACATCCATTTGCATGGATAAGTGCAGTTGCAATAAAAATTGAGAAACTTGACACGATCCATCCTGGTTCCCCATCTATCAGCTAAAACATTAACTTACTCCACCAATGATGTCCAGGGCCAATAGTATGTACCGCCTGCAAAATGCACTGCAGAAACTCACCTGGGCCTCTTCAACTACACTTTCCAAACTCGCAACCTCCATCACTTAGAAGAAGAGCAGCAGATGCTAGGGAAACCACTGCTCCAAGCTCCACATCCTCCTAACTTGGGACTATATCACTGGATCAAAAGCCTGGAATGCCCTTCCTAATAGCACTGTGAATGTGCCTACTGACTAGAATAATTTAAGAAGGCTGCTCACCACCAGTTTCTTAAAGGTAATTACAGATGAGCAATAAATGGTGGCCCAGACAGTGAAACTTAAATATTGTGAACGAATATAAAATCAGAGAAAAATGCAGGAACATACGTATGCTCAACCTTATCAATATAAGTAGGTGTGACTAGATAGAACACTGATGCTCAGGCTTTGCGTGGCAAGCGCTCTCTCATTGATAAATGATATATAGCACCTTCGTGCATCTCATAGGCTACGACTGCAATTATGCACTAGAAAACTGAGAAATGAGCAAAAGAGAATAAATTATTTGTTATCTGGGCATCGTAAAACATCAACATTGAAAAGAAAAACTGTCTTTGATATATGGCACGTATAACGAGCACCACTTTCCATACCTTCATAACTTCTGTAACACAAGTAAATTTAAGAAGACAAGCAAATATTTCAGAAGACTATACCAAAAACTAATACTAAATTGACTATTTGCTTTAGAAGAACAATTTGTATAAATTTGAACCACTGAAGAAAATGATTTTGGACTCAGTTGTAAATAAGCAAGTCCAATACAGAACAGACAAACTGGCACCTATCTACGTACTCAGATGCCACAGTTGATTTTCATGGCAGACCACTGAATAAAATTATATTTTTATGCTCTGGTGCATTTAGCTATTTACATCACACCAGCAGAGTCTGTGAAGTTCTATCTGATGCTGTATGATGTTTTCTATGAGACTGTCTATTTCATATTGGGTTGAACAATAAATGTTAAATCGGTCCCATTACCTACAACAGTAAAATGAGTGAACATTTATGTTTTGTTCTTATGTTTTAGATAAACAATATTCTAAAATTTTTCATCATACTTCTTATAGTGCTGTTTTTCTATTATTCAAGATGAATAGGGGTACATTAATGAGATTAACATTGAAAGGTACATAATGATGATGCCAATGAGGCGATTATGTTAAAGTCACATGATTAAATAGCAAAAGCTGGAAGAGAGGAACCCCCTAACCTTGTGTGAAAAGAATGTCGGTATAGTTTGAACAGTTTAAAAAAAGAATTCTGGCAGAAAGTTCCTTGATTTGAGTGGCATTACTTTGGCAGACCAAATGAATTTAGACCCAACATACAAAGAAACTTTTTGATCATCCTGAGAACTAGCATTGACCAGAAACTGAATTGACCCAGTCACATACATACTAAGCCGACAAGAGCAGGCTATGAATTCGGCAGTGAGTTAATTACCTGTTAATTCACTCAAGCTGGTTTCTCTTCTACAAGGCACAAGTCAGGAGTGTCATAGAATATTCCCCACTTGCCTGGATGAGTGCAGCTCCAAGAATGCTCAAAAAGCTTGACACTATTCAGGACAAAGCAGCCTCCACTACTGCCACCACATCCACAAATATTCACTCCCGCCACCACCAATGCTCAACAGCAGTAATGTGTACTATCTACAAAGATCCTCAGACTTCACTTTCCAAATCCATGACCACTTCCACCTCAAAGGAAAAGAGCAGCAGATACATGGAGATGCAACCACCTGCAAGTTCCCTCCCAGCTACTAGTCATTTTGACTCGGAAATGTATCACCAATCCTTCAGTGTCACTGAACCAAAATCATGGAACTCACACCCAAATGGCATTATGGGTCTATGTACATCACATGGACTGCAACAGTTCATGAGGATACCTCACCACCACCTTATCAAGAACAACCAGGGATGGACAATAAATGCTGGTCCAGACCAAACTGGAAAAGCTGCACCCAGCAGGACTAGAAACAATATTTTCTCAGGGTGTCCACTCATATAATAGGGGTGGTTTTGGCGAACCTGGAACCTGATTGGGGAAACAAGAGGGAGGGAATCAAAGATGGAAGCGAAAGGTAGAAAAAATAGAAGGCAAAAGAAACAAGGGGTAGCAGCAAATTGGGCTGGAGCCCAAAAACAATCATATAAAAATGTTAAAAAGAAACTCTAAAAGTACCTCTGAATGCATTTGCAATCAGGTAGATGAAAATAACAGTGCAAGTGATTTTACACAGGTATGATATGATTATGATTACGGAATCATGGATGGAGACTGACTAAGGCTAGGAATGAAACATCCAAAAGTATGCAATCTGCAGGAAGAACCGGGAAAATGGGAAAGATGGCATGGTGTTGTTAGTCAAAAAGGAAGTGAGTACAATATTGCAAAAGGGTATTGGCTCAGCAAATCTAAGTGTGGAAACAGTGCGCATGGAGCTAAGAAACAACAAGGAGTGGAAAACAAGGAAGTCATTTCTCGGCCTCCAAACAGTAATGGTGAGGTAGGGAATGGCATTAAAAAGGAAATTACAGGTATATGCAACAAAGGTAATACAGTAATCACTTTAATCTACGCCTAGAATGAGCGATCTCTAGAAATGAGTACATATAATAGTGTCACAGATGAATTCTGGAGTATGCACAAGATGGATTTCCAAACCAGTATGCTGGAGAACCAATTTGGGGCATATTATCCTACATTTGGTTTTATGATTTGAAATTGAATTAATTAATAATCTTATTATGAGAAGTCTTTTAGGAAAAAAAGTGACTATTAAGTGATAGAATTTATGATTGGAAAAGAAAATAACGCCGTGCATTCCAACACTAGAGTCCCTTACAATCTGAGACAAGAGAATTTATAATGCAAGGAAATAGCAGAAAAATTAAACAAATATTTTTGTTCTGCCTTCACAGAAAGTGACACAAAGATGACAAGGTGACACATCTTCCCAGAAGTACTCTGAAAGCAAGGGTCTTTTGGGGGAAGGAGATTTGTTTTTTAAATGGATGGAGGGGAGAAAACAGGAATTACAGACTGGTAACAGCATCAGTAGTAAGGAGTTTACTGGAGTCTATTATAAAGGATGTGATAACATGATACTTAAAAATGCCAGTGGTATTACAGAGAGATAACATAGATTTATTAAAGGAAAATCATGCTGACGAAGTCCCATGTAAGAGATGTGCAAAATCAAAGCACATGGGGTTGGCAGTAATGTACTAACATGGACTTGGAACTGCTTAGCAGACAGGAAACCAAGAATAGTAATAAGTAGATCATATTCAGAGTGAAAGTTGCTTCAGGGTGCAGTGTGCAGACTTCAGCCATTCACAACATATATCATCAATTTATATGAGGGATCAAGTGTAAAATTTTCAAGTTTGTCGATAACACAAGACCGAGTGAGAGTATGAGTCGTGAAGAGGATGTAAAGAGGTTTTTTGATTTAGACATGTTCAGTGAATGGGCAAATACTTGGCAAATAATATGGATAAACATGAAGTTGTTGACTTTGGTAATAAAAACAGAATAGCAGAATTTTATTTAAATAGTAACAGATAGGCGAGATTGATATGCAAAGGAACTTATGTGTCCTGTGTGCACTTTTGGACTCCTTACCTAAGATGAGATGTACTTGCTACAGAAAGCGTGCAACCAAGGTTCACTGGGCTGATTCCTGGGTTGGCAGGTTTGCCAGTATGCAGAGAGATTGGAGAGACTGGGTTCAGTGGTGCTGTATCACTGGAGACTAGATGACCTTTCTTTTTCTTAACTTATGGGATGTGGGCGCCACTGGCTGGCCAGTGTTTACTGGCTGTCCCTAGTTGCCCTTGAGAAGGTGCCTGCCTTCTTGAACTGCTGCAATCCACGTACTGTAGATAGACTCATGATGCTGTTGAGGAGGAAATTCCACAATTTTGACCCAGTGACAATGATGGAATGGCAATATATTTCCAAGTCAGGGTAGTCAGAGATGTGGAGGTGAACTTGCAGGTGGTGGTGTACCCATGTATTTGCTGCTCTTGTCCTTCCAGATGGAAGTGGTCGTAGGTTTGGAATGTTATCTCTAAGGATCTTTGGTGAATTTCTGCAGTAGATAATACACACTGCTACTGAGCGTCTTTGTGAAGGGAGATGGATGCTTGTACATGTAGTGCCAATCACGTGTGTTACATCCTGAGTGTTATTGAAGCTGCACTCATCCAGGCAAGTGGGGAGTATTCCATCACACTCATGACCTGTGCCTTGTAAATGATGGACAGGCTTTGGAGATTCAGGAGGTGAGTTACTCACTGTAGTATTCCTACCCTTTGATATGATCTTGTAGCCATTGTGTTTATGTGGTCAGTCCAGTTCAGTTACTGATCAATGGTAATCCTAAGAATGTTGACAGTGGGGCATTCAGTGGTGGTAGCACCGTTGAATGTCATGGGGCGGTGGTTAGATAATCTCTTATTAGATAGTCATTGTCTGACATTTGTGTGGTCTGAATGTTACTTGCAACTCATCAGCCTAAACCTAATATTGTCCAGACCTTGCTGCAATTGAATACAGAATGCTTCAATGTTTGAGGAGTTGCAAATGGTGTTGAACATTGTACAATCATCAGCAAACGTTCCCACTTCTGACCTTATGATGGAGAGAAGTTCATTGATGAAACAAATTAGGATAGTTGGGCTGAGGATGCTACCTTGAGGAACTCATGCAGAGATTTCCTGGAGCAGTAATGACTGACATCCAATAACCACAACCATCTTCTTATGGGGCAGGTATGACTCCAACCAGCAGAGAGCTTTCCCCCAATATGCATTGATTCCAGTTTTCTGAGGGTTGCTTCATGCCACACTCGGTCCAACGCAGCTTTGATGCCAAGGACTATCATCACTCTCATGTAATCTCTAGAATTCACTGAAAGCAAAAAATGCGTGAGATCACAGTGGGTTAGCAGCATCAGTGGAGAGACAGCAAGCTAACATTTCAGGTCTAGATGACACTTCATTGGAACTGACCAATGAAGAGTCATCTAGACTTGAAACATTAGCTGGTTCTCTCTCCACGGATGTTGCATGACCCACTGTGATCTCCAATATCTTTTGTTTTCAGTACAGATTCCAGCATCTGCAGTAATTTCCTTCAGCTTCTGGAATTCAGTTCTTTTGTCCATGTTTGAACAAAGGCTGCAATGAGGTCAGGAACCGAATGGCCCTGGCGGAAACTAAACTGGCATCACTGATCTGGTTATTGCTGAGCGCATGCTGCTTGATAGTACTGTTGATGACATTGTCATCATGACAAGAGTAGACTGATGGGGCTATAATTGGCCTAGTTGGAGTTGTCCTGCTTTTTGTGTCAAGGACATACCTAGGCAATTTTCCACATTGTTGGATAGATGCTAGTTTTGTAACTTACTGGAAGAGCTTGGTAGGGGAGCGGTACATTCTGCAGCACATGTCTGTAGTTCCATTGCCAGGGCCCATAGCCTTTGCAGTATTAAGTGTCTCGAACCATTTTTTGGTATCACAAGGAGTGAGTTGAATTAGGTGAAAAATGGTATCTGTAATGCTGAGAACCACTGAAGGAATCTGAGATGGACCATCCACTTGTCACTCCTGGCTGAAGATTACTGCAAATGCTTCCCTCTTATTTTTTGCACTGATGTGCTACATTCTTCCATCATTAAGGATGATGGTATTTGTGGAGCCTCCTCCACCTGTGAGTTGTTTAATTGTCCACGTTGTTTAACCGCTCACGACTGGATGTGGCAGGACTGCAGAACTTAGATCTGATAATTTAGTTGTGGGCTTACTTAGCTCTGAGTATCACTTGTTGCTTATGCTGTCTGGCATGCAAGTAGTCCTGTTTAGTAGCTTCACCAGGTTGACACCTCATCTTCAGATATGCCTGGTGCCACTCCTGACATGCCCTCCTGCTCTCTCCATTGAACCAGGATTAATTCTCTGACTTGATGGTAATGAAAGTGAATGGTCGAACAGGGGATGTGCTGAGCTATGATTGCAGATTGCTCTGGAGTATAATTCTGCTGCTCATAGATGCCTGGTTTTGAGTTGCTAAATCTCTTTGAAGTCTGTCCCATTTAGGATGGTGACAGTGACACACAATATGATGAAAGGTATTCTCAATGTGAAGGCGGGACTTTGTTTCCACTAAGACTGCGCTGTGGTCACTCTTACCAATACTGTCATACACAGATACATTTGCAGCCGAAGACTGGTAAGGATGAGGTCAAGTATGTTTTGCTATCTTGCTGGTTCCCTCATCAACTTCCACAGACCTCATCTTGCAGTTATGTCCTTTAGGACCTGACCAGTTTGATTAGTACTGCTGCTGCCAAGCCACTTGGTGGCAGACATTGGAATTCCCTGCCCAGAGTACATTTTACACCCTTGCCACCGTCAGTGCTTCCTCCAAGTGTTTTTCAATATGGAGGAATATCAATTCATCTGTTGAAGAAGGATGGTATGTGGTAATCAGCAGGAGATTTCCTTACCCACATTTAACCTGAAATCATGAGACTTCATGGGGTCCACAGCCAATGTTGAGGACTCTCAGGGCAACTCCCTGCCGACTGTATACCACTGTGCTGCCACCTGGGTCTGGGTCTGTCCTGCTGGTGGGATAGGACATGTCCTGGGGTGGTGGTGGTGGTGTCTGAGACATTGTAAGGTATGATTTGATGAGTGCAACTGTGTCAAGCTGTTGCTTGTCCATTCTGTGAGACTGCTCTCCCAATTTTGGCACCAGCGCTCAGAAGTTAGTCAGGAGGACTTTACAGTGTCAAGAGAGTTATTTCAGCTGTTGTCTAAGTTGATTTGAGGTGGTCCATCTGGTTTCAGTTTTCTTTTCTTGAGGCTATATAGTGATTGAACCAACTGAATGGCTTGCTAGGCCATTTCAGAAGGCAGTTAAGAGTCAATCACATTGCTATGGGTCTGGGGTCGCATGTAGCCAGACCAAGTGGGGATGGCAGATTTCCTTCCCTGAAGGACATTAGTGAGCCAGATTAGTTTTTCTTTCAACAATCAATTATGGTTTTACGATCATGAGTAGAATCTTATATTCAGATATTTTTAATGGCATACAAATTCTATAATCTGCCATTGTGGGATTCAAATCTGGAACTCTGGATCAATAGTCAAGCAATAATACCACTAGGTAATCGACTCCCCCATAATGAAATATAATGTGGATAAATGTGTGATAGAAAAAGCAGGAAAGCAGATTAATGTCTGAATGGCAAGAGATTGGGAAAGGGGCAGGTGCAATAAGTTCTGAGTGTCCTTACTGAAGCAGTCACTGAAAGTAAGTATGCAGGTACAACAGGTAGTGAACAAGGCAAATAGTATGCTGGTCTTCATAGTGACAGAATTTGAGTGCAATAACAGGATGTTTTGCTGTAATTATAAATGGCCTTGGTAAGACCACTCCTGTACTCCTGTGCAGTTTTGGTCTCCTTGTCTGAGGAAAGATGTTCTGGCTATGGAGGGAGTGTAACATTAGTTTACTAGACTAATTCCTGGGATGGCAAGATGGATGAATGAAGAGAGCTTGGAGTGGATGTGACCAGTAGAAATGAGAAGGAGGAACAAGTGGATGTAGTGTACTTGGACTTTCAGAAGGCTTCGATAAGGTCCCACATCAGAGATTATTATACAAAATTAAAGTGCATGGGATGGGATGCAGTGTTGTGTTATAGATAGAGAACTTGTTGGCAAACAGGAAACAAACAGTAGAAATAAACTCATATATTCACTGGAGTTTAGAAGATAAAGGGAGATCTCATCAAAATATATGAACATCTAACAGGACTAAGTCAGGGTAAATGCAAGTGTCTTGGCAGCAAGGATGTTCCCAATGACCAGAGAATCCAGAACCAAGGGTCACAATCTAAGGATATTTGAGATGTGGAGGTGCCAGTGTTGGACTGGGGTGGACAAGGTCAGAAATCAGACAGCACCAGGTTATAGTTCAACACGTTTATTTGAAATCATAAGCTTTCAGAACATTGCCCCTTTGTCAGGTGAAATCAATCACACTTTGAGGTTACCTGATGAAGGGGCAATGCTCTAATAGCCTGTGAGTTCAAATAAACTTGTTGGACTATAACCTGATGTCATCTGATTTCTGACCTAAGGATATTTAGGACTGAGATGATGATAAATTTCTTCACCCAGCGAGTGGTAAGCCTGTGGAATTCTCTGCCACGGAAAGCAGTTAAGGCTAAAACATATTTAATGTTTTTAAGAAAGAGATGGATACAGTTCTTGGGGCCAAAGGGATCAAAAGGTATGGGGCAACAGAAGGGAACGGGTACTGAGTTGGGTGATCAGCCATGATTGTATTGAATGATGCAACACGCTTGCAAGGCTGAATGATCTAATCCTATTCTTACTTTCTGTGTTTCTAAGATACACACTAAGTCATTTTGGACTGCATTCAAGATAAATATCTTCACTCACAGTCTAATAAGCCTTTGGATTTCTAGAGGCTAAAGATGTCAAGGGGTATGGGTAGACAGCTGAAGTATGGTGTTGAGATAGAGTATCAGCCAAAATCATATGGAATGGTGAAGCAGGCTCAATGGGCTGAATGGCTTGCTCTTGCTCCTTTGTTTTTTGTTTCTATGTTTCAAGAGAACTCACCAGAACCTTTTCAAAGCCTGGACAAACAATGTTGACTTGGCTACCAATGCCCCATATCCTATGAGAAATGAAAAAGCTAAATAATGATTTCAATATGGAAATGTTTGATCAAATTTGTTGTTTATTTTAAGGTGATTTTTCTTTTAGCCGTAGGTCAGTGTTGTTGTCAGTTATAGATGAAGAATATTGTGAGGCATTATGTTGAATTCAAAATTGGGAAACATTCAAGAATAACTGCAGTCAAATGAACATTCGTGTGCAGAGCAATGAGAAAGGGTTTCAGAGATAGCGGGAACTGCCGATGTTTTGATTGCCTCATCCCTTGCTCCTCTTTGCCAATCCTCTCTTCCTGCTGGTGAGTCTATTGACAATATATGAAGGTGAAAATTGGCCTGAGATTGGATCAGCAGTATGTGGTGGGAAGGTAAGAAGTAGTGGCAAGTTTTTAGTTACAAGAGCTCTAGAGCACAAAAGAGAGCCTGCAGGCATGTAAAATGGAGGGGGTGGGTGGACACGACACTGTGTTAGATGTGAAGAAACACGTGTTTGAGTGTGGAAAAATATGTGTCAGATCATGGAGAATTCACGCAGTACACAGAAATATGGTCAGGTCGGAAACAAAGCTCTTACCTCCCACGCAGGTGCCGCCTCATTAAAGGACTGCAGTCAAAGTGGTGGATAAGACCACCTGAGCTCAGGGGTGTGAGAATGAGTGTTTTCCTGTGAGACAGTCTGACTGTGTTTGTAAAAGAGTGAGTGAGAGTGTTTACTTCTGAATTGAGTGAATGAGGCTTTTTGTATCTATGAAGATGTGATTTGTGTCCAGTGATCAGCACTTCAGGTTTAATCTGTTTTTTCAGCTTTGCTTCTGAAGTGCGAAAGCAAAAAAAAATTGGTTTTGTTATTTAACTCAACTACTTGGAAAGTTTAATGGTCATATCAAATAGCATTTTCAAAAATTATGCATTTATTATTTAACACCTTTTTATTAAGCAAGTCATTAATCCTTCATACATAAGAACATAAGAACTAGGAGCAGGAGTAGGCCATCCGGCCCTTCGAGCCTGCCCCGCCATTCAATAAGATCATGGCTGATACCTCAACTTTATTTTGATATTCATGTTTAATGTTGTGCCAAATATTATTTTTTGAAAATCTGTCCCTTGACTGGGAAAAAATTTATGCATGGCCTCTCATGGATAACCTTGAATTAGAAGCAAGGAACAATTCTGCAATCATGAGACTTAGAAGATCATTATGTTTTGGGATAGTGTCTTTAAATTTGGAGTAAAAATGAAAGGGGTTGTGTGACTTGTACTGATGCCTGCCTGAGAGCAGGTTGGAATGACACAGCTGCTAAACAATAATGGAATGCCTAGACTTTATTTTACTGGGGGAAAACAAATTGCAAAGAATGGCAAAGGCTGCTATGATGCCAATGGACAATGTAAGTAGGACTTTATTAAAAATATTGTAAAAGGAGTATCCATTTGAATCCAGGATAGGATAGAGTTGAGGACTAAAGAGTGGCTGATCACCATTGCTGTTTGGATAAAAGGCACGTGAATGATGTTGCCAAAGGGAAAGATGCAAAGTAAATCATTGTAAAGTTCAGGTTACAGGTTTCATTGAAATGAAAGAACAAAGTACAGCATGGGAACAGGCCCTTCAGCCTGCCAAGTCCGCACTGATGCATGATGCCTTTCCTAAATGAAAATCTCTTGCCTCCACATGGTCCATATTCCTCTATTCCCTGCCTATTTATGTATCTGTCAAGATACCTCTTAGAAGTTGCTAGTGTGTCTGCTTCTACTGCCTTCTCTGGCAGCACATTCCAAGTACTTACCATTCTCTGTATGAAAACGTTGCCTCTCACAGCTCCTTTAAACTTTCCCCCTTTTACTTAAACCTATATCTCCTAGTTATTGACATTTCTACCCTGGGAAATAAAGCTGAATATTACAGATAGACGAATTAGTCTGTCAGGTTCGAGAAGAGAATGCTAGAAACAAAAAAGTCTCTGCAGTTGAAATAAAAACAAAATGATATGGATGCTGGAAATCTGGGAGAAAAACAGGAAGTGTTGGGGAAACTAAACAGTTCTGATAGACAGGAGGGAGGGAAACTAAGCTAACATTTCAAATTTAATATGTATCAGATTTTAAATGTTAAGTCTGTTTCTTTCTCCACAGATGTTGCCACACCTGCTAATTTTATCTAGTAGTTTCTCATTTTGTCTCGATGGTTCACCATGGGCGGTGGTGCACATTCAGTTTGAGAAAACCAAATTCGTGAGGAGTTAAAACAAAACTGGAAGACTCATTAGCTTGTGCTAGAGGAAAAACCTCCAGTAACACTCTCATCACAAAGAACAGTTCTGGGATCAGAGGTTACCAGACTGAGAAAGGAAAAGAAGTACAACCCTCAGGAACTAAGAATTTGTTTGGATTGATTTTGAGTGATCTGAATGTTTTATTAAAGGATAGTGTAATGTATACCTATGAATTTTTTTTTCTTTTGATTGTGCTAAGAGGGGCTATTCCATTTTGTGATTTGAAGTGTATGTTGCTTACAAAGATAATAAGTAGTCAATAGTATTTATAAGCTCTGTGAAAATAAGTGTCTTAAATGCGAAATTTTGCATTGTCATTCAATCAGCAATCAATTGGAAGGTAACATTTCTTTTTTAAAGTTACTGGACTCTACAGATATCATAACAGACATCTTTGAGCACAAAGCAACGTGCAATGTCATTTGCCAGTTCTGAGGAAGGGCCACTGGACCTGAAATGTTAACTGTTTTTCCCGTCACAGATGCTGCCAGACCTGCTGAGCTTTTCCAGCAATTTTGCTTTTGTTCCTGATTTACAGCATCCACAGTTCTTTCGTTTTTTATTGTGCAATGTCATTGAAAGTTTGATCAAAATTTATAATTTTGTACATAAAAGCAGTGGAAATTTATACGTAAAAGCCAAGAGGCTCTTCTGAAAACTGTAGGATTTAATTTAAATGCTTATACATAAATATGGTCAAGTAATTAAATGAAGACTTCACCCAAACAGTAAGTTGAGGTTTGATCAAACAAAATGATTTTGAGACAACTGGTTTGACCTTGCTCCCATCACATTGTACAGCTCCTACTTTAGGGATAGGGTTGCATTGAGTCAGAGAAACAATGATCATTTATTTTTAAATTCAGCGATGCAATTATGACTGCTGCCACTTCTGTTACTGGAAAACTGTGAATCCGGGAGGCAAGTTAATCACTCACCACGCTCTGTCAATTACCTTCTTTTAGTCCCTCAATACTAAACCATTATCTAGTGTTAATCCCAGCAGGAATACTTCTTTACCTGTTGGTAGTCATTGCCAGCAGTTTGAACTGTATTCAAAAATAAGTGGTACAATCATCACCGAACGTTGTAATATCACAGCCAGCATGCAAGTAATTGCACTTTAAGTGGGTAAAATTATTTTCAACTAAAGTTCAAAAATGAAAGAAACCTTTTTTGTACACTTTTTAAAATATCACCTACTGTAAACAGGCTGTAATGAGCTTCATTATTTTTACTGATTAAACTTAACAGTACAGCATCTAGTAAAATTACCTTACTTCCTCACTTTTGTCAAATAGATTTCTTCTGTTGAATGTTTCACGTTTGGAAAAGCCAATATCAATTCAGTGCCAACTCATCAGGAGTTCTCCATAGGAACTGACATGTTTTCTACTGTGTAGAGCAAAGTGATTTTTGACCTATTCAACAACTCACCCCGAGATCCTTTAGAGCGTGTGCGGAGTCTCTTTTCCTCACTGTCTGTATCCATCTGTAACAGTGAGAGATGTTAGCAGCAACTATTGCCTATGATTTCTGGCACTCACCTTAGTATAAATTCATAATAAATATTCTTGCATAATAGTTTTGCACTGTTATGGCCTGTTTTCACCAAACTTATTTGGGTTTTTGGTGGATGCTGATCAGCTCTAACTTTTTTTTTGCATTCCTGGAAAAAAGTATGAGCAAACAGGATGTGCTGTTACCTTAGCTTAAATGGGAAACATGACTCTTTTATCTAATGTTGTGTTGTGATTGAAAGCAGTGACCTGTATTAGATTTATAATAGGGGAGCAGGTGTGGCTATGATGGACCTTAATTTCCTTTAATAAACCTTTTGTGTGCTGCACTCATATGGCAATACGATGCTCTCTGAGGCCCTATGCATAATAGGTTCATTACTTTTGATTACTATGGTCTATTGAGAGAAAGAACTCCCCAACACACTATATTATGTGCTGTTAAACTAATATATATACCATTTATTCATTTTCTTTCAGTATTGCATGTGTGGCACTTACACTGATTTTAAAAACTAGCCTTCATAAATTAAACTATCAAAAGACACAATTGCTGTATTTTATAGCTGGTAGAATTAGAATCAATGTGATCTGTTTTCTTGCGACATCCATTGCTCAAGTTATTCTAAATTTGATTTGGCTGTGTATAACAATAATAAATCTTTAATCTCTTGAAATATCATATTGTGGTAAATAGATGAAAGAGTGAATTTATGATATCTGGTGGAAAAGTAAATCAGGTCAGATTGACCTGAACAGACATTCTATTTTAGGCGCCTTTCTGAGAAAGAAAATCACTTCCGTTCTAAATGAATGACGACTCCGACAGACAAACATCCTCTGAATTGAACTAATTTCTGCAACACATCAAAACTGTATAATTTGGTTGCAGCCACGAAAGGATAAAATTGCTTTTCAATATGTGGCAATAAAATGCATAATTTATAGGCTTTATTTAAAAATACACAGTCTTAGCCAGCTACAGTTATTAAAAATAGTAATGTAAGGCACCAAGTGCAGATCTGTCATCACCAAATAAATCCAACTAATTCTTGCTGCAATTTCTAATTCTTCTGTACTCTTTCCTTAGGGTTTCCTTCCTAATGTCCGAATGCAAGCATGTTGTATCTGACCAAGTCAGCTTTTTAAAAGAATGACTTATTTTGCAACGCGCAAAAATTAGAATTTTACAAAATCAACACAGGAACATTTGAGTGAAGCAAATCTTTTGCAGTGAACAATTGCACGGTAAACAACAAAAATGTGAAAAGCAGCATAAAGCTTAAGTGCATAAGATGTCACACACAATACAATTAACAAGCAATAATGTCATTGATATGTTCAGTTTTAGGCTAGATTATCAGTCTTGCTCTCTAACATCAAGCTTATCCTCAATAGAGTAAGACTTCATAGCCTAGAAATTACTGTACTATTTACATATAATATCTGGCTGTCCGTCACTTTAACAAAAGGATAGTTGCATTTATTTCTAACAGGTCAACACCTCTGTTAAATGAGCAGAAGGAAAATGAATGAGTACTATCAGAGTGTGCATCTTTGAAAATAGAAAATGAATGAACTGTAAATAAAGCCAATTAGCAGTCTCTAATTTTGTTGTACAGTAAAATGTAAAGTAACTCTAGTTGAAAATAAAGCACTTACTTCTAGGACCTTAGTGTTGTCAGTGGACCACTCATCAATGGGTGTATTTGCAATTGAAATATTTAATGAAGACACTAAACCTCACCTTTGTCGATATGTTGTTACAATTATCTGGTGCTTCACAGTGTCCAAGCTTTTCACTGTATCCACGTACCAATGACTGCCTTAACAGGCAATCCTGAAATTCATTCTCTGCAAGATTAAAAACATCAACAGTATATTCTTGTGTTTTGAAAGGTAAAAATACAAACTGAAAAGGGCCTGAATGTTTTATCACAATTTTTATAGGGATATTTTTGGTCAGTTTTTTAAAAAATTCTTGCTGTATATAACCATCTTGAATACTGCCAGGTTATATGGTACATGGAGCTGTACTATTTACACTTATTTGTCACTATGAATTCTAATTTCTTAAACTAAGATAAGTATGCATAACAACATTGGAGTTCACTTAACCTAAAATCTTTTGAACCTGAAAGAGTTAAGCCATAATTAGTAGGAACTGCCAACGCTGGAGAATCTGAGATAACGAGGTGTA
>JAHRHZ010000075.1:23453725-23488224 GCA_024137785.1 Ginglymostoma cirratum
CAGCAGGCCAAACAGCATCAGAGGAGCAGGAAAGCTGACGTTTCGGAAAGAAGAAGGGTCCAGACCCGAAACGTCAGCTTTCCTGCTCCTCTGATGCTGCTTGGCCTGCTGTGTTCATCCAGCTCTACACCTCGTTATCTCAGAGGTAAGCCATAGTTGCTGTTGTTAAAGTAATACATGGTAAGATTAAGACATCCTTGTCAATATGTTTCTCTAATAACCAATCAACCAGTATTCAATACTACTCCCAACTTACCAACAAAATGTTTGGGCCTTACATTATTTAAGTTTAGCATTATGATTTGACTTTTTAATTATTTGGATT
The DNA here is from genome assembly GCA_024137785.1 of Ginglymostoma cirratum. Classification (NCBI taxonomy): domain Eukaryota; kingdom Metazoa; phylum Chordata; class Chondrichthyes; order Orectolobiformes; family Ginglymostomatidae; genus Ginglymostoma; species Ginglymostoma cirratum. The sequence continues at coordinate 23,454,051 of JAHRHZ010000075.1, forward strand.
TCTGTTCACAGTAATTTAGAAAGAAACATTTTACTCTCCATCTTTTGCCATTATTGTTTAATGAAACATGATGCAGTGTTTAGAAGGTAATTTGCAATCTTTACAATTCTTGTTAATTTTTCTTAAACCAATTAGTAAAAGGTTTCTTTGCAAATGTGTTTGAGTTGTAGATTTGTTAAAAACTTTACTCCAAACTGATTTCATCAGGTGTTTCTTGTATATTTTGCAAAATAATATTCTGCTAAAATTTTAACCCCACCAAAGGCATATATTGAGTAACTGTAACAATTGTTGTATTCAAAGAGGTGCGTGACTTGATTTCAATTTTCAACTGATAATAGATCTCACCATACATAGTTGAAGTAGAAAATAGCAATGACTTCCATACGATCACACAATTCCAGTTCTTATTAATTCAGTTCTTAAATCAAATACCTCTTAATTTTGTTTGGAATTATTCACCTACAAATGAGTCATACCTAACATATGTCTACTATTCTACTAATTAGCAGCCCAATGATTTTATTACTAGACTAGTAATTCAGTAATTAATAATCCTGGAATTAATAATTAATTAATAATTCTGGAAGTTTGTGAATTTGAATTTGTCTAGGGAAGCTGGACTGTTCTCCTTAGAGAAATTTAAAGGGAAGTTACAAATAGTATTCAATATTAAGAAAGGTTTTTTCTCTTATTATGTGGATGGATGTCATACTATAAGATTGGGCTGTCGACAGACTGATCAAGAAGGAAAAGTCAAGAACTCTCCTCAGGCTTAAACTTCAAAATAACACTATTTGTTATGCATTAATGCTAAATACTGAAATACATGGTAATCCTAGATATATCAGGCTCCAACTTATAATTATATTAGATAATAACTGATCTATCTTCTTCATGTCTTCATGTCAAAATGCTGTCAAGACTCTCTCAATCTAAAATGTACAGCATTCCAGTCTTGTTCCAGACTATGCTGACTCCACCCATTCTGAGGTATTTATTCTCATTATTGTGGAGCTCACTGATATAATCATAAGGTCATTTCAGGCTCCAAATACCCTTATATAACATTCCTCCCAAAGATATTTTATACGTGTCACAAACACACCATCCAGAAGAAAGCAACCCATTTGAATGGCACCTTATCCACAGCCGATAGACAGTAGCACAAGTGTATACCAACTATAACTAGAAAGATGTACAACGACAATTCACTGAGGCTCCTTAGTCAGCACTTTCTACATCCACAATCTCTACGATTTAGAAGGACAAGGATGACAGATACATGGGAACTCCAGCAACCACAAGTTCCTCTCTAAGCCACTCATCATCCTGACTTGGAAATATATCACTTTCTAGTAAATATATCAGTGTTGTTGGGTCAAAATCCTGAAATTCCTTTCCTAATGCCATTGTGGGTCTACCTACATCAAATGGACTGCATTGGTTCAAGGATGCAACGAATCCTCTCAAGGGCAATTCGAGATAGGCAATTAATGTTGGTCACCCAGTGATTTCCAAGTCTCATGAACGCATTTCAAAAATGACACAATTGCAAGGTTGCTTTAGCGTTCTAATGCTCTTATAAAAAAATTTGTTCCACTGGCAGGAAAAGAACATAACATTTAAGATAATTGGCAAAATAACCAGCAAGCAATTATGAAGTTGAATATAATTCCTGAAAGGGCAGGTGAAAGCAGACATTTCAAAAATGAACAGTATGTGTGAAAAGAGGAAAAAAAGTTACAGGAGAAGGTGCAGGGAGTGAGTATGGCTAATTAGATAACCCTTAGAAAGATTAAGCACAGACACAGTGGGATGAATGCATTTCTTCTGTGCTGTATAATTCTGTGGAAATTGTTTGCCTGCAACAATTTCATCCCCAACAGCATTGTGGGTCTGTTTATAGCATATGTATTGCAGCAGTTCACAAAGAGAGCTCACCAGCATCTTCTCAAGGCAACGGGGTACAGATAATAAATGCTGGCCAGCCAGCGATACCCACATTTTTATTCATAAGTGAATAAAAAGAAACTTGAAGTCATTGTACACAAATATTGAATTAAAGATGAACAAAGAACTGTTGAATACTAGAAGTTATTTTGCTCGCATCAACAGTAACTATCATCATTATCAATCAATAGTTTTGCTTCTCAAAGCTACCCCCTCAAATAGAAATGATATGGGCACATCTCCATTTAATAAACTTCCCACCAAAATCACACATGTCACTACTTAGACATTTAACAAATTACATTCACTACCCACCAGCAGTAGTGCAATAACATGATGTGGGCACATTTTTCTCAGACCATTCGTACAGATCTGGTGACATTATTGAATTATATCTCAATGTTAACAGACTGATATGGAAAGCTTTAGTGCTGAGGTTTCTACCATGCTGGGTGTCCTTGTACTGTATCTGAACATGACATTAAAAAGTTACTGCTGTAGCACTGTGATTCTTTAATAGTCCATTTTTGTGTTTGTAAAATGGCATCATAGTCCCTATAACTATGCAACAATCAGTAACTGAACTACATAAAGTATTGATTCAAATTGGTAAGACTCTTGGAGTAGTCAACTGGATCCTTGACTTTATGAATGCAGACATGAAGTAAAACAATAAAGATCCTTTAAAAGTCACTGTTTAGGCCAGTGAACATTGTTTATTCTGCTGTTTGAACAGGCATAAAATTATTTAAAATAAACAGTGATATCCTCTGTTAAAATGATATCCACTTGTATGAATACTTTTGATCTTAGTAAAGTTTGAAAGTCAGCTAAAAGCATTGCGAATAGTCATCTATGAGCCTGATTTTGTATTATGCTTCCAAAACTTACCCTTGGATGTTCACAAGTAATTGCTGGAATTGTGGAGGTGTACTTGTGAGAGGTGATTGACAGATCACTTTCAATTGTTGGTGGTCAGTATAAACAATGAAATACTTGCTACATAGGTACGCATGAAACCATTGAATCAAAGCTAGAAGATAGTCTCAAAATTTATCTCATTCACTTTGCTCTGGGGCAAGCAAAGCAGATTCAGTAAGCTATTTCAGAGATAGCAGGGACTGCAGATGCTGGAGAATCTGAAATAACAAGGTGTAGAGCTGGATGAACACAGCAGGTCAAGCAGCATCAGAGGAGCAGGAAGGCTGACGTTTCGGGGCTGAAGAAGGCTCTCGGCCCAAAACGTCAGCCTTCCTGCTCCTCTGATGCTGATTGGCTTGCTGTGTTCATCCAGCTCCACACCTTGTTATCTCAGCAAGCTATTTCATGTGATATCCAACTGCTACAGCTATAAAAGAACATTATCAGTTGGTGGCCTAAATGCATCCAGCAGGTTCTTGAGCAAGCACAGTCATTCTGGACATTCAGATACAAACTAGGATACCCTGGGAATGTACTTTGTGAAAGTTATAATTCCTTCAAATCTCTGTCAAGAAATGTACAATATCATTGTGTCGAACCTATGCCATTTGACATTATAGTGAGCAATGGTCAAGTCCTGCATTCTGAAAACTAGGAGAAGAGTTTCTCTTTCAGTGCTTGAATAGTTTGCCTGAACTGTCATAAGGACCTCAGAGCCAAATGTAATAGGCTTGTCATCTGTGATAGACATGCTTCAATGTCTTTCTGGTATGTGTCTCCTTCTAATGTGGTAAGCGTTGCAGGATGAGAACTTTGAAGAATACGTTTGTTTGATTATAAAGTATTCTTTAGAGTTAGAAAAGCATGACAGTGATTATCTTAACTTATGTTTGATGTGTTTTTATAGAAATTTTCTAGGAGATACATTGATTGCAAAATTCAGAACGTGCAGTGATAAAAGTTTAAAGAAACAGACCCTGGGACACCATTGTAAATCATCTTGTCTTGCATTTGAGACATCTTCTGTACATCTTCTGTTTTGGTAGGTTCAGGTCTAAGGCCAGTAAATTGATTAAAAGAAATTTATTTGAGTTTACTTTTTTACTGCTCCCACAAGCTGATGGAGGCTTGTCTCAATATTAGCTGCAATACTGAGATATTTAAGTTGATTTCCACATGTGTCAGAATACATTCTGGTTGACATATAATCCACATATAATCTGAGGAAACAATATCTACCAAAAGATATTTAGAACAGTTCCTGCAACTCTGAGGAATGATGCATGGATCAATATTTGTTCTTATCATCAAGCCTGACAAATAGCTTGGTTGCTGATAATTTGGGATTAAGCTCTTTCAAGGTAGAAATCTTGTGTAGTCATCTCTTTAGTCAATATTTAGTCACTTTGGACCTAAGCATATGCTCACAGTGCCATATTTCTTCAAAACACAAGTAATGGAACTGCACCAGCCACTTTAATGATTGACTTTCTGGCTGATGTTGTTCAGTACTGTAGATTCCAATCCAGCTTAAGCTTTACTTGAGTGTGAATGTTGCGCTCACAAAGAGGGCCAATGTTAGTTTGCTCATTGTTTTTCAGAGGTAACACTGCATCACCTTTAAAAGATGCCAATAGCATCAACCTGTCTGGTTAAAAGTTATTTAGTTGACAGACACACTCAGGTGGAATTGCATGGAATCTTTGATGTTGCAACTTATGGGTTTACTACCTCATGGATGATAATTTTTTTTATTCATTCATGGGATGAGGGTGTCGCTGGCCAGGCAGCATTTATTGCCCAGCCCTAATTGTCCTGAAGACAGTTAAGAGTCAACACATTGCTGTGGGGCTGGAATCACACGTAGGCCAGACCAGGTGAGGATGGCAGTTTCCTTCCCTAAAAGGCATTAATGAACCAGATGGGTTTTTCCCTGACAATCAACAATGGATTCGTGGTCATCAATAAGCTTTAATTCCAGATTTTTTTTATTGAATTCAAATTCCACCATCTGCCATGGTGGGATTCAAACTCAAGTTCCCAGAACATTATCTGGGTCTCTGGATTAACAGTCCGGAGATAATACCACTAGGTCTCTGTGGAGACCCGTACATACTGATAGACAAATAATACATCTCCTGAAATATGTGCAAAGGGATGACACTTGTATTTGTACCAGTGTCAATTTTGACATATAGCATGAGCAATCCATTCCTTTTGGGATATATCACCTGGATGAGGGCAAAGTCTTTAGCTTTTCTGACAGCGTCCATGTGGTGTGTCAAATTAACCACATTTACTATGAGACCTGTGTTATTGCAGATTTACCTTGGACTTCATTGACATGCATACCTGCCATGGATGGAATTTCAGAAATATGTTTGACATTGCTCTTTGTTTGACTCTTCTGTATATGCTGCTCAGTAGCAAATTGTTGCACCTTGAGTTCGTCAGGGCATCTGGACCTCTTGCATATCTTAACCCAATGTCCTCTTATAGAATATATCTTGCAAATATCATGAAGTGCTGACTGTACACTGTTTTGATAGGTGCAACTACCACTACTCATACAAAATTTAGATGTTTTGTTGAATTTGCTAATAGCTACAATAGTTGCTGTAAAGTCAGATATTTCTTGATGGTGCCGGTCTGTTACAATTGCTTCCAGCTTGGATCCTGCTTCTCGCAGTAAGCATAAAAGATGTATTCCTTGAATTCATCTTGATGTGCTTTTCTGAAGGCGTAGAGAGAATGACCAGATCCATAAGCCTCTCAGACGTTAACTTGGTGGAATTATATTCTCTACAATTGTGCCAATACCTACCTATGAATTGGTCAATTGTTTAACTTGTTATTGTTGATATAACATAAACTCAAGCCTTTGAATTCTGAAGCTGGCTCAAACTTTAAGTTGGTCTTCTAAAGTTTGGAAAATAATGTCAGGATCTTCGCAGTCATCATTTGTAATACCAGAGGATTTGACTGTTCTTAATTCTTCTTTTCCCAAAGCAGTAATGAGCTTGACTGCTGGATTTCATTTATCAGCTATTTGTTAATCCAGGAAGCAATGACCGCTTCTTCCTGTAAATAAATGAAATTCTGACAGAATGTCAATGCAATGATAATGCACAGATGTTTGCTTTCCATCTTCTTTCTGTAGGTCTATGCTACGTAATATCTGCAATAAATATCTGTATTACGCAGTGATTTTTTTTCTGCTTTTATTTGCTAACTTTTAAACTTTTGTATCTTTCCTTGTTACAGTTTTGGGCACTGCTGCTTTCTTTCAGTTTATCTTTTTTTTAATTTTGAAAGAAATAGCTGAGCAGTGGTTGTATTTAGCATTCAACAAGCTGCCATTAATTAATGGTCACCATTAACAGCTACCTGCTTCCATTCGGAAGAAGACTCATACCGGAGTCAAATGTTAACTCTGTTTCACTGTCCACAATGCGACCAGCTGCTGAGCTTCTCAAAATTTTCTGAGTTGCTTTGAGTTTCCAACATCTGAAGTATTTCGCTTTCACAAAAATAGAGAAGTTTCTCTAAAACTATACAGGGTTGTTCTGAAAAGGGTCATTTGACCCAAAACATTAACTCTGATTTCTTTCCACAGATGCTGCCAGATCTGCAGAGCTTTTCCAGTAATTTCTGTTTTTTATTTCTGATTTACAGCATCTGCAGTTTTTTTTGGTTTATACAGGGCATCAGTTAGACCATATATACACTACTGTGAACACCTTTGGACCCCCATCTAATAAAAGATATACTGGAATAGGAGGTAGTCCACAGAAGGTTCACAAGGTTGATACTGGATATGGAGGGATTTTCTTATGAGAAGATATTGTTTAAGCATTTAAGCCTGTGCTCATTGAAGTTTACAAGAGTGAGAAGCAATCTTACTGAAACAGATGGGATACTTAGGACAGGACAGATGCTGCAAGACTATTTCCCTTTGACTAAAACCAGAAGCCATAATGCCAGAGTAAGAGGGTCAACCAGTTAAAACAGAGATAAGGAAGATTTTGTTTTCTCACAGTGGGCAGTATATCTGCAGCATTCTTTCCTGTAGAGGGCTGTAGAAGTATATTCAAGGCTGAGATAGACAGATTTTTAATAAGTAAGGGAATCTAGTGTTTTGGGGAAAATGCAAGAATGCGAGATTTGGATATATCATATTAGCCATAATCTTAATCAACGGCAGAACGGATTCAATGAGGCAAATTGCCTACTTATGCTCTAATGTCTTATGGACAAAGCTGCAAGAAGGCCACTGATTTTCTGCACCCTGCCAGGTTAAGTGCCACTATTTTGTCTCTGCTACCACACACTCAAGAGGCCACAACCTACTGCATAAGCATTTCACCAAGATTCATAGACTGCAACGCTCAGTATTGTATGCATCATGCCAATGGCTCTCGTCCACCTTATCCTCCCAAACTACTAATCCGTCTTAGTCTCTGCACTTCCTACTTACTCAATGGTGAAATCTCTCCTCAGATGCATAGCCACTGACTGTTCTTACATACACTTTCATCATACTAAATCCCTCCCTATGTCTCAAAGTAAAAAACACCTGTGACTGATACCTCAACACCATCCTGGCTCACCTACCTGCAATTTCTATAAACAGGGCTAACTGAGGCCAACTCCCCGTATTTTATTTGGATAAGCCCCTTGACTGACTGTGGTTGCACCCCTGACTCTCTATAGTCCATCTTTACCCCACTAAGGACGCTTCCCCTTTGACTTCACACAACACCATTTGCTTGAAGTACATGCTGCAAGTTTGCTATGAAAGCTGAATGTAAGAAGGATTGCAGGTGGGTCTCATAGGATGCGTTGAGATTTTCATGAGATGCATTAATAAGCTGATCACTATTCAAGGGTGAGATTCTGAAGTAGCCATTTCAGGCTTGGTAAGAAAATGAGGACATTTTTTCTGGCCATTGAAAATCTAATTTATTCACTCCCATCCTATCTGTCACCAGACTCCCCATGATATTTACCACACTAGCGAATAGAAAATTACACAAATTGTTTTATTCCTACAAACTGCCATTGATATTAAGACACCCGGTCTCACAATGCCTCGGAACATGTTTTCTTCTTCAAGACATCAGATGAGTTGGTCTATATAAATTCCAGCACAATTCCACATTCCATCTATAAAACTCTAGAGGACAACCATGAAGGACACAGCCTTCTTCAGTGTTATACAATATATCTTAAATGTTTCCCAATATTTAAAAAGTGATAACAAATGTTAATTGGCCTCATTACAGCCTTGATCCAAACATGGACAACTGAGGTGAACTGTAGAAGTGCAGTGAGAGTGACTGACCTTGACATTAATATTTGAACAAATGTGGCATCAAGAAGCCTTAGTGAAACTAAAATTGTTGGAAATTGGGCCAAAAAATCTCCACAGGTTGAAGCCATATCTAACACAGAGAAAATGGTTGTGATTGATGGAGGTCAGTCATCTCAGATCCAGGACATCTTTGCAGGAGATCCTCAGAGTTGTGTTCAAGGCCCAACCACGTTTAGCTTCTTCAATAATCTTCCCTCCATCATAAGGTCAGACTGGAGATGTGCAGTTGATGGTATTGGTTATTGCACAATGTTTAGCACCATTCATGTCTGTCAGATGCTGAAACGGTCTATATCCATATGTCATAAGATCTGGACAATATTCAGGCTTGGATTGCTAAACAGCAAGTAACAGTCACATCAGTGCCAGGCAATGGCCATCTCCAATGTGAAGACAGAACCTAGCAATCAATTCTTGATGTTCAACGGCATCAATATTGCTAAATCCCCACTATCAAAATCCTGGGGAGCAGATGTTATCATTGACCATTAGCTAGATGAGCCACATAAGTACTCGGCCTTCAGGAGCAGGTCAGAGATCAGAAATCCTGCTGTGAGTAACTCATGTCCTGTTTCTGTAACGCCTGACCATCATCTGCAAAGTAGCATGTTACAATGTTCTGCACGTGCCTGAATGAGCGCAGATCCAACAACAATCAAGAAGCTTGACACCATCTAGCACAAAGCAGCACACTTGATTGGTATCCAAATCTCCACCTTTCAACATTCATCCCCTCACCACTGATGCACAGTGACAGCAATGTGTACGATCTACAAGACGGACTACAGTAGGTGACCAAGGCTCCTCCAAAAGCACCGTCCAAACCTACAAAGTCTTCCAACTGTGGAAGGTCAGCTGATTAATGGGAACACCACTACCTGCAAAATTCCCTCCAATCACACACTATCCTGACTTGGAAATGTATCACTATTTCTTCAGTGTCACAAGGTCTAAATCTTGGAACAGCCTTCCTGACATTATGTACCCATACCTAAAGGGCTAGGGTCATTCAAGTAGGCAGCTCATCACCAATATCTCTATGGGCAATAAATGCTAAGCCGGCCAGCCATGCCCACATCCCAAAAATGAATTATTTTAAAATATCATCATTGAATCCCTTCAACATCAATTAATCTGGAGGTTACTTTAAGCAGCAGCTGACATGGATTTTGCAGCAGAGAATTCACCTCTTGTCTCTTCAAAGCCTGTCTGACCATCAGTAAGGCACATTTCAACAGTGTGGAGGAATACTCTCTATTTGTCTGGATGAGTGCAGCTTCAGCAAGAATACAAAGCAGCCTACTTGAACGACACCCTATCCATTAATTGACATGCTTACTCTTTTCATCACTGATGCTTTTTGGCAGCAGTATGTAATATGTACAAAATGGACTGCAATAATTCATGAAGGCTTCTTAAACAGCATCTAAGCTAAGCTATCTCTATCTACCACTAAGCTATCTCTATCTACAAAATGACAATAGCAACATAAGCATGGGAGCATCACCACCTGCAAGTTCTACTCCAAGCTACACACCATCCTGACTTGGAGCTACATTGCCACCCCTTCACTCACTGTGTCAAGCTCATGGAATGTTTTCCTTGCAGCACTATCTGTGTTTCTACACCATATGGACGACTGCAGTTCATGAATGTGACTCACCAGCACATTTTAAAATACCATTTAGATTTGGGCAATCAACACTGAAATCATCAGCGAGATCCGCATTCTTCAAATAAGCAAATAATATTAAAAAAGTATCATCTGTTTAGAAGGAATTGTTTTCATTGGTAGATGGGTCAGTAACCAAAGAGCATAGGTTTAAGATCATTGGCAAAGGGACGAGAGGGGAAATAAAAAGTACATTTTTTTTAAAGTAGCGAACTATCACAATTTCAAAGCACTGCCTGAAAGGATATTGGAAGCAGTTTCAATCGTGACTTCCAAAATATACTGAAAAGTAAATACTTGTAGGGCAGTGGGGAAAGAGTAAGAGAGTGGGATAGTTTATAGAACGAGCTGGCATAGACATGACAGAATGAATGAATTATTTCTATATTGCTTGTTTCTACAAACAGTCAGTAACATGAGGACATGGCTCAGCTTACTAATCTTGTCATCTGAAATCTACAGCTCTTCATTCAGTTCAGAGAGCAGCAGGCAGTGTTACTATTATGGACTCTCTGGGTGAATCAAGTTCTTTGAATGAAGTCTTCCTCTTTGGCCTGCACAAAGTTACTGAGGGCTTTGCTTGCATATGTTGAAACAGTGGCTGGACTTTAAAAGTTTTTTGTTGACTGTAAAACACATCAGGACATTCTGAGGTCATGAAAGGTGCTAAATAAATGCAAGTCTTTGTTGTACAATCCCTGAAGAATCTTTGGTGGGACTAGAGAAAAACAATGACACTCTTGAAGATTTATTTAACCTTGCATTCAATGTATGTGAGCTGAATACTTGGATCTAACCTCATCCATTACATTCTTCCATCTCTTTTTCTGAACTGCACTTAATTGGCTGCAAAGCCACTATGGATTTTCACTACAATATTATAATGTGCACTTGTAACAGAGGGAATTTTTCTTTCAGTTATGAGCTAGTTTCTTGTGTCTATATCACTGTGCATTTTTCAGAAAATTCAAAAATTAGAAAAACATAGAAACAGACGAATACATGACATAATTTTAAATTTGTGTCAACAGGAATATTAAATAAAAATAACAAAGGAAGTTGGATATTTGTGGAATCACACTCCCTTGACAAACAGGCTATTGTTTGACATGATACTCCTGGCAGCTGTGCCAACTTAACAGAAGAACAGACTAAGTTTGGTGCTGTATTAATAACTGTGTTCACCCCTGTGCTGTGGCACACTGCCAAATACATTGTGCTGTGGCAAAGTACTACTACAAGTCTCACTTGCATTGTAGCAAACATATTTTGGAGACCGACTGACTCTGATCCATCTTTATGCAGTTGCTCCGTTTCAACCAAGTATTCAAGCTTGCTGTAGTCAGTCTTCAAAGTATACACATGGTTCTACTCCTCTGACACTCACAAACTACATTTCTTGTATGCCGACATTAATTATAGAGTAGAAATCCAAAGTTTAATTAACAACATTTTTGTATTGATTTTGGTATGGGATTGCTACTGAAATTCTGGAGAGACAGCCTGTTTCTGTGCTGTATGGCCCTATGACTCAATATCTTCACCTTATCGATAAATATTTCTGACTTCATGTCAGCACATCCACTCTTTTCAATTAAAATTTATTCCATAAAAAGCATTCAGCATGATAATGTTAAAAATCCTACAGCTTGAACTAAAGATAAAGCTCACCAAAGCAATGCTGCAAAGAAATTCTGTGCACCTGTTACTTTAACACTTTGAACATTTATCTTTTATAATTGTGTAATGTAAAGGATCTAACTATTGCCTTAACAGATGAGCAATATGCAAATAATGTGCTCCTGTCCCTTTTTTCAAAGCTTCATATACTTTGTATGACATACATAATTGGGTTGCACCAGGTGCAGTGATTCTCATTGAGTTCCTCCCAACTCTCAAATTTAATTGCAATACACATAAGTGAAGTCTTCCTTCAACTAAAATGATACTGCCAAAGTTTTCTAATAAAAATTTATCTTGATGTATTTCAGCAGAATACAAAGAAACTTAACAAAACATTAACTTTGCTCACTGCTGAAATAAATATTTTCTATTAGCACAAACATTAATAGCATAAGGGGCAGAATTGAATGCCTCACTTAATTATTTATTTTGTAACAGAGGCATTTAAATGGGTGAGGAATGTTTGGTGAGGATATTGTCTTGGTCCTGACTAACTCTATCACAGAAGACAGACATTTGTCCTCTTGCCCTGCTGTCAACTGATTCCCTTAAATGAATTTTGATCACTTAAGGACCTCATCCTACTACCACTGGTATTCACTCATTGGCAGGTGGGGGATTCCTGATGCAGAAAGCCAGGAAAGCAAACCCTAAAACTTAAGAGGTACAAGGACTATAGCAAGGCAAGTAGCATAAAATTTGTAGTTAGTAGTCAGAAAACCAACAGAACTGAACAGCTCTTGTGAATGAACTATCTCTGAGCATAAAATTCCTCCAGCACAAATGCCATAAAACTGTAACTGTAATGTCTTTGTAGCCAATAACAGAAAAGCAAATTTTAAAATAAAAATGAAAACAGTAAAACCCATCTAGCAACTAAAGAAGCAATCCAAATTGGATACCCATGATAAGAGGCTGCTCACTGTACACTCAGAGCAAATTTGATTCTTTTCCACCCAAAAAGCTAGGCTCAAGAGCACAATTAACAAATTTCCAAACTATATACTCAATGACAAAGTCAACAACAGCAAGTTAAAATAATATTTAAGTTACAGGCTTAAAGAAAATATATTGAAAATGGAACAGATGGTGGGAATAAAAACTTGGTACCATTGTTCAAATCAGAAGAGCTCCACCAGGGAAGTCAGTGAAATTTATTATTTCAATGGTTCGAAAGACAAATTCAAAATTTTAATTCATCAAATGTGAAGTGTTCTCAATTATATCAGTTAAAATATGGAAAATAGCTGAAGAGTATGAATATGATGAGGTCAAAATTTCATTGAATCTTACTGAGTAAAGCCTTTCTGAGAAAGTTTTATCAACAGACCTTTGGGAAATCGATCAGCTACTTTGGAAAAGGAAGATCTTTGTATTTCGAAATGAGGGTGTCGTATTGGTAAAGAACCATGAAGTTTTACACTGCAAAGAGCAGAGGCTTTAACAGCTTTCAGTTTTTGTACCAGAAAAACAATTTTTAACAAAAACAAAGATTCAACAGTGATTTTAAGCAACCAAGGATACAATGAGACAACAAAATAGTGCAGTACAATATTCTTTCAAATTAAGAAAATAATCATGACCTTCAAATGCCTATCAACAATCACACATTGTAACAAAATCCACCATGCCAATTTTTCCACTAGAAAAATTGAAGCTTTCAGGGCTATTTCATAGATCAGCAAACTGGCACTCCTGGAAAGCACAATTCCTAAGTTTTCAAACAGATGAGATGTCACATCAAATGCAGATTTCAGAAAATTGTTTAAGAAATATCATACATCAAAAGTTATTTTGAACGCAGAACTTTCTGCAAAGCCTATTGACTACTTACAGCATAATAAACCACTTGACAAGAGGAAAGAGACCTCTTATTTGAACAAAATACCAAATGTGACAACATCAATGCAAAGTCCTAAGCAATCTAATGCTGTAGTGTCTTGTCACAACTGTTGTTTTTCAACATGTACATTCATGCCTTGGAAGAGAACCTTGAAGAACAACTCAATATATCAAAGGAACAAGTCTCAAATTTAGAATAAAAATTCATGGATAGAACACTTCAGTTCTTCCTAGGATAAGTGAAAATGATATTCAATACTAATAATGGAGCAGGAACAGTAGCACCACCTTGTAATTCTCATGTACTACTGCAGTTACATTACCACCAGTTCCTTCAGCCAGACTGACTGCATCTCTGATTGAACAGAAGCCAGCAGAGAAAACGCAAAATCACCAAATTTACCTCTTGTTGCTATAGCATAGAAGTCATAGGCTTTCCTGATCTGCCTGTTCAAACAACTGATTCAAGTGAAAGGCTTGAGGAGGGATGGGAGAGAGAAGGAGAAAATGTACCATAACGATACAAAAATAAGTAACGTAGGTAACTTATTTGAGATTGTATGTAACAGTTTATCACTGTTGTGACTTAAGAACAACGTTTGTGGAGGAGTGATTTATATCGAATTCAGGAACCTGAAGCAACCTTGCAATAATCATTGCACATCACTGAGTATATAAATAGCTGTGTGGGAGGAGTTAGAAAACTACATCAGACTAGACTACAACATGAACATGAACACATGAAGAAGACAGATTAGTCCTTATCTAACTGATCTAGGTCAGTGTCTGTTATTTCTAAGATTAACATGTATATTAATGCTTAGTATTAATGTACTATTAATAGTCTTACTTTGAAATATCAGCCTGAAGAGAGTTCTTGACTTTGTCTTTAACCAGTATGTCTTGAACCCAAACTCATAGGCCTGAATGTTCCCATATTTTGGTTAAGTTTCAATTTAGGGAGGTTTCCAATCAAAACAGAATCTGAATGATAAACAGATTTCAATACGACCCTAAGCAGCTTCTCTTTATGGCCTTTATTTAGACCTTTGACAAGGTCCTGCATGGCAAACTAGTCAAGAAAATAGGTTGCATGGGATCCAGGGAGAACTAGCTAATTGGATTCAAAATTGGCTCAATGGTAGGAAGCAGAGGGTGATGTGGTTTGAAGGGTGTTTCTCGGACCAGAGCCTGTGACTAGTGGTGTGCCACAGGGGTCAGTGCTGGGACCTTTGTTATTCGTTACTTACATAAATGACCTGGATGTGAATGTACAAGACATGATCAGTAAGTTTGCAGATGATACAAAATTAGGAGGTATTGTTGCCAGTGAGGAAGGTTATCAAAAATTACAGAGGGATCTTGATCAGATGGGGAAAGGGGCTGAGGATTTGCAAATGCAATTCAATACAGATAAGTGTGAGGTGTTGTGTTTTGGAAAGTCAAACCAAGATAGGACATATACAGTAAATGTTAAGGTCCTGGGGAGTGTTGTGGAACAGAGGGACCTCGGAGCATAAGTACATAGCTCGTTGAAAACAGCATCACAGGGAGGTGAAGAAGGCATTTCGCATGCTGGCCTTCATCCGGTGAGGCACTGATTATAGGAGTTGGGGCATAATGTTACAGCTGTATAAGTCATTGGTGAATCTGGAGAATTGTGTACAGTTTTGGCCACCCTGTTATAGGAAAGACATACTTAAACTGGAAAGTGTGCAAAGAAGATTTACAAGGATGTTGCCAGGACTAATGGACCTGATTTATAGGGAGAAGTTGGCCAGGATAGGACTTTATTCCTCGGAATGTAGGAAAATGAGGGGTGACTTTGTTGAGACGTACAAAATCATGAGGGGCATAGATAGGATGAATGCATATAGTCTTTTTCCTGGGGATGGGGAATTGAAAACTAGAGGACATAGGTTTAAGGTGAGAGGAGAAAGATTTAAGAAGGAACTGAGGGTAACTTCTTCACACAAATAGTGGTGCATATATGGAATGGGCTGCCAGAGAAAGTGGTTGAGGCAGGTACAATAGCAACATTTAAAAAAACATTTGAAAAGGTACGTGGATGGGAAGGGATTAGCAGGATATTGAACAAATGCAGCCAATTGGAACTAGCTGAGTGGGCACCATGATCAGCATGGTTCAATTTAGGCCAAAGGGCCTGTTTCCACGCTGTATTACTCTATGACTCTATGATAGGCATCTCTTTGGAGTATTTGTAGTCCCTGAAACTGTTGGATTTTTTTGTAGCAAAGTATAATGTGAAAAGAAGCATGGATTTTCACCATTTGTGGAGCATGCCTCATTTGAAAGGCACATCTTTTGGATAGGTATTTTCTCTGTAAAAGAAAGAAATGTTGGTGTATACTTAGTATGCCATTATTCATCCTACACCAGCATTCCCTCAGTTTTATCTGTTGTTTTGGCAACACTCTTGACATCATATAATCAGAAGCTATGACGACTCCAAGCACCAACACTTCAGACTAAGAATGTATACATAAGTTGTTCTGCAACTGCAAGTCATTGGTTTATCTGTTAAACTAACCTTTTTGAGATTCTCAAGTAAATTGAACTTTTTTCTGTCAATCTGGTTTGAGTGTGTATTTCTGTGTTGAAGAAAGTAACTCAAGAATAGAGAAAGTAACTGTATTGGCTACTCTCACAAATGAGCTCCAATTTGCGATCTCCCTATAGTTTGAAAATAATTTGTCATTACTAGATCAGATCCTGCACATAGTGTGAGACTTGCCCTATCAATGAGACGCACAGATTATGCCAACTCCATTAAAGGGTTGGTTATAACGTTAACAGTGTAGATTTAATTTCTATCCTAGTTGGTGTCACCACGAAGGCCCTACCCTCACAATCTCACTTGAGGTGTGATGACTGTTGGGTTAAATTCACCACCAGCTATCTCTTTCTAATGAGAGGCTAGACTATGAACCTCTTGACTATGCTGACTTCCACTTTTCTATTACATCAATAATCACCCTGTGTGATATTTGTGCACCTTTGGACTGGCTTTTCAGTGCAAAATTCAACATAACAGCTGGATAGAATTTATGGTTGTAAAAATTCAAACTGCTTGATTCTAATTCACCAACTCACAAGAAGCCCAGACCATTAATGCAGCCTGACTATTGACAACACAGATGCATTCTCTTAGTAATAATTAATTCATTAAATATAAAACAGCAATTCATTCTTTCATTATCAAAAATACAAACTGACAATCAAGATTTCAGAGTAACAACACATAGCATACAAACATAGGAGGGTCAACAGAGCTCCCATCTCACCTACAGCTGTCAGGAAGTTGAGAACAGAGGCTAATTTACCTAACATATATATTACATGGATTCTATGGAGTTTAGTTATGAGGAAAGCCAACAGATAATGTAGTTGTATCTATGTAATTAATACTAAAGTTCCCCATGTTGACAAATTAGCATAAAGATAACAACATAAGAGACGTCATCTGCTAAAGTGCAATTTTGGGTACTTTTTCATAACCATATATCTCAGAGGAGTTGTTTTCAATTTATTCAGTACTTCACTGGTTCTCGGGGGAAAGCATCATCCTGATGCTCATCGCTCCTGCACAGCAACCAGAACGTTTGTTGTCAAAAGCATCAGCACTTTGCCCTAACCCCATCTGCTGCCTTTCACATCCCTGGGGAAGGAAAGTTCAGGGTACAATCCTGAGATTCACTGACATGAAATTAGTGAGTGAGAAAAAGCTGTGATTTCTTCAACTTCTGTTTATCTAAATTGTATACTGAAAAGACTTAATCTGTGTTAATTTGGATTTACAAATAATTATTCTCTGATTATTAACAACTTTACTCATCATTTCTCCTTAGATTTTGTAATTAAAGATTCTCAGGAAAGCACATCTTGAGTAGAACCATCATTCAACAGTACAAGAGCATGTTATTTTTCAAATACGAAAGCTGTATAAGCATGTAAGAAAGAATTTGTATTTACATGGCACCTTTCACCAACTAACGACATCCTAAAGTGCTTTACAGCCAATAAAGAACTTCAAATTGTAGTTATGGTGTAATTTGGGAAAAATGACAGTCGATTTGAGTACAGCAGGCATCTGCAAACAGCAATGAGATACATGTCTAACTGATCTGTTTAAGTGATGTTAGATGTTTGAGAGGACACTGGAAAACCTCCCTTATTCTTCTTTGAACAATGACAAGCTAGTGTAATTGAAAGGTCTGGATTGAAGAAAATTCATCTATAAGATGGAACCTCTCAGTACTGCAGTGAAGTGCCAATCAAGATCATATTCTCAAATCTTTTTTGGGCTTGAACCAACAACCTTCTAACTCAGAATCGCTGAGGCAAACTTCAAAGTTTGATGCCAGTGAATTTATATAAATATGTACTTTTGTAAAATCCTTCACTCTTGTTTTTTAATAGTGTTGGTCTTTGTTCATGTCAGCTGGCGAGTCTTGGAGTCTTGCCTGGGGCAGCAAGTCCAGGCAAGTCCCAGGCCAAGCCAGCACAGGAGTGGTGAGTCCTGGAGACAAGGCTCAGGCCAGGCGTAGTGAGACCCAGAGGCAAGTCCCAGAGACGAGTCCCAGAGTACAGGTCACATGGGGTGGGCGAGTCCCAGAGCGGAGGCGAGGCCCTTGGTGACTGGAAACGAGGCCTCAAGGTTTGAAGTGCAGCATGGTCTAGATACTTAGTCTGGGCGGCCTGAAGTTTGGTGCTTGGCAGAAGGACTAAAATACCAGTGTTTTTTTTAAAAGAAAACTTCTTTATTTTTTATTCTTGTGCTGAGCTTTTATTTATGATTCTTTCATGTCTGTAACACATACTTAAGTATTCTGTACCTAGGTACCCTGTACCTTTAATGGGGCTAAAGCAGCGACATTACAAACTTTTCACTGCACTCATTCAAATGCACATGACAGTAAAAGCAAATTCAATTCAATTATGTTGAATGTGTTAACATCTTTAATAAGCTGCGCAGAAAATACTTTTATATGTTTGCCTTCAGTATTTGTACATTAACATTGCATTAATAGTTATTGTATAACTATTAATGAGTTATCATTGTTGAACTACTGAATGATAGTATTTCTGTCAATTCTGTCCAAAACGTGAATGATAAATACACATTTTAGCCAGTCACTGACAATGCAAATGGATTTCTGATGATGGGTCTAGGCCCGAAACGTCAAGTTTTCCTGCTCCTATGATGCTGCTTGACCTGCTGTGTTCATCCAGCCCCATGCTTGTTATCTCGGATTCTCCAGCATCTGCAGTACCTCTTATCTCTAATGCAAATGGATACCTTGTATTGGTAACAAAAAACAAATGTATACAACTATGATCTAAAATGGTATTATGGTTATACTGAAGTTGGGACAGAGGTTTGCTCTATGCTTTGACAATCCATCACTCTTGTTTACCAAGAAACTGAAGAGAAATATCTGTACTGATATTTTCATTAAAACCATGCACTGTAATGCTTATGCTAGTTGAAATTTAATCCTAAAATGAGTACTCTGTTTTTGGAGCAATGAAAACAATCTGTCTCTCAATGTCATCAAAACTAAAGAATTAATCATCAACTTCAGAAAGAAAGGAGGAGAACATGTCCCCATCCATATCAATGGAACTGAGATTAAGAGAGTGAACAGCATCAAGTTCTTCACAGTGACGATAACTGACGACCTGTCTTGGACTTCCTACATAAGTGCAATAGTCAAGAAGGCACAACAACACCTTGTCCTCAGGCAGCTCAAGAAATTTGGCATGTCCATGAGGTCCCTCAACAAATTCTACAGATGCACCATTGACAGCATACTGTCTGGGTATGGCAACTGCTTTGCCATGGACTGTAAGAAACAACAGAAGGTTGTGTGCACAGCCCAGACCATCACGGAAGCCAACCTTCCATCCATGGACTCTATTTACATGGCCTGCTGCCGCAGAGAGGCAGCCAACATTATCAAAGACCCATCACACACTGGTAATGAACTCCTACAACATCTTCCATCAGGCAGAAGGTACAGAAGCCTGAACACACACACAGGCAGTTTCAGGAACAGCTTCTTTCCGGCTGTTATCAGACTGTTGAATGTACCCTAGCCTCAAATAATGTAACCTGCAATATAACCTGTATGCCTCTAAGTCTTCTTGATCTGTGCATTCTTTGCTGCTGTGATCTGCCTGTACTGCTCGTAAACAAAGCTTTACACTATATTTTGGTACACATGACAATAAATCAATCAATCAATATATACTGCTCTGAATCTCTATTACTAATGAAACAGGATTAATGTATCATACCTTCTCTCTCTCCAAAAGCAAAATAGTACACCGATTTCATACCTTTCTTAGTACAGTTGCACTAACATTTTATAAAAACAAAAACTGATAATGTTATATAATGTTTTTACTCTTATAGCTAAAGATGGGATAAAAATAAGAGAGTTTAAATTTGAGTCTTGTAGAATCAACAGCCTGCTTTGTCCCTTCTATTTTGTTTCTTTATGTTTGGATTTGGCTGTGATACAAACTTAGCCTCACCTCATGGAATGCTTCAGGGGAAATAACAAATCAAATAGATGTAATAATGTAATTAGTAATATAACTAGAATCTAACAATAAGCAACTTGAGGACAACAGTAGATAACAATGTTAAAATTTGAAAAGTTGTAGATTGTAATTTCACTGAAAGGTCATTGTGAATCACAAAATGTTCAACTCTTGCTATTTCGTAACATGACTATATTAAAATTTTACAAAGATTATGCAACATATGGCAAATGACAAGATTTTATTTTGGGTGGGGCAGAGTATGAGGTGAGGTTGTATTGCATAACTGTGTTATGTATATTTTTATTACTTACAAACTAACATGACAGAATGGAGATAACAAAGCACAATGTTCAAAATATTTTGTTTCATGGTTCCAGTTCTAGTACGATGGGTCATAGTTTGTTATTGTACGAATTCTGGATAATTCTATTAAAATACATTACAGAAACAATAATAACAAACCAATGCTTGCATTAATACAGCTTGTAATTGCCTATCCAAATTATAACAGCATATATATTTCTATCATAAACATTTTCAACTATTTTGTATACCTCAGTTTAGCAAAAGGCAGGTTCTGAAAAGGTGGTGTTAATTGGACATCAATTCCTAAAATATTCCACAACATATCCCTAACTTTGATATTATCAAAGTTTAAGTTACTCCCATTGTAAGTCTGAGTTTAAACCAAAAGGAGCTTTGGAATGTATTGTGCAAAGGAGAATCGTGTTCTCTACTAATCAGTTTATATGTTAACACAATTGTATTACTGATCCAGCATAATCTTGCAAAGTCCATTGGGGAATATTAGAAATAGATTTTCTGTAAAATACATACTTCAGTCCCACTTCTGTTCAGTGACAACTGCACAAATGGAAAATGAAAATGGCTTTTGGGAAGACTAGTTTTCAATCTGCACTTTTGTTTTTTGATATAAAATCATTGGTCCTGTGCTTTCTTGCCTGGTCACCATCTTTTTACATTTATGCAAAAGTAATGCACAGCAATGAAAACTAGCAGAGCATTGTTTGATTTTAAATGAATTCAGTGGCTATTTGTTCATTGAAAGAAGTTCCATACACATAATGACACTTGACTTAATGTTTTGTTCCACTTCAAGGACAAATGTGCTAAATAATGAAAGGGCTAAACTTTTTCTGTAATCCTTCAAAGCTCATGCCAACGGCAGTCACAATATAATTCCCCAGCATTATATATTAATTTTAACAAAGACATCCATTTGCACACCTTAATTTATCTGTGTGACAATCTGTTTGTTTTAAAGTATATCAGTTTTTGGTTTTGATGAATACTGCATGCTCTAAAGGATATTCAGAACGCCAATGGTTAATGCAAATGGATTTATGATAAGCTTCAGGCCAGTTGTCCCCTCATTTATTAGCCCAGCTGATAGAAGAGATTTGATGAGGCACTTCTGGCATAATTGAGTCATCACACAAAGAAGCCTGCTAGTATTCAGAGTGCTTTTTATCAGCAGCAAACAGGCCTGATTACTGACAATTACACTCTGATCCATGAGGTAAGAAAGTGTAGGCAAGAGAGTGGGAAATCTCCACATGTTTATACCCAAGCATAATTTCTACATTCATTTCACATATGGTATGTTTTCTACACAAACATAATAAACTGTAAACAACATTCAATTGTATAATTTACATCACAAACTTATTGTAAAAAATAAATCAGTGACCAGCTGTAAGTTGAACATGATGCAATAAACAGCACAACGAGTGTTTCAAACTGTTTCATACAGAACAATTCAAAATGCCTAAAAATATCAAATGTTGTATTTTTCCCCCTCATTTTAACATAGATCACTCTTTTATTTACTTGTATTCATTAACAGGATGTGAGCATCAGTGGACAGTCCAGTATTCATTGTCCATCCCTAATTGCCCTTGAAAAGATGGTGGTGGGCTACCTACTTGAACCACTGTAGTCCATATGGTGTTGCTACACACTCAATGCTGTTATGGTAGGTGTTTTAGGACCATGATCCAACAACAGTAATGGAATGGTGATATATATCCAATTCAGAATGCTGTGTGACTTGGAAAGAAACTTGGAGGTGGTGGTGTTCTCACCTATCTGGCCTACTAGGTAGTAGAATGTTTTAAAGGTAAGAAGGAGAAGAAGAGGAGTTCTGTAGAAGAACCATACTGGACTCAAAACTCTGTTTCTCTGTCCACAGATGCTATCAGAACTGTCGAGTTTCTCCAGCATTCCTTGGATTCTTTTTTGTTGGGGATGGTCATTGCTTGGCATTTGTGTCACACAAACTTTACTTGCCACTTATCCAGGTCTTTCTGCATTTGAACACAGACGGTTTTAACACCAAAAAAAGTCATGAATAGTGCTGACACTGTGCAATTAACAGCAAATATTCCCATTTTTGACTTCACGATGGAGGGATGATCATTGATGAAGCAGCTGAAGATGGTTAAGCCTAGGTCCCTCGGCTGCTCCTGAGCCACATTGCTATGGCTCAGAATACCGACCTCCAATATCCACAACCATTTCATTTGCACCACCTGTGACTCCAACCAATGGAGAATATCCACCCCCACCTGATTCCCATTGACTTGAGTTTTGTTTAGACTTCTTTTTTGCCACACTTGGTCAAAAAGTGCCTTGAAGGCACAGGCAGTCATCCAAATTCTCCCCCTGTGTTCGTGTTTCTTCACATATGGACCAAGGTTATAATAAGGTCAGGAACCAAGTGGGCTGAATCTTAAAATCAGAAGTGTTGCTAATAACACTGTCAACAACATCTTTCATCAACTTAGGGCGGCACGGTGGCTCAGGGGTTAGCACTGCAGCCTCACAGCACCAGGGACTCGGGTTCGATTCCAGCCTCAGGTGACTGTCTGTGTGGAGTCTGCACATTCTCCCTGTGTCTGTGTGGGTTTCCTCCCACAGTCCAAAGATGTGCAGGCAAGGTGGATTGGCCATGCTAAATTGCCCATAGTGTTCAGGAGTGTGTGGGTTATAGGGGGATGGGTCTGGGTGGGATGCTCCAAGGGCCGGTATGGACTTGTTGGGCCAAAGGGCCTGTTTCCACACTGTAGGGATTCTAATACATTCTAACTTGCTGATGTTTGAGAGTAGACTAAAAGAGCAGTAATTGGTTGTACTGTATATCTTCTGCTTTCTGTAGACAAGAAATACCTTGGCACATTTCCAGGTCGATGTTAATGTGAGCTTTACTGGTGCTATATCTAGTTCTGGAGGACAATCTTCTGCAATGTTGTTAACGTCCATAGCTTTCGAGGTAGCCAGTGCCTCCAGCTAATCAACCGAAAGTTATGTATGGCAAATACTATGCACAATTCCTGTATAAAAACACTTGAATAAAAGTTCTGAAGAAAAGTTACAACAGACTCAAAACATTCACACAATTTCTCTCCACGTATGCTGCCAGACCTGACAAGTTTCTCCAGCATTCTGAGTGTTTTGTTCAGATTATGTGGAATATATTGTATTTCTATTGACCAGTGAAAATCACATAATAACGAAAATATTTTAGTGTGTCAGTATAAATTATAGTCACCAGCATTCAATCTGTGAAATAAATACATACTCAAGTTTACTTAATCAATACCGTACAAATATTAAGGGTTAAGAGAAATACAAATTTCTCTTATTTTAAATAATATTCTAAGTTATGTTTAAACAATGACAAAGCATTGTAATGGAGCCTAATTACAAACAAGAACAAATTATTTTCCAATAATAGCTAAGTGAAGACATCAGAAGGAATATTATACCATAAATAATTTTAAAAATGCAGTATATGCCCATCGACTCCAGAATGGAACACTTCAGTTTACTGACTTTTTTAGGTGAGCCCAACAGTACTGACAAACTAATAATCAATGCTTTGACAAATTTATTATGTAACATTTCTAACCCTTACAAATATAAGAAAAATGTAGAAAGAGACAACATAGAAAGTTTGAGATTATGTTATCACTTCTGAATTAAATAATAATAACTTTACAGTGACCCATATTCTATTGGCTAAACTTCATCCTTATGGATATTATTAATGCCTCCACTAGTGACTTTTGGTCCCATAGCGTCCAAAAAAGTACAGCATTCAGTGATCCAATGAAGAAGTATGTTGCATAGAATTTTTCTTTAAATCATACTTTAAATGTTTTCTGCTGTATTATGCAATCACACATGATAATGAAATTTGAAGAGTCATGAATACCATTCAGGATCCTTGCCTTGTGAAGGACAGGGGTCCTTGCAAAATTCAAAAAAAAAGTAAATTGGGTAGTAAAAACAGGGAAATGGCAGCATTGTGCCATGGGCTCCAAGGTTACTTTATTGCCTTTGCTGGGCTTACCGAGCAAAAGAAAATCAGCTATTTGATACACTCCATTAAAGGAGGGATTACTCATCCAATGTCTCCACAGGGAATCTGTGGCGAAAACCTGCCCTGCCAATAACTGGGGATGGATTGAAAAAGAGGCTATGAAAATACTCCATTGTATTTGTGTTCTGGTAAATAGATCTAGCACGACGAGTAATCATTTAAAGCAAAGGAGCAAAATCTCACGATATGTTTCTTGCATGTTCTTATTGCAGAAAACTGATGCGTGGATTTAATATTTTGTATTAAATGTTTTCAGTGATGATTTTGTGCTTGAGCTACAAAGACACATGAATCAGAAAAAAATATATTTACAGACCACCCCAGTGCCTTCTCGCAAAGGTTGGAGAGAGATTTGCATAAAATGCAATTACACAAAATAACAATAATGTGAATATTTCAATGACTGACCCTTAGCTTTCTGTGATGGTCAATGGAAAAAAATGCTTGAAAAGTACTTGCTTTAAATGTCAAAAATAAAGTGTCGTGAGCCTTATTAAAAGGGGTGGATTGTTCATATTGTGTCTCATTATTTTCAAATTCAGTAACATTCCTATAAGTACTCTTACAAAAATTCTCCTGTGACCTGTTGAGCAAATATGTGACTGGTACTGAGCTTGAAGATGATAGCTCAGTTCAGTGCTTCTCATAATATAAACTATAAGAACAATGCTCATGTAATTTGCCATCAATTAAACCTTGAACCTCAGTTATAGACTTTGACTGATATAATGCCATCACTCTCAGTAAGGTGAGTTCTGTTTGAAAAAAAAGGTTCTTTCTGATCTTTGTTATTATGTAAGTAATGACTGAGGTAAAAATGGCAGGGTATAGTTAACAAGTTACTATAAATGACAGCAATGTGGAGCCTAAAGGTACACAGCACATATTAAGCATGAAAAACATTTTAACAAGTGTTTTACAGGTTAAATTTCCTTCCATTACAACTGAGTCTCTTCATTCTCATACCTGATGTCAGTTGCAAGGGATTCGTGGATATAGTTATCTTCAAAATTAAGGCTCTCGGCTCAGCTTTCTCTTACAATGATCCTACATTACTATAACTTCACCCAATTTCTACCAGAGGTTTGACTGAGCTATTCTCCCCTATGAGATTCATTTCTGAGCAATTCCAAAGAGCAATATTTTGTGATATTATAACTGTTCTAATTCCTCAGGTAGTGATCCCTTCTTTGAAAACTTTAATGATCACTCAACTCTGTAAAGAAAAGAACTTTATTTCCTGATAATGCAATTCCTAACTATTACCCCAACATCCAACATGCCTGCCTCTCTAACATTGTGGAGTACGGTATTGTCATCCAGCTTTATGCTGACCTCTCCTATCACTCCATGATTATATGTCTTTAGTATGGATTTTACTATTTCTACAATACTGACACTGTCAAGGCTACAAATGACATGGGCGCGGGTTTTCTTATATGAGACTGTGTGAAAGTGGGCCCTAAAGGTGGGAGGAACATCTGCTTAAAGGCAAACTGGATTTTCTCATGTAATTATATATATTTTCAAAACTTATAATATTGGCAAACACCAGTGAAAGGCTAAATTTCTGGTAGAGGGGAAATGCAGGAAGTTCTGCCACCCAGTATTCGGGCCTTTTGGGCTCTAAACTCCCGCTGTAATATTTAAAAGATACTTGGACAATACTGATCAGCAACCCAGGAGCAACAACTAACCACTGCTCATCAGCTCCCAGCCTCTACTCAACATGTCACAGAACCAGTAAAAAATAATGCCATGGTCCCAAAATATTTCCCTAGGGATGCTGCTGGAGTGAGTTTGTGAATAAAGAGATATCCTTTTTCCAATAGATAGGAACAGGCTGCTGGCCCCAGTCACCAAAGCAGTCTAGATGGAGGTGACTGCAGCAGAGTGCCTGTGACACTCAGAGGCTCGACTGGATGCAGTGCTGCAAGAGGAGAAATCTCTTGTGCACCACCAGGCTAAGTTCCACTGCTAACTCAATGTTTCATGCCCCTAGGTGGGTGAGCTTGCTGTTGCACAGGACTGTCACACAAAAGACTGAGTGCTTGGCATTTTAATCAAATGCTTCATGTGCAATCAATGTCTGCCACCTCGTTGCACCCAACCATACTCTTCTATTGGCTGGGGCAGTGTTCCGGCCTCTCTCCGATGCTCCCATGAGTCACATCCAAAACAGAAACACTGAGCCGGTCAGAATGACCAGCATGCTGACCTGGTGATCTAAACAAAGGGAC
This sequence comes from Ginglymostoma cirratum, assembly GCA_024137785.1. Lineage (NCBI taxonomy): Eukaryota > Metazoa > Chordata > Chondrichthyes > Orectolobiformes > Ginglymostomatidae > Ginglymostoma > Ginglymostoma cirratum. The sequence goes on from JAHRHZ010000075.1 coordinate 23,480,714, forward strand.
TCAGACATCACAAAGCTTCTCACCGAAGACTTACATAGGACGAGGATTCCACCACAAAAGCTTGCTTTGGGATGAGCACCTCACAAAAATGTCAGATACATACATAATGTCAAGCTTTATTGATTTTCATTACCTCCATTCCTTTTACCACACCCAACCAGCTTTCAATCAGAACTCCCTCACACATGACAGCCATCATATCACACTATTCTTGTAATGTTGCATCGGGACAATCATAGCTCTGGGATTCAAATGTTCTGGTGTACCCAACAGCTTATTTGTTCTCTAGCAGCACTGCATCCAGTCATATCTCTGGGCACCACAGGCACTGACTGCTGCAGCCACCTCTATCCTGACCATCTTGATGCCTGGTGCTGGCAGTCTGTTCCCATTCATTGGAGAGAAGGTCTCCCTTTATTCATGAAAGTTCTCCAGCAGCACCTCTTTGGAAGCATATCTCTATCTGTAGCTATCAACTTAGGCAATTTGCCCATGCACCCATGCAAATGACTATTAATGCATTTATCCTACTTCAAAATGTGAAGATATATGACCTACACAAGCACACACATACAAGATGGGTTTATTTTGCGGGGGGTGGTGTGTGAGAGCAGGAGGGCATGTTAAGAAAAGGGTGGTCACTATATTTGAGGAGTAGGTAGTTGAGCTGGCAGAATAATGAAGGACAACGTGCATGTGCAGGAGGGAGATTGGATAACGGCCTCTCTCTCTGCAAACTCCAAATCTCACTCACATATCAGGGCCAGGCCCATCTCTCCCAGGCCTATGGAGTACACCTCTGAGGAGGAACAGCAAAGTACAAAGCACCATTCATGCAATCCTTGCCTATCTCTACCTCGCAGTGGGTAATGTACCTAAATTAGACTCAGGGTCGCATTCTGGTGAGCCTGCATAGGCCCAAAGCAAGAGGTGGAAGAAATGTTGGTGTGTCTGAGGACTGCTCAAGAACAGGCACCAGCTGAGTCCAATACAAATGACGAATCTCTGAACTGAGTCAGTACTACTCTGATAGAAATACAGAAGGAAGCAGCGGAATGTCTGGCAGAGGTGCCAGTGATTAAGTGCAGACTAGAACAAAGGGCAAAGGAATGTGCCCATATTCTGTCTGATGTTGTACTTTTGGCATGAAATGGGTGGCAGTTGCCATGTAGAGCCAGGTCCAGAAGAACAGTTAGCATCTGCCTTACTCCTACAAATGCTCTCTGCATGCCCCCCAAATAACCCATCATTCAGTTTCACTGGCATTTCTTCCTCTTGCCTCACCATGTTACCTCAATGTGTTCCCCACTGTTAACACCCTGCTCTCACCAGTGGTTGCATCCTTTATCCTGCAACTGTGACTCTACCCTCTCCAATCCAGTTTACTCGCTCCATTCCCTACGTTTAGGCCATTCAAGCATGAATTCCTTTCACTTTCTTTGAAGTCATTCCAGCTTTGTCTCAATGCTTTCTGTGGGTCCTCCTTTTAAGTTGTACCTTCATTTAATTTATTAAGTTATTTAATTATTAAGTCTTTGTTCATTCAATCCCTTTTTTGGGTTCAGGCATAGTTGCCTGCCTTGCTCAGGTTTATTTGCATGAGCCATTGTGGCTGCCTCATTGGGCAGGTTAATGGGTAAGCCTGGACCTTTTAAAGGGTATCGTCATCTTTTAAAGAGAAATTGTGCTCAATTAACAAGAGTTGTTGTAACTATCTCTGGACCACCTGATTGGCAGGAAAAACAGCAAATGAAGAAGCAGCAAGGATAAAAGGCCCCCGATTTTTTTTTAATGAAGCACTGGATACATCGGTATTAAAGTTATACGAAGGAGAGATGTCACGTTTCTGCAAGGGGGCAGTACTCTTTGAAGGCAGATGCTTATAAACGAGTGGGACTTCTAGAGTCACTGACTTGGATGCAATGCCAGCAAAGTTCTATGACCTCCTGTAGGTGGGGCGTGTCAGTGGGTGCATCTGCACATGACATCTCCTATTCATCAATCCGCCAACATGCACCATAGCCATATCACCCAGCAATTAAAAAGCAATCAAGCTACCTCTTTCAGCTTCCATATACCTTGAGTCATTCAGCAACAACAGGTACATTACTCAACACACTTACTGACATCCTTCTCTCTCTCCTGTTGGACAAGGAGACCCAGACCACAGGGAGCAGTGTAGGACAAACACACCAGGTCCCTGGATGGGACAGTGCTCCAACCCATGCAGCTAGTTGTAAACTGAGACCATTGCATCCATTGCTCCTTTTCAAACTCCACAGTCATCCAGCACAAAGGTGGCTGCCAATCAGTGACAACACCTGTAGACCAAACTGGATTGCAGTAGCTTAGGTGACAGTTTCTGGTGCAGCACAGGTTGAACTCACCCAGTATCTCAGACTGCTTTGGGAGAACAATGCTTGTTGCCATACAAGGTCAGATTTCTATCAGTGGAGGAGTGGAGGCTTTCACAGCAGTTGATTTACCGGTCCTTCAATACAGTACTAAGATTACTGACGGGCAAATCTGGGGAAATGGCAGAAGTTGTATAGTGCATAAAGCTGCTTCCTTCAACATGTTCTCATCACTGCCACTCTGTCTGTTCATTTGCTGTTACTTTGCAGCCAGCCAGCCCATACTGCTTCTATGTCGTGGAGTTAAAGTTTGTTTCAGCATAGAAAAAGGCCCTTTGGCCCATCATGTCCATGCTGGTCATCAAACATCTATTCCAAATCCATTGCCAGCAATGTTGAACTGCTGCATAAAGATGAGCCTATAAAGCCCAGAGCTGCTTAGGGCTACCCTGAAAAATCCATCAGCAGTGAAATTCGGTAGCCTCCCGTGAGCCATGTAGTGCTATTTCAGTTATACTGAGTAGAAACGCCAAGACAGGGAAAATAACCTGGAAGATAGCTTTAGTGGAATGCACTAGCATGAATGATTAAGTTTATTATTGAATTGGTTATCAGGTACAGTTATTACAGTCGTTATTCCAGGATGTTGGCCAAGGCGACACGGTGATGGTCCGTGTGGGTTGAAAGGTGGGGGATTGTGGATCAACTTAATGATATTGCAAGGGAACCAGAAACTGAGGGTTGGATTTTCACAAGATCATTGAGAGGGAAACACAAACTCTATTGGGCTATTTGAACTCAGTGCAAAGCTCAAAAAGACACTGCTGCCACTGCAGCAAGGGGCTCACTGTAACAAGGGGCACAGTGGCACTCATGAAATTACAGAGGAGACACGAACATTCATGAATGGCAGGTAAGGTATAAAGGACTGTCAAACAAAGAAGCTATGTAAACTCACACTTCAAAAATTAAATAAAGGCATGACTTTCTCTGTCAAAAGAAGTCTGTTCTTGGAATTACAATAGCTGTTTGTTGGCATTGGTAGTGCTGAACTTAAACATTACTAAAAAGAGATACAACGTCAAAGTCAATCTTCATCTCGCACCTACAGGATTAGGAAGCAAGAGATCAAACTGAGAAAGGGAGCAGCAATGTTTACAGTTTGACAAAAAAAGTGCTGATTGGCTGGATCATGGTTGGGATGGAGATGCCACAGTAACTGTTATCTGTCAATCATAGTTAGATGTTTAAACTCAGACCAGGCAGTCAGACTCTAACGGGTCAAGGCATTTACATGGGGGATGTAGCAAGGATTGGTAGTCTCCCTAACCCTTCCTTCAGTTAAAAAACTGCGAGAATGGACAAATGTCTACAAACAACAAGGCGCTGTGGGTCAATATACATAACTTACAGCCAATAAATAACTTTGCAAGCCCAACCTATCATCTTCCATTGGTTACTGGTGTAATTCTTAACACAGAATTATTTAAGTTCCTAAATTCTAAGCTTAGTCATTATATCATTTTTAATGGTTGGCTGCTTTCTACAACCTTCATTTATCTAAGCAGTAGAGTTATAATTTGGATGTTTGATTGACAGTTCAAATAGGTTAGTAATGTATTAGCTCACTTTAATGTGGGGTTATAACAGGACTGTTTGTTTTGATGAGCAATTAAGTAATTGAGGGCTGCTTAAAGTTTTGAATGGGCTTTCATGAATGATATTTGTTTATTATAGTAAAGAAAATTATAGATATTTGTTTTGTTTTATTTCAACAGGGGTTCTAAGGTCCATGCTAAGTTAGCATGGAAGATTAATGGGTAAAGGGTGGTTGATGGACCTGGGTTGACATCAGTTAGTATTACATTGGTGTGAATAATATGAAGTGTCATGGAAGAGAATAGGGCGTGAGGAGTTGGGGCTAGGCACCCAATTTGTAACAAAACAACGTGGATGCAATCCCAGAGAATAGAGGTCACCCTTTCAACAATTGACAGCTCTTGTGACTGCCTCTGAAAGTTGTCCAAGGATGGCAGTCCGAACTCTATCCTGCAGCTGAAAGAACTGTGGATGCTGTAAACCAGGAACAAAAACAGAAGGTGCTGGTCAGGTCTGGCAGCATCCGTGAAGAAAAATCAGAGGTAACGTTTAGAGTCCAGTGACCCTTCCTCAGAACAAGCATTGACCGACCGATCGGCCAACATTTTCTGAATTCTGAGGAAGGGACACCGGACCCGAAATGTTAACTCTGATTTTTCTTCACAGATGCTGCCAGACCTGCTGAGCTTTTCCAACAACTTCTGTTTCTATCCTGCAGCCATTCCCTTCACCAGACCAAACTGTACCAGTTATGGCACTTTTTTCCAAGGTAGGTGCACTGATTTGGGAAAGTTCCAGACTTGAGCTATTCACTTTGAAAGTAAAGCTTTAGCATACTTTCAGCTCATCCGGAGTGAAAAGGTGTTCTCACTCCCTTTGCTTGAAAATGCAAAAAAAAATTCAAGTGTCTTTCTACAATGTACTTTCACTAACTTTGTATCTAACGAAAGTAAGTCAAGAAGTTGTGCGGTTAGCTGTTAAGTATGAGTTGTAGGCATGAGTGGAGTGGTGGACTCTATTACAGCTGACTCTATTACAGTTTAGTATCAATAGGACATTAACTGGACCTGCACAGTTCAAAATGATAAATTTAGTGCCATATCTATGTTTGACGTTATATCATAAACATATTTGGGAGAAAAACTAGAACTACTGGACACAGTTTAAAAATATGAGATCTCCCACTCAAGCCAGAGATGAGGAGAGAAACATTTCTTTTTCAGAGGGGTTGTTAGTCTTAATTAACAAGGAAGTCAAAGGGTTTGGGGTAGATCCGAAAGTAGAATTGAAGTTAAGACACGGTGGACCATGAGGTTGTTGAACGACGGAGCAGGCTTTTGGGGATGAATGGCTGTTTCCTGCCCTTGAAGCCTGTTTGTTCACTATCCACACACTTTACACACCCCTGATGTATGCACAGCATGCCTACACTAGCTCTCAGACGGCCCAGTACACAGGCTGTGTGTGAGTGGCCGAAAGCATTCTGAGTTCTGAGTTTTTGGCTTCTGTTGATTGGCACCACTGGCACTATGGAGTCTAATTTCAAAACAACATTGTTTTTTACATAACTGATAACGAAAATCTATAATAACTCTTGAAATAATTATATTTGTTGGATGCCAATGCCCTAATCACAAGATTGTTCTAGCTGATAATCAAGAAGTTTACCATTGCTTTATGATAAAAACGAATTGTTTCAGCTTATTAAATTCAAAAGATACCCTTTGGTCTATGCCTTAGTTCTCATCACAGGGAAATGGAAAATCAACTTAAATAGCTTTCTAAGTAATATAGTTGGAATATTTTAAATATCCACCTAAAATTTCTGGGATTACACTTGCACTGCATTCAGCACTTATCCTGTGGAGATAGAGTCATGCAGCACCAAAACAGATCCTTTTGTCCAACTAGTCCATGCCGACCATCATCTCAAACTAAACTATCCCATTTGCCTGAACTTGGCGCATATCCCTCCGAACATTTCTTATTTATGTACTTATCTAAATGTCTTTAAATGTTGTAGCTGTAGCCATATCCACCACTTCCATTGAAAGCTCATTCCACACACGAACCATTCTCTATATTTAAAAAAATTGCCACTCATGACTTTATTAAATCTTTCTTCTTTCACCTTAAAATTATACTGCCTTGTTTTGAAATCACCCGCCCTAGGGAAAAGACAGCTGTCATTCACCTTATCTATACATGTGCCAAAACTCCCTATGGACCTCATTTGTCTCCTCTGGAATGTAAATACTAGCAGAATGCAGGTAGAATGCCACCAACAGCAGAAATAGTGAAAGTAGTCTTCAGACATCAGACCTCGCTCTCAGAACCTCTACCTTCTGCTGCTCTTCTTCCACTTATCACTATGGGAATGGTGATGTCCCCATTTGGGATGGCCATTCCAGTTATTTCTTCCTTCTGAATGTGTCAGGAATTTTAAAAAAAGTATGTGGATGCAAAATGAAAGCACTTTGTTTCAGTCTAATGCAGGCCTAAGTAGAAAGAAAATGCAAAACGTGCGAAGAAAATTTATAATAAATTCCAGAAATCTCAGTTAAGCTAATGACTTTAGGCCACACTATGTCCAAGTTTTTAAGCTAAGAACCTACATAGCACCTTATTCATTGGGAATGTGGAATGAAGTCACAAGAATATTTACACTGGGCAGGATCATGTAAATGAGAAAAAAAGGTTTCATCAGACATATCTCAGAAACATAGCAAATAATTAAGGAAATTCATGTGCTCAAATATTTTGGCATATAGGAGATGATGGCCTAATGGTATTATCACCAGGCTATTAATCCAGAGATCCAAGTAATGTTCTAGGGATCCGAGACAACAAGCGTGGGGCTGGATGAACACAGCAGGTCAAGCAGCATCATAGGAGCAGGAAAACTTGACGTTTCGGGCCTAAACCCTTCATCAGAAATGGGGGAGGGGAAGAGGGTTCTGAAATAAATAGGGAGAGAAGGGGAGGCGGATAGAGGATGGATAGAGGAGAGGATAGGTGGAGAGGAGGCAGACAAGTCGAAAAGGCGGGGATGGAGCCAGTAAAGGTGAGTGTAGGTAGGGGGGTAGGGAGGAGATAGGTCAGTCCAGGGAGGACGGACAGGTCAAGGGGGCGGGATGATGTTAGTAGATAGGAGATGGGGGTGTGGTTTGGGGTGAGAGGAAAAACAGGTTAGGGAGGTGGAGATGAGCTGGGCTGGTTTTGGGATGCGGTTGGGGGAGGGGAGATTTTGAAGCTTGTGAAATCCACATTGATGCCATTGGGCTGCAGGGTTCCCAGGCTGAATATGATTTGCTGTTCCTGCAGCCTTCGGGTGGCATCACTGTGGCATTGCAGGAGGCCAAGGATGGACATGTCATCTGAGGAATGGGAGGGGGAGTTGAAACGGTTCGCGACTGGGAGGTGCAGTTGTTTGTTGCGAACTGAGCGCAGGTGTTCTGCAAAGCGGTCCCCAAGCCTCCGCTTGGTTTCCCCGATGTAGAGGAAGCCACAACGGGTACAGCGGATGCAGTATACCACATTGGCAGATGTGCAGGTGAA
>JAHRHZ010000075.1:23488624-23560619 GCA_024137785.1 Ginglymostoma cirratum
TCTCGGATTCTCCAGCATCTGCAGTACCTTTTATCTCTGATACAATGTTCTAGGGATCTCTGGTTCAAATCCAACCTTGGCAGATGGTGGAATTTGAATTCAATTTTAAGGGGAGGCAATGGGCTAGTGGTATTATGGCTGGATTGTTAATCCAGAGACCCAGGTAATGTTCTGGGGACCTGGGTTTGAATCCCGCTAAGGCATATGGCGCAATTTGAATTCAATAAATGTCTGGAATTAAGAGTCTAATGGTGATTATGAATCCATGCTGATTGTTGGAAAACCTCATCTGGTTCATGAATGTCCATTAGGGAAGGAAACTGCCATCCATACCTGGTCTGGCCTACTTGTGACTCCAAGCATACAGCAATGTGGTTGAGTCACAACTGCCTTCTTGGTAATTAGGGATGGGCAATAAATGCTGGTCTAAACAGTAATGTCCTCATATTGTGCATTAATTTTTAAAAAATGAATAAAAGCAGGAGAAATCAATCAAATATGAATTTCCACAAAAGCATTTAAGATATCTCTTTAACATTGCAGTTATATTAAGAAATTGAATAAATTAAAGTCACAGTGGCTGGCCAAAAATAACACTGTCCACGTGTAAGACCTGAAAGCTGTTTTTGAAACTGGAAAATGTTATTGAATACTCAATCATACAGCAAGAGAGTAGACAAGAAAAAATGTATCAAGAGATACTTTCTCAGCTTTCTTTGACTTGTTTTATTGTTGGTACATGTACCTAAGTACAGTGAAAGGTTTTGTTTTGCAAGCAGTACAGGCAGATTACAGCAAACAAGGGCATACAGATCATAGGATGCTCAGGCAGAGTGAGGCATAGAAGGTTACGATTGAACAGAATGTACACTAAAGCAAGCTCAACATTAGATTTGAAATTAGAAAGGTCCATTCAGCAGTCTAATAACAGCAGGGAAGAAACTGTTCTTGAACCTGTTGGTGCAAGTGTACAACTTCTGTATCTTCTGCCTAATGGAAGAGGTTGAAAAAGAGCGTTACCGTAGTGACAGGGGTCTTTGATAATTTTGGCAGCCTTTCTGTGGCAAGAGGTGTAGATGGAGTCCATGGATGGGAGGTTGGCTTCTGTGATGATCTTGGTTGTGCACATAACTTTCTGTAGTTTCTTATGGTCCTAGCAGAGCAGTTGCCGTACCAAGCCATTAGGAACCCAGATAGAATGCTTTCTATGGCGAATCAGTAAAAGTTGCTAAGGGTCCTTATGGACATGCTGAATTTTCTATGCCTTCTGAGAAGGAAGAGGCGTTGTTGTGCCTTCTTGACCACTGCATCTATGTGGGAGGTCCAGGACAGCTTGTTGGTTGTTGTAACTCCTTTCACCTTCTCCCTTCAACTTCCTTCTGTCCATTACAACTTTTCTTGTGTATCTTTACTCCAGTTGGCACTCTTCGAAATTTTCTTCTTTTTTTTGGTAAATTAGAAATGTGCCATTTTAATCCATGTTGAAAGCACATGTTATTGTATGTTTGAGACTTATTTAATAATTTCCATTGCCTCAAAACCGGCCTTTCCTACCTCTCAATCTTTTGAGGGGATAACTAACCACTACTTCCTGAGGTACCACTATATCTTTCTTTCTTATCAACTTTCCAGCCTTCAATATAAATGATGGCCCTTCTTAAAGAAAACAGTAGGCCACGACAATGGCAAATGACATTTTGCAATGCTTTTAATAAAGTTCATGTGAAATATTTATTCTACCTTTTACTATAGTGGATATAAGGAAGGTGGGCAGATGGAAATAGGATTCATGTAGTGCACAGGTACTGTGAGTTTATTTAGCAGCACTAATTAATATTTTATTATGAGATAATATCAACAAACTTATTAATGTGTTCACATAAACTTCCTCCTTCTGCTAATTTTTAGAAAGAGTTTTGTATTATGAGCAAAACAAATCAATAGAAATACATGAACAGTTCCGTCCTTGATACCACAGCTCATTACTTCAACCTGTCCCTGCTATTGTTTGACACCAAAGAGTGAAAAAGGCTACAATAGCTATACTGCATTTTCTTCCCAGCATTCTCAGACACTGATGGGAAATCTCCCCAGAATATGATCCTAATGCTAATATCTAACTGGTGACACAAACTGAATACAAAGAAAAGTGGCTTGATGTAATCTCGAATTAGAATTAGAGACAACATTGTGTGGAGCTGGAGGAACAGCAGGCCAGGCAGCATCAGAGGAGTAGGAAAGTTGACATTTCGGGTTGGGACCCTTCTTCAGAAATTAGAATTAGCTTTTATTATCACATGCACCCGAGGGCAGGTATACAGGAGCACAGTGAAAGTGTACAATTTCGCCATTCCCAGTGCCGTCTTAGGTACAAAGGTACCTATGTACAAAATCTTAAGTACAAAGTAGAACAATAAAGAAATAAGTTAAAAGTTCAATATCCACAGTTTGTCTTAGTATAAAGTAGAAAAATAAAGTTAAAAGTTCAGCATTACAGTCCTTCTTTAGCCATGGTCCTGCAGATGCTCCACACTGGGCTTTCCCCAAGAGGGTTTATACTCACCATGAGGGCCCAATCTCTCTTCTGGATTGGGCTCATTCATTCACCAATGCTGGGCTTGTTCTCTTACCTACGCTGGGCTCGTTCTCCCACCTGAGCTGTCATCTTGCTGCCAACTGCCAGAGTCCTACTTAGGCTCACCAGCTACCTCGCCATAAACTGCCATTTAGGTTGACCAGCACTTTGCTGCTGACTGTTCCAGACCTCGACGATGCTGCAATACCGCTGACTGCTCAAGTTCTGCCCTGCTCTCCAGCTCCTTGATGCTGAGCACCAAAGTCCTGCTCCAGACCCTAGCCCCTGCCACTGTCTGGACCCCAATGCAGTCCATGACAGAGCTCTCTCCAGAAGGCAAGTAAAAAGACCTACAAAGAAACTAAAAAAGATGGGGATAAAACGAGAAAACGAAAAAAAAATGGAGTGGACAAGCCACAGGCTCAAAGCCCGGATGCTGCCTACTCTGCCACCGCCATCTTGTTTGACTAACAGTCCATGAAATTTACAGCCATGACTCAGTGCCACGGCCAACTCATATATGTAAAATAAGGTAGTCAAAAATATCTGGTCACTAATCAACTAAAGCAGTAAAAAGCACCTCTTAGGAATAGATCTAACATCAATTTTCATGAGACATGGGCCATTTGGCAAAATTGAGATTAGAAACAAAACCTGTGTACATTCTCTTTTCAAAAGGGAACCTGAAGCGATCTCAAGTTTCTTGCTCTCTACTGAGTAAGGGATAGAGTTAGTGAATGTAATATCTCAAATTTGATGTGAGGCTGTTTGGTCATTTCTTCTAGCACCTTACGCAGTACAACGTGTTGAATACTAGTACTGTACTACAGCAGTGATAACTTATATAGAGGTTTGTGCCTTTACATAAGCATGTCAGTGTGTGTTAGAATCCTCTAGTCAATGAAAAAGAATATTTGCAAAGCGTTCAGAAAACAGACTCCAACACTACTTTTTAAATCAAATCCCAACAGTGGGGAAAGAGGCCATTTGGCCCATCAATCTGTACCGATCCTCCAAACAGCATGCCACCCAGACCTATAACCCTGCATTTCCCATGGCTAACCCACCTAGCCTGCACAACCCTGGATACTGTGGGACAATTTAGCATGGCCAACTCACCTAACCTGCACACTTTTGGACTGTGAGAGAAAGCAGGATCACCCAGGGGAAACCCATGCAGATGCAGGGAGAACATGCAAACTCCACAGTGACAGTCACCCAAGGATGGAATCAAACCCAGGTCCCCAGCGCCGTGAGGCAGCAGTGCTAAACATGTGCCACTGTGCTACCCACTTATAACACACAAAAGGCAAAGTTTTTTCACCTAAGGCAAATATGCCATGTTTTAGAATTGTGTAGTTGCTTATATTGTCAACATGGCAAGAGTGGAATTCAGTGATTACAGTTGAATATCACAGTAGTCAACTGATGATACCCAAATAGATCTGGATGGAAAGAAACATGAAACAGGTTTTCTGAAGTGCCAAATTCCCACTAGTACTGTAGTGGAGATCTGTATGTAAATGTGATCAACTCACATTTTTTTTCTGCCTGCACCTGATGGTGATACTGAATTATCAATGCCATTTTGGAGAAGAATCACTGATTTAACACTAATTCCTAATCAGGTCTCACAAAAACGGGTAGCTCGCATGGCAGCTGTACTTTTCCCAGGGTTAATTACCTTTTGCTGCTCTATCCTAATGAGTCAGCTGTTCCAGTCATTACACAACTTCACTTTGTTCATCTGTGGCTCTGGCTACTGCTCACTGATATTAGCCATGAACAAAGACAACTACTGTTATAGTCCAAAAGCACATTTAGTCATGTAAAGCTCCTTGCAAATATTTATATTTATATATATAAATCATATATTCTGGTAAAAGCACCATTCATGTATAAAACATTTTCATTATTCAGCAGTGTAAAAATACGGATAACTTTTAGTCCAATAATTCTTGATGAAGTATTTTTAAAAAGGATTAATCTGTTTATTTCTTTGGGTCTAAGTTGCTTTCCAATTGCAACCAGGTTTTACAGTCCAAATGATTTGGGGGAGGGGTGTCCATGCTTCACTGCTATAATGGTAGAATCTCAGCTGCAAGATTCATTACATTTTATGTTGCCACTTTTCTACTGATTTTAGTAGCTCCAGAGTCTGAAAATCAAACTCCTTACAGCCAAGGTAATAATGTTATGACAAAAAATGCCAATAATTGGGTAACAGTTTTAAAATTTTCAGCTTCAAAGAGAATTATTTTAAAAGGCAGAGATTTTCTTCAAACTAAATATTTCAAATTTCTTATCAACAAATTAATAGAACAATAAACAAAACTTTTGATGACTGTCTAATTTGATTTCAGACATTTCTTGTATCATTTGTTACAGAATTCAGACAAAATCTCACTCAATGAAATGTCAGGTTTAAGAATGCAAAAAAGAAGAAAAAATCCATGTCCTGTTTGAAGAACATGCCAACACACAATGGTCTTTTTAACCATAGACTAAGCATTTTTTTTACATTTATATCCTTGTGGATCTGCTGTGTATTTTCAAAGTTGTTTGTTATTTTTGAGATGCAATATTCTGCACTTGATTTTGACAAAAACACACTTCTAATAGAGACCATGTGCCATATATACTTTACTGCAAAGATGCAGACTAGTAAACTGTAGATTTTCAAACCAAAGGCAACAAGTATTGCTGTTTGGACAGTGTAACCCAGAAAAATAAATTAGCAAGCAGCAGACAGTAATTTCTATATCAGTAGATGAAAGAAAAATCGATATTATGCCAGTAAGGGTTAGTTTGGGATTTTCTTTTCCATTGCAATTTAGAGAAGCCTGCCAAATCACCAGATGGCTCATGATTATAATTATGTGCATAAAAAAACAACACTCTAATGCATAAGCTGTGCAAAATTTGAATTTGTCCTGAATCAATAAGAACAAGTGATTCAGCGGGAAAGTGTGTAACATAAGACCTTAGTTTACTAAAGACGAATACTTAAAATGTTGGAACAGATGTATGGTAGCTACTTTCCTTATAATATTTATTGTAACAACCATGCAATCATTATGAAAACATGATGCAGTGGTATATCAGAGATTTCAGAATGCACATTTCGCTTCGTAATAAATAAAACAAATGTGCTCTGTCTTGCAATTAAGAAAACAAGTTCATTAAAAATGTGAATCAAATTAATGTAAGATGTGCTAACTGACGATGTTCAGCTAATACACAGGAGTGTACCATCAAACTATCAAAGCCTTAGTTTAAAACCAATGATTAAACACACATCTGTTTTTACACTAACAGTATAGTTCAAACTCTGAGCCAGCATAAACCATCACTTTGAAATATTATTTCCTATTTTGTTAAACATTACGTTGGAGCTGGTTAATATTTGCTATAAGCAGTAAACAATAGATTTTTAGTTTCCTACTCGGGCCATCCTAAATAATTTCTAAACAACATCTTACTGCATGGTACTACAGCACAGGGAGAGCAACGTCCTGTCAACACATCACTCTGTTCATTCACTGCTAGAATCATTGGTGTTTTATTGATCTTAAGTTATGATTTTAACAACAAGCACAGAGGGAGGACCAAAAATATTAGTTCTTGTCCACAATTACCAGATCACACATTCATCATGTTATGTCCTATTTTGAATAAAAAGTCAGCTAATGCTGATCTGAAGATATGAAATGATTGTTGAAAAGTAGTAAATATTACATTAAGTATCTGTGAAATAAACCAGAATGGCTGGCTTAATATAAAACTTAGAATGGACAAGGTATAATTGAAAACAGAACCTTTACAGAAACTTCTTTTGCTGTTATTCAGTGACAATTAATATCTTCAAAATAAAATTGCAATACAGTTAACGTATATTGATTATTTATTCACATTTTCAACTTACAACGTGAAAAACAAATGCAACGGTAGGCAGTAAAAAAATGAATTTAGACCAATTAACAAGTAAAATAAAATCAGTTACAAAATTGAGTTCCTGGGAAAATATTTACTTTAGGAACAGATAAACCAATACAGAAAATTTAAAATTGTCTTTCCTTTGAAAGTCTAGGTTGTTTGGAATAATAATGTAACTTTGCCTTGATGTGATAAATTATTACTTTTCCTCTAGACTCCACTCAGCTGCAGTTAAAGGGAAAGCGGATTTGCTCTTCTGTTCTCCAGGGTACAATTGTTAGACTGACTTACCATTTCCCTTTTAGTCTTTGTTCTGCTTCTAAAACTGACACCAGGGAGCCAATGATGAAGTACAAACAGGGGTGGGCCAGGTTACTCCAATGTGTCGCATGCAACGTATGGGGACTCTCTGTGATACTCCAATGAGCTGCTGAGCTTTTTGTAGGCTTTGTGTCATTTACTTAACAACCAATCTCATTAGCTAGCTAGTACAATGGGCTGATGCATTTTCTGTGTAAATACAGTACCCAGTGGCCTTTGGGGTCACACTTGTTCTGCTCAGAGATGAATATTTACTATAAATCATCAAAACTATGGAACGTCTTATATATCTATCTGACAAAAAAGTAAAAATATATTTATTAATTTATTTATCAAAACAGTCTATTAAATGTTAAATGATGAAAACAAAAGTTATTTTGGAAAGAATGCAATTGAATCTAACTTAAGGTGATCCAGCAAAAAGGAGGGAAAAAAAGAAATTTCAAATAGGTGACTTCAATTTCATGGCTTTTCTGAGCAATGAAGTTGCACAGTCTTTGATGCTATCAACTTCATATGCACATCATGATGACACTACATAAATCTGTTCAATCAATAAAGAAATGAAATGTTTTTACCAATTACTCAATTCTCTTTCGATTGTCAAAAGAAAAGTCAGAAATTCAGCTCTAAGATTTTAATTTGTAGTGACAAAAGATGAATTTACATGGAATGTGCTACAACAGTACTTGGAAATCAGTTTCTTTCCCTTCTTTAATAACATATTTAATATTGCAAAGCAAGAAAGTACCTCACTATCTGCGAAAAGAATTGTGATTAATGATACGTTCATGTGTTTCTATATTATACGTATAACATTAAAGTTTTAACAAAATTTCTAACGTCAGAAATTAACTGAGTCGAGGTCATAGTTCATATTTATTTCTAAACAATTTTCTTTACTGTACCAGCCTAACTGCAACTTATTTATTTATTTATTTTAACTGATCCACCAGATTAAATTGTTCTGTTTTACACGTTTCTCCTGGTGTAACCTCTTACTGAAGGAGGAAGAAATTGATTTGTGGATATCTTTGTGGTCTCCACCGATGCCATTCTGTAACCAGCCAGGCATGTGGAAGGTGGGGAAACTGCTGAAGTGTGACCAGAACCTAGAGCCCTACTGAGTTTTCCTTTCTTCCAAACAATTCAGCATTACAGTAGATGACATTACAATAGAAAAGAATCTTGATTGTAAGATTTGATTATTAATTTGAGCTTCAGAACTTGATGCCTGGGTCATTTCTGGTACCTGGCCCTGTGCTGCATCCACATCATTCCTGCAATACAATCTTCAAATATTAATGCACTAATTGAGTTAAAGGTGAACTTTGTGCCCAATTAGTGATGCCAAGCTTTATGCAGAGGTGGGAAATGCCTGGTCGAGAGTAGCAGTAAAAGCAGATGGCTGCCGTACCAGTGCATGTTGCTGCCTTACGCAAGAGAGGAGATAGAAATTTAAAAGGTAATGCATTCAATCTCACAGAAAATGGCCCAGTGGAAAACATCTATCCAGTGCAAAAAAAAAGCTTTGTAGCTTCCAAATTTAAAGCTCTACTGAGTACTGAAATATACCAAAATCAACTAGTTCTGAAGAAGACTCCAATTGGACTCAAACTCTGAACACTTTCTTTCTCCACAGATGCTGCAAAACTTGCTAAGTTTCTGCAGCATTTGGTCTTTTTCTTCCAATATTTTTGGTTTTGAGATTTTGCTTTGGTATTGCCTTTTGAGCCTTTCTGTCCTGCTTAAATACTCCCCTGAGTTTAAGTGGGCCATTAATTGGATGTGAGCGGGTTGTTAGATTCACCCCTCCAGTCCACCCATTGAAATTTTTGTCATATTTCAAGCATTTTAATCCAGTGATCCCATTCAGAAACTCAGTTTCAATGTGCATCTGCACTCCTGAACACTCTCTCATGCAATTGAAAATCCCACCCCAAATGTTGACTGCGGATTAATTTCTAAATTCAAGTAAACATTTGACCTTAAGAGTGATACACACATTAAAGTTTATGTGTCAGTATGCATCATGTAAACTTTGCATTTCTCTAATTTTAATGCCTCTTTTACTTTATACGTTGCCTGAGCCACTTGGGAATCACTTTTCTGGCTGGATGATTGGGAGCAGAATTTTGGGTGAGTGGTAGCTATTACAAGGGACATGAGAGAACAGTCCTTGGCATTAGATAAGTGCTAAAGAGAGGGTGGGGTAGAAATCTGAGACCAATGTTTCTTAGTTGGACACAGACGAGCACTCCTGTTTCTCCTGACCCACAAGGAATCCACAAAATATTAAACGAGCTGTTGATCCAAGAACTTCTCTGGTTCCAATTTTACTGCCACATATTTTATGAGTGCATGCCAACACTACAGGAAAGACCTGATCATCAACCTAATTACACCACTGGACCCTGATAATCAAATATGTAATGAACCTCTGCCAGTCTGTGGCAGACATTGTTGATGCTGCTGAAAATCGGTGGCTAAAATGGCAGCAGGTGGAGTGCATTGCAACTTGAGAGAATAGCATGTGACAGCCAATTTAGCCATATACCTCTCTCACTCCTATCAGATGAGCAGAGTTTAAAATATCCTCTGCTTTTAGGTGTAACAATTAATGTTGCTTCCCTGTCATACGTATTTATGCAATCTTTTTCTCTGCATAGGCAGCTGCTTTGATGTAAAGAAATCAATACAACTTCAAACTAACTTGATAGCCCAACTGAAATACAACTTTGCACTCAATTAATCCTCACAGCTGTATATTATTGGATATCCCAGTTACAAATATATCAGCTTATTCTATTTGTGAAATAAAATTTCTATTGTGGGAATAAAGCAGGAAACCACATTATTGGTTTCCTTCACAGTGCATCTTCTGAAGATCAATCAGAAAATGAAAACAAAAGCAGTTGTGAACTTTCCTGGGAATCAGCTGCAATTCTCATCCACTCTTGTTGAGGAAGACTGATGTTGTTTACAGTGTGATTGAACAAAATTGGGAGCAAATGAAAGACAAAGTGTAAATAGCCATTCTATGAATGCATGGTAACATTAAAAAGCCTTTCTTTTCCATATAATATATAACATAAATAATTTGTTTAAAATGTTAGTTCCCTTAAGTATTTGCCTTGATACAGTCAACAAAAATTAATTGGAAAACTGAATCTGGGACAAAAATAAAATGTAACAAAATCATGCTAACTTTAAACTTATACTGATCCCAATACTGCTAATATCAGCAACAGCAACTTACAAGAAAATAAAATGCTTTCAGCGACTTCAATTTTTATACATATATATAGTGTTATTGTTCTAACTGACCCTTATTTTCGGGTGGGGTTATTTTCAGTTGGGTCACTGGAGATTTCTGCCGTGTGTGAAAGGGCACGCTTTGCTTGAATCACTTTAACAGACTGTGCACAATCTGGGCTGTTGCAGAACTATCTCCTCTTGCCCGGACTCCATTCAGGCCTTATCTCTGTTTACCAACCACCATTTCTCTTTCTTCCACACAACTATGGCTTTCTTTAACAATCAGCCAACAGCTGACACAGTGCCACAACCTCAAAGGCAAAAGAAGGGATAAAAAGCCCAAGCTGTGCAAACAATGAAACAGAACAGGTTAATTCAAAACCCTGAATTTTTTTTTAAGCCAACTCATTACAAAGAAACATACTAGTGGAAAATGTATTCTGATATCCATTAAACATGCCAGAAGCAGTCAGTCACTTCTATTACCAAGTTTGTTACTGCCAAAAGAAAATAAAAATTGTTGTTTCAAGTCGAGAAAATTATTTCAATTGTGCAAGTTTTTAAAAGATTTCGTAACAAGTCATAAGCAAACATTTTCCACGTTTTATATTCAATATTTATTGAAATAGTATAAATGAAAAAATCTTAATTTATCACATTACTAAACAGATAAAATGAGGGAACAAAAGCTAGTTGTATTTTAAAAGTATGTTTCATCATTTCATTGTTACAATTTTATCAAATTTGGAAAATTAAAATAGTTAAGCAATGAATTCTTTGGAAGGCTATTTCCTTAAAATGATTTAATGAATTAAATTTATTCCTGCACCAGCTGTTGTGCAGCAGATGGATCCATTTTGAAGCCTTGTTGAATTCAATCCATAAAACTCATTTTGTAGGATTATCCATCCAAAGTTTCATTTACTGTTAAGAGACAGCATTGGATTTAAAATGGCATGACGCTACACTGGAAGGGGCTTTTATAACATATTAATATCTGACCTGTCTGATCAAACGATGCAAGCCATCAGGATTTTCTTTCAACTGCTATGAAACTGTCAGATAGACTTTCACTGCTATTATACATGCACACATACATAATGCTAAATACAATTAGCATGTATATAAGTGCAAATGTTTGTAAACCTTCTCTTGTGTCCATATAACACCAAGTGTAATATTTCCAACTTCTACCTTTCAGAAATAACATTCACTAGGACACATTGCAATTGTTTGATCATCATGAAATTCTTTTTCAAATCCCCTTGTGTGTGAAAGATGGATATTTGGAATTTGTGGGAACATTAAGAAGGAAATGGATTACTAGGCAGGATTCTACAAAAAGGAAAGTTTACTTATAGTGCATTGATGAAAAAAATACTTTAACCATCTGCTTAAGTCCCTCCGAGTGTCATCATCTTCTTTAATACCAACTACAATTATAAATCTATTCTCTAGACTTCTGAATGTATTTACAAAGCTAAGACAATTTTAGATACATAAGGTTTGCATAGAAAATAAACCTTAGATCATGTAAAAAAAATGCTGATTCATAACCTTATGAACAAAAAAAATTAAAGCCCTTAGGTATCATGGTTAGCTGACTTCAGTTTTCCTGCCTATTATAACTGTTCATGTTTGTTATACTTAATATTATCCGATTTACAATTTTTCGTAGGACAAGATCATGTCACAAATGTACCCTTCTCTCACATTACCTCCAGAACTTAAATTAATTTAAATAGAAACATTAATGCAAATATTACAAAATGCATTCTAAAAGATCACATCACCATCTGCCACAAGAAGGGCTCCATTTTCAGCCACAAGGTACTTTCTAATGTGCGAGACAGTTGGCAATCTTTGATTACACTCACTGGGCTTGCTAACAATGTCAGAGGAATAAAGAAACTACTACTTTTACTGGAGCAAGAAAAACAAAGCTAGAAACATCATGATTCGAATATGTTCATAATGAATAATGCTGGAATGTCACATGGATAGTATTCAACAGCATAAATAAAAAGAACCAGCAAAAAAACCGTAGGCACCAAGGACAGTTCCTCAAAGTTCCACTTGAAACCAATACTTCTATGTTCTGAGCAGGTGAGTAACTAGCTCACCACCTGGATTTTCCTTTAAAAGGAAATGGATTACTAGGCATTACGAGGCATCTAATTATGCAGTACATATTTATGCTGTAATTAAATAGCAATTGTAATAACACTGTTGGACAGTATTTTCCCTATGTGATGACCTGTATGACACCACGGCCGGGTACTAGCAAGGGATATATACTTATAGAAAACAAGTTAATCCAGCTTCAGTTCATAGCTTGTAGATCTCTACAGCAGTTGTTTTACAGTGTTTCTGTCCGTGGTTTTTCAATTGGAGCTTTTAATCACACAGTGCTCTGATTGGTTGAATGCTTTACTTTTAAATTCAGTTGAGGGCAATCATTCTCAATAGTACAGTCCTTCACAACATATTAAGGAGAGTTTAAGTCATCCAAAGGAGCATGGATAGGGTTCATAACCAAGGTCTCTTCCCCAGGTAGGGGAGTCCAAAACTAGAGGGCATAGGTTTAAGGTGAGACAGGAAAGATTTAAAAGGGACCTAAAGAATAACATTTTCACACAGAATGGTACAAGTATGAAATGAGCTGCCAGAAAAAGTGGTGGAGACTGGAACAATTACAACGTTTAAATGGCATCTAGATGGGTATACGATCAGGAAAGGTTTAAAGGCATATGGGCTAAATGCTGGAAAATGCAACTAGATTAATTTAATATATCTGGCCAGTATGGAGGAATTGGACCGAAGGGTCCATTTCTGTGCTGTACCTCCCAATGACTCAATAATTCTAATCATGTTTCACAGCAGGGTGACAGTGGCCATGAAGCTTCCCACTTCCACAAATGGCTAGGTAGTGAATAGGTAGTGCAATGGTTAATTGCACAAATGCAAATCAAAGAAGCTGAAATCAATCAAGGGATGTTTGCTTTGCAAAAATAATTTAGCTAAATGAAGACATCATACTCAAAGAAATAGTTTATTGTTCTTGTATGTATCTATTTTCTTTTTCTACCAAAACTCTTGCTTCTAGTAACAGCTTAGCCTTCATCTTTTTGGAAACCTGATGTTTTTCCACAACTAATAAACTGAAAAACCGAAACTAATTTAAAAAGAAGTGATTAGCAGTGAAGGACTCAGTACACTATATCAAGTAATTAAATACAGGGTAAACAGTGGTCACTTTTTCAGGGCACTGATTCTTCCTGAATTTTTCAAAATATTACATAGGCCATTCTTTATTGCACAGATTGCTGATGCTATGAATGCCCATTTCAGACTGACTGACTATTTTTTGTGACTGTGCCCCAACTCAACACCACCTTTTCAAGGGCACCTAGGGGCAGGCAACAAATGCTGGTCTGCCAGCAACAGTCATGTCTAACACATAAATAAAAAAAGTTATTGAAACCAGAAAAATTCCTTTTATGACATTATTTTCATTACTACGTCAATAATTGTGCAACACAATATAAGTCAATATAAGTTCAATACATTTGCAAGAGCAAATTAAAGACAATTATCAAGTGATATTACAAATAATTCCAGCCACTTTCCATTTTGAAGAAGCATCATATCAGGCTCAATGTTAATGCTGTTTCTCTCCCCACAGATGCAGCTAGACCTGTTGATTTTATCCAGCCTTTTCTCAATGCTTTATGAAGAGTAATTCCAGATTAGTGTTGATTAGAGATGTTGGGCCAAGGTAACAATATAAGTTTTTTAGATCATTTTGTTTTCAATCATTCAATACATTCAATAAGGTTATCTGCTTAACTCTTTGGTAGCGTTTATATTTTAATTTTTTTTAAATGAGCAACCTAGTGAACAACTAATATATTGCTATATTAAATTCACTGTTGTAAGAATTGGGCTTTATGAAGCAAGTACAGAAAAGGCATGGCAGTACCCAAAGTCATGTTGTCTGAGATTTGAATGGAATGCTTTAGAGGTAAAATTCTTGAATAATACACTCCATTTTATCTGATTTAGCTGCAGTTATGAATGTTTATGGTCATAGGCACAGAAAGGATGCAAAAACCCAGATGCGGAGAACTTAAATGAACAAGCGGAAAAGCAATAATTCTCTTTATCAATAAATTGAAGATAGGTATCAAGGTCAGCTCCTCAAAAGTTCCTAAAATTACTTCAGTATCATCTGCTGCTACCATTATAATCAATAATTATAAAAAAAACTCTTCCTTTCTGTGACTTCTTTGGATTTTGCTGAGATAATCAGAGGTTCTATATTTACTTAGTCTAGAGAGTTCAGGGCCTTTTTTTTTCACATTATTGTATCAGGCATAGATCAATTTGGCAAAACAACATGTTTTACAATTTAGTTCTTTAGGGATTGATTATCCTTCTATCAAAGGGGCAAGTATGATAGTGAGAAGGCAAAAATTAGGCAAGTTGGCCCTCGAAGGTATATTCCCTCCCTACCCTTGTCTCTGATCACCTGAGCTCCACCTGCCTCATTCCCCACACTGTGAGATCTGAAAGAAAATAGTCTACCTTCTCGCCACTGGATGTTGTGAAGCCTGGGCCTCCACCAATGATCTTTGAGACCCAGATGCTGTCCACCTCTCTAGAGGGGTCAGACTTCACTATCAAGGCTCCTGATTTTCTGATAGGCTTGTTCGTCAGCAACTAAGTGGCTAATTGGAGCTTAATCTGGCTAGCTATCCTTATGGTGAGGGTGGGAGAATCAGTTACCTTGGAAAATGCCTATCTCCACAGATTGCACAGAGCGATACATTTTGGCCTTTGTATACAGTTTATGGTCTATAAGTACACTTGCCTGCATGATTCATTGTGGTTTGGGCATTGATAGATCATAAAGGTATAAGTCACGTGGATGCCATTTTGGTGATGGTATTAAAGTGGGGTCAGGTAGCACCTACCAGATGTTTGCAGGGAAGGCAGATAGTAACATCAATCAGCATATAATTGTGGCGTGACATCAGTGGTGCTATTATGGAACTTAACAGCTCAGCTAATGCTCTCCCTCAATCTTGTACAACCTAATACATGTCCAGAAGCAGGACTAATCCCTCACCAGTGCTATTTAAAGGGATCATCATCTACTTTCAAGGTAACAATTGGCTATACTGATGACATTTTATATGTTGGACTTTTTGCAACATATCCCTGTTACTTTCACTGATACATAAGGGAGGTCATTGAGGTTCTGTACTATAAGAAAGTTGAATGTGTTTCATTCCTTTTTGCCAGAGAAAAGTAGGTGGAACATGTATATGGCTTTGAGGAGTGCAGACGTCCCCATGATACGGAGTATTGTTGATAGCATCTTGCTTTGCAGGTGCGGTGTATCAATACTGGGATGGACTGCAATTAAAAGGGATTCCATTCCCTCAACATCCAATTGATGTGCACAGCGCACTATGTAAGTCAATACCCAGTATCCTGGCAGTGGACATTATGCCTTCATTTTATTGTACCATCTGTATTTTAGCCACCACAACAAAACAGAGAGAGGTGGATGGGCAAGAAGTTATGTCCTTTTACAACATGGTTCATGATTCTACTGCACTACCAAACATGAAGTGAAACCCAAGCTACTTCAATAAATGTGATGCGGCAGATGATTGGGATTCTGAAATATCATTTCTGCCTGACTTATTCTGAAGGTGTCCTGCAGCACATGAAAGAGCACATACAAATACTTATTGTTACAGAGATAGTAGGAACTGCCAATGCTGGAGAATCTGAGACAACAAGGTGTAGAGCTGGATGAACACAGCAGGCCAAGCAGCATCAGAGGATCAGGAATTTCTGAAGAAGGGTCTAGACCCAAACCATCAGCTTTCCTGCTCTTCTGACGCTGCTTGGCCTGCTGTGTTCATTCAGCTCTACACCTTGTTGTCTCAAATATCTATTGTGTTCTTTTGCATGCCGCACATCTGTGCCATCAGTAGAGACAAACATTGCCGTCAGCTGATGAGCATGAGGAAGAAGAGCTTGTCCATGACCCACTCATCTGTCCGCAATCTTCATAAACACAACCTCAAATTCACCTTTTCAACAATTATACCACAATACGTTACTGACTGCCACAGAATTCACTTGGTCACAATGCTGAAATAATAATCACCACAAAATAAACATGCAAACCAGGTTTATAATTCAAACTTTGCTATATTACATTCAGATATAACCTAATCACCCTTACGATTCACTAGAAGCCTCTTTGAATAATGGTATCTGTGCTATGGGGACAGCAGCTGAGCATGAATGAGAGCAGTTTGAGTTTAAATGGCAGCTCACATTTTCTTTGAGTTTCTAGTGCAAAACTGTTAAATGCTGCACCGTGGGTTGATCCACAAGAACGCTAATAGAGTTGGGAGCTACTGCCACACTGTAAAGGCTAGGCTCTGGCTTTTCACAAAGTCATGTGTCAAATTGGTACCAGACTCCACCACCTTCCTTAACATTGTACAAAGGCATTCTGGCTGGCCTGTTAATCTATAAAGCATTTCCTTTCCCTGTACACTGTACCATGAATGTTCTCATCTGAGTCCTCTGCAATTGAACTCTTGTATTCTGATGAATGAACAATTGCTCTATCTTTAATTTTGTCCTTACCATGGGTCATGCATCCCTGATGTCACACCTATGCATAAATCTGCCCTTTAAACTATTTCTACATTGTGTACAGCATCAGTATCTGAGCTCGTAGCTGCAATTGACTGTGTCTCTTTTTTGTCACAGTTTCTATCCTTTTCTACTCTTCTTTCACTTGTTCTTTCCCACAGCATTGGTAGATTATAACAGTTGGATATCTGATAGGGTTGTCGTGAGGGAAGGATGAGAAAAGCAAGAGGTGCTTGCTTACACCATAGGTTGTAAATCAATTGAAACTGAGCAATGGGAGGAGAGTAGATGCAAGAAGGAGTCTTAAGTATGAAAATACTGTCATCTTTGATTATTTCAGCTCTGCTACTGGTTATGGCCTCAGTGATGACAATATCCATCGAGGTGCCTTCATTAGTAATGGAGATGTAGCCATGTCTGTCTCCCTCAGGTTAGTTCCTGCTGATTGTAGTTATACACCAATTTGTCCTGAAAGAGGCACAGAACTGTTTCATTGAGTGTTGTGCAATCTGTTTGGCTGATATGGCTGTCATAATTGAATTACAAGCAATGTGTGCAATCTGTGAGATGTGGGTGTGAGGCTTGCAACAGCAAGTCTGAGAGAGTGAAGTGAAGCTATGAATGTGAAGTACAAGTAACGAGCGATAGAAATTGTTGATGTTGAATGAATGTTGGTAGATCAGTAGGATATGGAAGGTACAGTCAATGACCTTGACCACTGGTTGGAGGTCACTGAAGGTCTTGCAGCATTGCATCCAGGTCCTTGTTATTCAATGTCTGATATTGATCATTATGGCTGTCTCATCCCACTGCCTTCAAGTGGGTTATCTGAGAGGTTTTGATCCCATGTGAATGGATAGATCTCTCCCCCTCTTCAATTTCTCCACCAAGGCATTCATGCACTATAAAGAACATTGTAATATATCTCATATATTGCACCACAATTAACTCTTCCTCAGGCTCAGACTGTCTTTTTCCAAAAACCGTTCCAGCACCTACTCCAGCCAGAATGAGCTTTTTTTAAGAGGGCCAGGCTGGCTTTGTGCAGTCCAGGTTAACTTTAACTTGTTGTTGCCTCACACAAACTTGAGTGTCCTGATGAGGCATTCAGAAACTGAACAGTCCATTTTGCGCTGGTTGCATGCAATTATCATACAAATTAGCAAGCACTGTGAAGTTACTCTGCTGCATGTATCAGAAATAACATGGATTAATCATGCATCTCAATCCAGTGATCATTTTCAGGGGTGTCCAAATTAGCTGTATGAACCAGCAAAAAATAATGTTACCAATATAAATTTTGAGGAAAGTAACGCATGCTGGCATTTTGTATATCTTTATAAAGGACGTGCAGTAATATCAGCGTCTGTGAGAAGGATTACATGAACAGCCCTACAAACAAACACTTAGAGGTATTAGTATACAATTTGGTCTTAGAGGAAATAAAGAAGAAAATCCTAGTTGCTTGGCTACAGTGGGTTACAAAATGCTATCTGTAAAAAGAGTTCATCAATTGATAAAACACTTTTCTAGAGATTTGTTTTTAGTTTAAGTCTTTAAACACTCAGGCTACGTGTATGAAATGGTTTCTTTCGTTGCCCTTCATCAACTTAGCCAATTGGAAGTTATATTGTTACTAGACATGAGATACCGAATTTGAAAATTACTACACCATTAAATGCAAATGATACTGATTAGATTCAATTTCAGTATCTGCTTTGATAGAATATTTTAAACATTTTACAAGAAATCCTTTTTTGAAAGAGCTAATACCAAAGCATTAAACTTGAAATGACTACATTTTCAACAAATATATTGTGCATATAAACATAGTATCACACACCAAATTGAAATATAAGTAATATTTTGAAAATCATTGAAGATGTTTGCACGCTAAAAAGCTGAACAAATGGAAATGCAGCATTCGTTTACTGAACAAACTTCCTGGATAATAATGATAATTATCGATGCACCACTCACCAGAAAACAACCAGCCAACAGAATTTCTGCTGACAACCAGGCTGTCTTTCTGATAAAATATATTTTCCTTTTACTTTTTGACCTAAGGCTAGTTCATTCACATTGTTATTGTACTGATAAGCTGTAGAAAGCTATTCAGAAATGTACAAATTAGATCATGCATTGAAATACAGTACTTAGTAAAAATATTCTTTTTATATGCATTCCCTTCTTCCAAAAACATGAGCAAAGTCAGAATTCAAAATAGAAGCTTTCTCAATTCTTATACCTAATTGTGAAAAAAATCTACCTAAAAAGCCCAAAAGCCTGCACTTAAGTACATAAAGAGAGACTGTTTCTTAAAAAAAGTTTTAATAAATTTCAGGATGAATGCAGCATTTTTTTTAAATACATGTTTAAGATAGTGGCAACAATGTTGCTTTCAGAATTTCATATCAAAAAGCTTTCATTCCACTTAGATCTACTGAATCATTAATTAGCTAGAACTGATTACAGAAAATTACATTTACCAAATTGAATCGT
Source organism: Ginglymostoma cirratum (assembly GCA_024137785.1). Classification (NCBI taxonomy): domain Eukaryota; kingdom Metazoa; phylum Chordata; class Chondrichthyes; order Orectolobiformes; family Ginglymostomatidae; genus Ginglymostoma; species Ginglymostoma cirratum. The sequence goes on from JAHRHZ010000075.1 coordinate 23,507,904, forward strand.
CTACATTGAATCACAAGTGTATCAAATCTTATAAAAATTCTGTTCTTTTCTCATACGATTAATCTTCAAAGAATAAATGCTAATATTTTCACTCCAAACAAGAACAAGAAGAAAGTTTAATCTAAACTCAGCACATGCTTCACACCTCTTACTTTTCATCTGCTTGTACTGGAGCTGTAGCAGTCCCCAAGATGCGATATCCAGTGCCTTTGACTGCATAGAGATAAGCACCTGCATTTGTGTGCGTTTCTACGTCATACATCCCTATTCATAGCCCTCAATATTCTACATTTGCACATCAACAGCCTCACACACAGATTTCGGCTCTGGGCCCAAAACTTTCACTTTAATTTTCATCACATGATTGCTGCAGCATATGTCCTTCCAAGCTTCCCATATATCAGTCATCATGCAAATGAGATAGAATATTACTCCTCTACAGCAGATGGCCAGGGAAGATAACAATGGCTGAAGAGGGGAGATTCAATGTCCCTGACTTTATTGCCACGGCAACAACAATCTAAAATATATATAATGGAAGCTGTGTTGATTAATTTTGTAGGCTCTGGTATTCTGATTTTGAGAGTGAATGGGCTCGGTTAAAAAGGTGCTGCCAGCTAATGTCCCTAGAAGACTATCTATAAAAGCCAGGGACTAGGATATTATTTCCAGTGACTAACAAGGCAACAGCCTAGCAATTATTTGAGAAATTAGGAGTAATTCCTCCCTGTAGGCCTTATATCCCTTCTGTGCTCTTGAGTCTAGAAGCACATGTATTTGACAGACCTAGATTAGACATTGAAAAGAAAAGTGCCTAAAGATATTGCTGCAGAACTTGCACACACTACACCCTTGTGACATGGCATCGGGAATCCAACATGCTGTGTAAACATAAGCCCCCAGCCAGAAGTAAATAATGGCAGCACTCCACATACACAGGTCAATTAGAATGACAAAGCCTGCCACACTTATGGGTGGAGCTGAAGCTTTTGCAGCACAAGGCTCTGAATGAGTGGCACACTTAATGGCCTTTCTGGAGCAGCAAGTATTTCCATTACCAGCTGTCACTGTGGGACACCAGTACAAGCTTGTCTCTGGGTTACAAGCTTCCTCCCTAGAGATTAATGTGTGCACCAAGTCCATGGCAAGTTTTTTTTTATTAACCTTTTCAGTGCTAAACATCTTTACTAAACATGTTCTGAAAAATTAATGTAACGACCGTACTAGGCAACTGCAGGCCTACTGTTAATCAGGATGGACCGATATTAATGGATAACTCTATGCACCAGACAACCTTGTTTACTAGGCTGACATACTGAGTGGATGAAATAAGACTGCAAAATGAAGTATGCAGCAAACTGTAAAAATGTTTTTAAAATCAGATAGAAAAATATCTTTCCCCTCACTCTGTATTTTCAGCTCAATTAAGGGAATTTAGAAAATAGAGAATCAATGTTGGAAGATGGTCAGAAATGTTACTTAGTTAGGAAACCTGGATGCAATTTGGTCCATAAACTCCATGTGGTTAACAAAAAGTCATTTTCTCAGCATGATTTTTACAACATGGAATCACATCCAACACTGAACTCAGTAAATACTACTATCTAATTCCTGGCAAGATACCTCTTTATTCTTAGGAACAGGAACGCTGGTTGGGTAAAATACAAAAAATAAAGCTGAAGAGATTTTAACACTGGAGTTGAAAATAACTGAATCCATGTGTTTTTGAATAATAAACAGCAGGGGAGTGCATTAAAGGCCTCAAGAGTCATTTGGCTGAATAGCGGTCACCGCAGGTATTCACTTGTACCCACCTGACTGATCCAGAAATTACTACATATTAGTCTAGCTGAAAGATTTTAAAACTGACCAATTCATTTTTATTTAGTGGGGACTAGAAATGAACAACAAGCAGGTGAAGTGTAGATCTTTCTAAATGTTGGTGCGATGCATTTTAATTGAGTAATCTAAGCAGACACAGAATACTAAGTAGAAAACTCGAGTAGCCTCAGTGCAAAGCCAGCGACCTTATTCATTTTTGATTGAGGCAGCTGATATGATTTAGAGCTCAATTTTCACCACATGGTAGTGAGCACTGAAACAAGAACAGAATTGGGTTCAATTTTCCTGATTTATATCTATGTGCAGTGTGACAATTTCTTATAGGAGAGCAAAATGAGATTATTCAAATTTATCAGTAAATGTCCCACCCTTACTGGTCATGACTGAGTGTATATAGACCTCTTAATAAGTTCAAGATGTCAATTCCATCACACCTTAAAATATTAAATTCTGTGCTTTCTTGTTTCCAATGGAAGATGTTTCATGTTCTGTAACTATTTTGGTTTATAAACTCTACATACTTTCTTCATTTTTAACCAACATCGTTACTTTGAACCAGTTCCTGATATATTTCGTCTCTCAGTTTTCTTATTGGCAAGTCATTTAAATAATCAGCTTTGGAATGGACAAGTACTGCAGTCAGCAAGTTTGCTATTGAGGCAGTTATCCCGCAGTTACTGTTCGTTAAAGATGCCAGTTTTGAAAATGGTGTGAACCAGCAGCATTGAACGACCTTCTTTTGTGGGTTGGTGCAAAGAAACTGTCGTTGTTAAATGCTTAAATGCATACACAGCACTTTGCTAACTGACCGCCGCATGGCTGTGGCATTTCTATATCCTTTTAATTGCCTTTTCTCCACACATCCTATTGATTACACGCAGGGATAGTTCCACAATGCCCACCCATTACCTCACTCAAATGTCCATTGTTCATGTGCACTGGCAGACCATTTGATCATAAGTACCAGCACAGTCCTGACATCATCACATATCCACAATTCTGCCGCGCTTATCTGAAAATCTAATTTCTAATTTACCACTATGTACCCAGAGTTCTAAGGCCAGTGTAGACAATATTATCTATTTTGGTGTAGACAGGGATCTAAATCTGGGATATTCAATAACTACTAATAACAACGGAATGACTGGATGCACAGAACTGCATGAGGCACAACTTCCTTGAAAGAATCACAGCAAAGAACCGAGTCACTCAATGTGCTCCAGTTTGGACACAGGCAGACAAGTCAAGGGGCTGGAATTTCAAATGCCTACAGGGCTGAGATCAAATGTGGAGATGATTTGAAAATAGTGCTTTTGGATGGCGTATGATGTTTTTGTGATACACATCAATTTTCTGAATAAGGATGGGAACGGGAGGCAGCAAAAGACACAGTTCCAAATAATTATTTGTTCAACTCATTGAAGCGCTTGTTAGCATCATGAAGAGGGACAGAATCCAATGTTCAAAAGTAGAACAGGAAAAGGAAGCAGTCTCAGACGCAATAGTGCACAGCTGACAGAAGCATATCAAGGAGTCATTGTTAGTTGTGGGAGCTGGTTTAAAATCTAGATGTAAAACAATAATCAAACTGAGGTGCTCATGTGTTTCCATCACAGAGCAAACAGATTAAGTACCTGTAGAGTGAATATTTGGCCACTTGTTTGCAAAGTAAGGCTACCGGCCCTCTGTTCTCCTGGCTGCTCCGTTCATCTAAGCAATGTCATGCTCAGTCAAAGCCATCTCCTTTGAAAAATCTTCTCCGCAGCCATTTCCTAACCCCAGGTGCCACGAGCTGGATGCATCTCCAGCCTTTGTAAATGCTAACTGTGGTGCACTATCAACATGATATGGAATTGGAACATGACTTAGGCATTAGGCAGTTCAGAGAAAAGGGTTAATTATATCTCTTCACCAAGTGTAGCCACTGAACGTGTGAGAAAAAAAACTATGTCATGGATGTTAGATGCTAGATCACTTGGAGCTGGAAAGCCTTTAAGACAGCAACAGCATGTCTTCTCTTACCATATCTCAAAAACAGAAGTAGCAATAAGGCATATTAAAGTTCACTCATTAGAATGTAAACTTTACCATGTAGAAACATGGTGGCATGTAGTTAGTAAACCCTCAGGAAAAGAGTAAATGGAAGCCCAAAATGAAACCTAGTGAGCTATATTCAATATTATGAGTAAACCACAAGGTCATGTCTGCATATGTGACCCCAGAACTGGCGGAAGTACCTGAAGACAATAAGTGATGGACATCAATAACAACTAGGCACTGAGGCAAAGTGCACATAAAAGCTGTAAAAGTGCAGCACAAGGTCCAAAACCAAGAGTGTGACAAGTAACGAGAAGCAAGAAGTGCAGTGAGTTAAAAAAAATTCTAGTAAACAACAGCAACCTGCAGAAAGACATAACCTGATAAAAGAGGAGCGCAATTCTACGGTCCATGAGATGGAAGCCCCTGCAAAAGAGTGGGAAAGAAAAGAAACATTCTGGTCACCATAGCCACCAGACCCTCTAGAAAATGGAAAGTGCCCAAACAGACTGTGTATTGATGGTGCTGATGGCTTACCAGATACTGCATTGCTTTCGGCTACAATACAAAGACTGAGTTAGTGTTTTGTTGTAAGTGACCAGTGGTAGTGCTGATACCATCTTAGTTAGACAATGTTTGGCAAAATAAACTGCAAGAGATGAAGATGTAATTAAATCCTTTGACTTCTATTTCAGTTTAAAATGAAACCACCTTATAGTCAAGGTAAAGTTTAATTGGTGCATCCAAAAGCTGCGGAAACCATTGGCTCCTCTACAAATGACTTATAGCACCTCATGGATAATTACTCATGTGGAAATTTGAAAGAAGAGCTCTTTCCAACTATAACGGAGACCAGAAGTAATGGTGGGACATATGCCTCCATTATAGTGGAGATGCAGGTTGCAGCCCTTTCAGAATTTTTACATTCTATGGAAGATCTTACACTATATCAGAAAGGATAGTCTTCCAGACAGGCTGAACCTTGCAAGCAAGACAGGGGGTTCACTCAACTGATATCTGGAATGGAATATGGGGATGGACTTGGGAGGGAGGGGCAATCAGTTCAGAGAAAAGTTGTACTGACTGGGCCTATGTTCATTGGAGTCTAGAATAACGAGAGCTGATTTTATTAAAATATTTAAGATACTGAGAGGATTTACTATTGTCGATGCTGAAAACATATTGCCCCTTATGACAGAGGCTAGAACTAGGAAACACAGCTTTAAAATAAAGAACATCTCACTTAAGACAGAGATTAGGAGAATTCTATTCTTTCAAATGGTCATGTTCGTGGAACTCTGTTCCTTGTAGAGTAGTGGATTCAGGGTTTTCAATATATTTAAGGAAAAACGGATACATTCTTGACTAACAATGGAGTCAAAAGTTATCCAGCATAGACAGGACTGCACAGTTGATACCACTATCAGATCGTATATGATCTTATGCAATGGTGACCGTGAGGGGCTGAATGATATACTCTTGTTCCTAACTTTTATGTTCATATATTCTTAACTGAGGAGTCAGCGAATTATTCTGGAATCAACTCACTGACTCTGATTCAATCACTTTGTTCATCTTAGAGCTGGAAATGAGTCAGGAGATAAAAGCTTCAAAGGGGAGAGGGCACAGGTCCCACCATTACTTCTGGTCTCCATTATAGTTGGAAAACTCCATGTTGAAATCAAACTTCCCCAGCCATCAATACTGAATGCCACATATGGCATAAGGTGTTTGCTGAAGCAGCAAAAGGCGATTTCAACCTACAGCTTGAAAGTTTTAGAACAGACCACCTCGGTCTACAACTGTACAACAGGCAAATGCTACCAAGGACAAAGAGAAATTCTTGGGAGAAATAGTAAATAAATAACAGCAATTAACGATGGGAAAGCTATCCAGAGTAAAGAAGTAGTTTAATTCCAGAATGGATCATGTCCATGTTCAAAGCTCAAAAATTGTTACTTTACAAAAAGCAAACAATAATCTACAGATGAACACAAGCAACAATTGAAGGAAGTGCTCAATTAATCTCTCAGCAAAGAAAAAGAGAACCAAACTACAGAGCTACTCAAGACTTGGAAGGCTTTGGCAAAGGTTAAGGTTGAGCATAGAAAAGTGCCTGAATAGATTAAGATGAAACAAAAATTAGACTAGTCCAAGTGCTTAAAAGAGAAAGCTGACATAAATGCCCAGCATTATGTAGACAAGTGTTAAAGACTGAAAGACAACAGGCTATTGCAGATGACCAGAAATCCTCTACACAGATACTCGAATATTCAGCCCAAATTGACACAATAAATAGATACATTGGTGGAGAAAACATGTCTTTCTTTCAGAATTGTTTCAATATCAAAAACCCTTAGGAATATGGGAATAGGAGTAAACTAGTTAGCCCATGAAACTTGCTCTGCCATTCAATTAGGTTCTGGCTGATCTTTTAGCTCAATACCATTTTCCAGCAATATTCCCATATCCCTTAATGTTATTAGTTTGTATGGATTTATCGAGTTCTGTCTTGAACACGCTCAGTGTTAGAGATTCCATGGCACCCTGGGGTAGAGAATTCCAGTAGAGAAATCCAAAGACTCACCATCCTCTGAGTGAACAAATTCCTCTGAACTTCAGTCTTAAATGGTCCGCCTTTATCCTGAGATTATGTCCCTTGGTCTAGAATTACCAACCAGGGGAAACAACCCATGTACATTCAGCCTGTCACTCCTTTCAAGAATGTTATCGTTTCAACTCTCATTCTTCAAAACTGTAAGGAATACAGATTCAGTTTCTCAAACTCTCCACATAAAGTAATTCCATCATCACTGGATTAATCTGACAAAACTCCATTTAACCCTTTCCGTAGTAAATATATCTTTCCTAAGATAAAGACACCAAAACAGTGCACAATACTCTAGGTGACAGTTTCACCAAGGGTCTAGACAACTGAAGCAAGTCAAGCAAGTAATTTCTATACTCAAATGCTCTTGAAATGAATACAAACATACTATTTAATTCCCAATTGCTTGCTGCTCTTGGATGCTTGCTTGTAGTGACTCATAAACAAGGGCATCTAATCCCTTTGCACACTTACACTTTCATTATTAAGAAATATTCTGCCTTTCTCTTTTTTCTTCAATGGAAGCAGAGTGCGGAAAAGTGTGAGGTGATTCACTTTGGAAGGAGTAACAGGAATACACAGTACAGGGCTAATGGTAAGATTCTTGGTAGTGTCGATGAGCAGAGAGATCTCGCTGTCCGTGTGCATAGATCCCTGAAAGTTGCCACCCAGGCTGATAGGGTTGTTAAGAAGGCGTACGGTGTGTTAGGTTTTATTGTTAGAGGGATTGAGTTTCAGAGCCGTGAGGTCATGTTGCAGCTGTACAAATCTCTGGTGCGGCCACACTTGGAGTATTGCATGCAGTTCTGGTCACCACATTATAGGAAGGATGTGGAATCATTGGAAAGAGTGCAGAGGGGATTTACCAGGATGTTGCCTGGTATGGAGGGAAGGTCTTATGAGGAAAGGCTGAGGGACTTGAGGCTGTTTTCGTCAGAGAGAAGATGGTTAAGAGGTGACTTAATGAAGACATACTAGATGATCAGAGGATTAGATAGGGTGGACAGTGAGAGCCTTTTTCCTCGGATGGTGACGGCTAGCATGAGGGGACATAGCTTTAAATTGAGGGGTGATAGATATAGGACAGATGTCAGAGGTAGGTTCTTTACTCAGAGAGTAGTAAAGGCGTGGAAGGTCCTGCCTGCAACAGTAGTAGCCTCGCCAACTTTAAGGGCATTTAAATGGTCATTGGATAAACATATGGATGATGAGGGAATAGTGTAGGTTAGATGGGCTTCAGATTGGTTTCACAGGTCGGTGCAACATCGAGGGCCGAAGGGCCTGTACTGCGCTGTAATGTTCTATGTTCTATGTTCTATTTAGGTAATACATAATCTACCATTTTCTAGTCCATTCACATGGTCTTCCCATGTTCCCTTGAAGTCTCCTTGTGAAGTTCTCGCAACTTAGGTTCCCACCCTTTTTGGAGTCATTGACAAATTTGGAAATATTACAATTAGTCTTGACTGCCAAATCATTTATATAGATTTTAATAGTTATAACCCCCGCACTTACCCTTGGTAACTCCCACTGGTCACTGCCTGTCATCCTGAAAATGATGAATTTATTCCTCCTCTCTCCTTTCTGTTTCGTAACCAGTTCTCAATGTTTACTAGTACGTACACCAAATCCTACGCTCTCCATTTTACTTAATAATCATAAATACTTTTTACCACCTTTTTGCTCCTCAGTTACACAAGTACCGTGACAGCCTCGTATTTTTGGGAGATTTTCTGTATCTATTAAACAGATGCAAAGTAACAGTTTGGATTCTCCGCCATTTCCTTGTTTTGCACTATAAACTTGATTGTCCTACCTGTAGCGGGCTCATGTGTTATTTTGTTTCTTTGTACATATCAATAGGAGTGTTTACAGTCTGTTTTATATCCCTTGCTCGCCTGTATTTGTATTTTCTTTCCCATTTCTTTATCAATTTCATGGTCCTTCTTGGCAGGGTCCTAAATTTTTCCCAATCAGGAATTCTTATAAGCTAATTCCTTTGATGTAATGCAAGCTTCGCTTTCTTTCTTTAAAAACAGTTGACCCACCTTTACCATTGAGTGTTCATACCTTAAAGGAATGTATGTTTGTTGTAGACTGTGTTTACCTACCATCAAATCTTATGATGGACTTTTCCAATCGACTGTAGCGAACTCGTCATTCATACTTTCATAGTTTATTTTGCTTAGATTTAAGAAAGAGATTTAAGACAGACTTTTCTACATCCCTGGATGCCATTAGTATCAAGAAATCTATCAACTTCTGACTTGAACATGCTTAGTTATTGAGCTTCCACAGCTCTCCACTGAGAGTTCCAAAGATTCACCCCTACGTCCAGACTGAAGCAATTCCTCTCCACCTCTTTCTTAACTGGCATACCCCTATTGTTAGGTTATCTTGTCCCTGGTTCTAGAATCACCAGTCAAATGATACATCCTATCTACACCCACCCTATCATGCCAGTAAGAATTTTGTATGTTTCAATACCTCTCATTCTTAAATCTCTAGGGAATACAGATACAGTTTCCTCAATGTCTCCTCATAGAACAATATCACCATCATAGGGATTATACTCTAAATCTCCATTGTACTCCCTGTATGGAAATTTTATCCTTTCTTAGATAAAGGGGCCAAAAACTCTGCACAATACTCGAAGTGTGCTTTCACTAAGGTTCTGTACTATTGCTGCAAAATATCTTTATTTTGATATTCAAATCCCCTTGTGATGAATGCTTATATATCAATTAACTTCTTAATTGTTTGCTGCATGTGTTTTTAGTGGCTCATAAAAAAGGATACCCCAAGTCCTTTTAACCATCATCAGTTCCAAGCCGCTCACCGTTCAATAAAATACACCTCTGTCTTTCTGTACTTTTTCTATAAAAGTGGGTAATGTCCTAACTATTCACAGTATATTCCATCTTCCATGCTCTTGCCCAAGTTCCCTCGAAGGCTCGTTGCATTTGTCTTTTCAACTTACAATGTCACTTGGTTTTGTGCCATCAACAAAGTTGGAAATATTACAATTGGTCTCCACATCCAGATGTTTTCTAATCAACCTGTTCAAAGACATTATTACACACCTCCAGGTGGGACCTGAACCTATCTCTTGGTTCAAAGGTAAGAACACTACTGGTGTGCCACAAGATACCTAATGGTTACATGGTAACTAGCTAAATTCAAGTTTCAGCACCTGCTATTGTGGGATTTTAATTCATACGCCCAGACCACTGCTAATTCAGTGACATTATTTCAATGTTTCGACCCCACCAGTACCTTGATTCCCTAGTGTTTCTGGGAGATTTTCTACGTCTTCCTCTGTGAAGACAGACACAAAGTAATTGTTAGCTTCCTACCACTGACCCATTCTCCTTGATAAATTCTTCTCTCTCAAGTGGAACGTACCCACTTGTGGCATTGATTTTTTTCTTTACACATGGCAGAAGAAGCTTTATCCATCCACCTTTATGTTTCTCATTAACTTGCTTTGTCATTTCCCTTTCTTTATCAGTTTTTTGGACCACACTTGCTGGATTCTAAATTGCTGATAATCCTCAGGCTTACCACATGTTTTGGCAATATTATAACAAACTTTCTTTGATCAGGTGCAACCTTTAAGCACTTTTTATTAGCCACAGTTGATTATGAATTATTGGATGAAAAAAACTTCCACCAACAATTATGTGATACTCATATGTTTAAAAATGACACTACTGAGTGAGAGAGAAACTAAATCTTCCTTTCAATTTGCAGTAGTCTAGCAAAGAGAAGTAAGCCCTTGAAAAAGATACACACCCAGTATAAAGATGACCTTTTGAAACAATGGTTTCAAATACATGAGTTTGCAAACCACTGGTCTGTAAACTGGTGCAGTTTCAGAAATAATTTTGGCTGCATGGCAGCAACCTACCTACTGCATTCATACGTCCATATTCCCAGATCATGACAAGGCAGTCCTTGGTTTCTCCATATCATCCAAGGGAGCTGAAAATGCTGTTGCAGTGTAATACCTCAAATCAAAGACTCTAATATGGAGAGGGATAGATGAGGGAGCAAATGGCTTAAATGGAATACCATAAATGAATCTGGGGTGATGTACAGTAAAAGGTTCATTTTAACTTCATCCAAGACTCAATACTGATCATTTGTTAAAGGAATGATGTCACAATGACATCATATCACATGAAGCCACAGCCAGATGCTTTAAGACTGCAGCAGTATCCCCTCACTTACCATAATTTGTAAACAGTTAATTTTGTATAGCGGGCTAAAGTTTACACACGAGAGTGCAGACAATATTTCCATAAATTGAAAATTAATTTCGAGCAGTTAGTCTACAAATTGTGCACAAGGTTTTCTCGTCTCACAACTTCATATTATTTATACTTCTGACCTCAGCAGACATTCGGCTTAGAAATTTTTTATTGCCGCTGAAACTCATATTTAAGTTCATAAAATATATGCAACTTTCACTATTTGCAACCTCTTGCCCCTAGCTGCTGTCTAAATATCTGTGTCCAAATTACAAATGCTCTTATGCTAGTTTATCCATTTTTTTCTTTTTTGTTGTTGAGTGCCAAACTCAATATTCTGGAAATTGTTTAGTACATAGTGGGCAATCAGCAATATTCACTCATTATTGGCTGCATTAATAAAATGACCTCATGATTTTTTCCACAATCTGCTCTCTCAATTGCCAACCACTGGCTCGACTCTTCATCATGGTAACACTGCTGCTTACTCTTATGCTTGATTATTTCTTAATCTCTTCTTTTCGTTCAACATTATTCTCTTTCTCAACAAAAAAATTAATACATTTTCGTAAAAATCTTGACCTCTCTCATTTCTCAGTTTATCACCAATTTCCATTTGATTTCTAAACTCTATGTCAACTCAACTGTATGTCATTCATCTTCCTTTATACTGACCTTCTCTCATTATTTTTTAGCATTCAGTCCTGCTTGTCTGATGTTAAGAATGTTTTTCAGTTTAATCAATGATACCGAAGGTGTTTCTTTGCCTCCCACTTCAGCTTACAATTCCAATATTGCCATTGTCAAAAGAGAGAGGAGAAGGGCTAGAGATCAAAGTAGCTAAAAAGGAAATGATAACTGAGTGTGTCAAGAATGGAAAGAGCATACAAAGTTAATTATGTTCGAGGAGAGCGGGCTACAGTTTGCGAAAATGATAAAAAAAACTAAAAGTTCTGTATGTGCCTAACAAAATACAAAAATTTTCAGCTCACATTGAAATAAATACATGTTATCTAATAACCATCACAGAGACATATCGCAATATGACAATGACTGGGACCTGACAATTCAAGAGTTCATCACATTTAAGAAGGAAATGAAAGTAGGACAAGTTGGAGGGGTTATACATAATTGAAGATGACACATTAGTGGCACTTCCATACAAAATCACCAATTAATCCTATCGCATTGCACAATACCCTGGTCCAGTTTTACCTGCTCTCTGGTCATCTTTAAAATATACAATCCTAAAAAAGTCAGATGTCGAATAAAATCTTCCATGGTTATCACCCTGCCTTTCTGAAAAACTCTCATTGCCCAATTTGTCAAGAAGGATAAAAACACAGCATATTATTTAAAAGAGAAGAGATTTTGGAACTCCGAGGTACAAAGGGATCTGTGTGTCCTGGTACATGAACCACAAGATGTTGGCATGCAGGTACCACAAATTACTGTAATGCTAAATGGAATTTAAATGGGAATTGTAATTAATTGCTAGGTGAATAGTATGTAAATGTATAGATCTTTTGCTACAGTCATACAATACATTGGATAAGCCACATCTAGAGTACTATGTGTAATATGTGTTGGCCGCCTTACTTAAGGGAAAAAAATGTAATTGCTTTCGAAGCAGTTCAGAAAAGGTTCACTTAACTGATTCCTTGGATATATCATGAGGAAAAGTTGGGCAGATTGGCTTCAGAAGAAAGAGATCTTATTGAAACAGAAAGATCCTAAGTGAACTTGGTAAGGTGGATACTAAAAGAACGCTCCACTTTGGATGTAGGATGCAGAAGAGACTAGAAATATGGGATACAGTCTAAAATAATTGGTTTCTGATTTCAAGCATCCACACTGCTTTGGTTTTCTTGTTTAAAATAGCTGGTATTCCATTTAAGATGGAGATGAGTATAACTTTATTCTTGCAGAGGCCTTTCAGTCTGTGGAATTATTTTCTCTAGAATTGGTGGAGATGAGGTCATTAAATATTTTTAAAAGCAGAGGCAGATAGATTCTTGTCTAACAACGGACCATAAGCAGACATTTACTGGGGTGATGTTGGTAGTGGTGGTGGTGGTGTAGGTTTTGGGGGGTGTTAGATGTGCTGATGGTGATGTGACTTGATGGTGATGGACACCTGGAGACATAAAGAGATAATAGGAACTGCAGATGCTGGAGAATCTGAGATAACAAGGTGTGGAGCTGGATGAACACAGCAGGCCAAGCAGCATCAGAAATGATTTCTCCTGAAGGGTCTAGGCCCAAAACGTCAAGCTTTCCTGCTCCTATGATGCTGCTTGGCCTGCTGTGTTCAACCAGCTCCACACCTTGTTATCTTGGAGACATAAAGAGCTTTGAGTGGGCTAAACTTATTTTCCATGCTCACCCTTGATCACCCTCTCCAGCCAAACACACATCCAATGGGCACAGTAGAGTTGAAGCTATAATCATATCAGCTATAACCTTATAAATCAGAAAAGGTTTGAAGACCAAATGACCTAATCTCATGCCTAATCTGTATTTTCATAAATTCCAAAATTGTGAAGCTAAAGAAGGTTTATGATATTAGACAGGCAGGACTTGATGGCTGATAGACAGTTGAATTGCATGTTGAACGTGGATTAAAACTCAAATTCCACACTTAGTCCATTGTAAACACTGCTTAGTTCCACACCTGGTGTATCACCTGCATACTTATCAACCTCACCCAACTACTGCTGAAACCCTTACCATCAGCTTTTTACCTGACAATTTTGATAGGGTCCTCATTATTCTAAGTAGCTCCAAACCATAGAGATTCTAAATATTTAAGAAATCTGCAGATTGCACCATTTTGCCAAGACACATATTGCCATACTAATAGTTTCTTGCTCCCCGCACATTGAATGTAAACATCTTAGACCTAATTTTAATTTACTCAAAATCCATTTATTTATGTACAGTTAAAAAAGGGCCCTTGTCTTTGTTTTTCAAGTCCTCATGGCTTTGATCCATATCTTTGTCACATTTTTCCATTAATTTAATCAATTTTAAAAACTGGAATGTCTCTCCGACACCTCATATATCATTCCTGACTTTCCATTCAATATTCAGGAATGATTGAAATTATTTTCACATTTATTAGATGTTAAGTAAAATAAATAACAAGCTTCAGATAATATCTGGCATGTGAAAATGAGTGAATATTTGCTTAAAGCTATAATTTCTAGCTAAGCATCAAATCAAATGGCAATTAATTTAAATTTGATTATTTAGATCCCTGTAAAACTTACATTTCCCTTAGAGGGCCATCTTCAGTAGCACTCAGATCCTGTAAATGATCCACAATAAGGCAAAGAAACTCTTTTTCACTTCTTGAGGAAAGCACCATCATCAGGAAGTATAAACTTTCATTCTGAACCCAGGGTGAATGAGGTCTTAACCTGCTCATTCAGGCCAGGTGATTTCAGTCCTCTGTTGGCCTTACACCTCCCCCACACCAATGAAATCCAGTGGCAAGATTATCTAGTCATGACTATATATTTAATAGTGAGTGGAGCAAATAGAATACTTCATTGAAGCTTCAATGTGCTGGAGAGAACTATGATATTGATTTCCCTTGGGGTGAGCTGTTAATCTCAGTTATGAGATTATGATGTCTAATGGAAGCCAAGAAGAAGCTGAAAGTCAGAGAACTTGTCACTATGGGCCACTTTCAAGCATTTCCTTGCAGTGACATTGCTGGCAGTCTAGGAACAGGCATATTACATGTCTCCAGGGTATGTTGTGTAACAATTTGGGATTTGAGGACACGTCTGGGAAAAATACAGACTAATTTATGAAAGTAAAGAAAATAAGTCACAGAAGTACTTAAAAGGCTACTTACCCTTTGGATTACGGCAGGAGCCTTTGTTGCACTGATTGTGTTTAGATAAAATAAGTATATACAGTTTCAGGGTGGACCAGTGCCACAACACATTGGCTTATTATTGCCTGCACAGCTGAATGGTGGGATGTGGCTTCACGCCTGTGATTTCCCACATGGCGAGTTCCTGATCTCAACTGAGCTGTCAGAACAGCTATGAGTGCAGGCCAGGTATTTCTCTACAAGAAGGGAGGGGAAAAACTTCCCCTTGCTTTCCCACTCAATGAGTGGGAAAACAGGAGGCAGTTTTACGTGAATGAACAGCAATATGTCAAAATGGAATCAGGGAAAATAAGTGCCTTCATTTTTTTCTAGTATGTTTCTAATGAAATTCTAAATTTTAAAATATTTATTGAACCACATCTTGATGGACTATCACTTGCTAAGCCATAGAGAATGGCATAAATGTTTCAGTTGATGATGATATGCTCAAACTTTGACCTATCAAACTGCTTGACGTTTTTAGCATCTTGAAGGGTATTTCTACATAAACCTAACTGAACTCCACCAGGTTTGAACTTAAGACATTCAATAAATTAGGGCATTTTACTAATACATCAAGATACTTATTGATTGACTGTGTCTGTCCTTTCTGAAAATGACAAACCCTAAATTTCCAGTGATTTAGGGATTTGGAGCTTACTCAGTACTAATTACCAGTTTAGTTGTTATAAATATTTTGTCTTTAAATATATTGCCTGTGCTCTCAAAGAAGCATATCAATGCATATATCTGACAGAAAATTGTGCACAGTTTTAGTCTCCTCACTTCAGGAGGTAAATGCCTGATTTGGAAGCAGATCAAAGATGGTTCACTGGAATGATTCCTGGAGTGAAAGCGTTGTATTAGTAAGAAAGGGTTAGCAAGTTGGGCCTATAGTCATTGGATATAGAAGAATGAGAGGTGAGTTTGTTGAAACATGTATGGTTCAGAGGGATGTGACAGGATAGATGCTGAAAAGATGTTCCCTCTTATGCGGAATCCAGAAGTGTGGGGAATCAGTTTAGAAATGAGGGATTTCCCATTTAAGATGGAGTAATCTTTGGAATTTTCTACCCCAGAGAACAGCGGATATTTTGTCATTCAACATATTCATGGCTGAGTTAGACAGATGTTTGATCTACAAAGGATCTTCGATAGTTATCAGCAGGCAGGAAAATGGAGTTAAGGTCAATATGAGATCATCCTTGATCTTTTCTAATGGCGGGGTAGATTCAATGAGCTAAATGACTCATTACAACTCTTACTTCTTATGGTCTTGTGATCTTTTGAAATTTTCCTCTATTGCAGCAACTGTTAACTCATAAGTATTAATTTCTATTCAGCAGACACTGCTAATCAATTGGTCCTTATGAACAATATAGCTCACTCTTTATAACATTTACATCTTCAAAACAAAATCAATATTTATTCAAGAGCTCATCATTTCAATTAATGTTTCTGAAATAAAATATATAAACTAATTTTAGTTTTTACATAGATTTTGTTTGCTTTGTATAGTAATAACATTTACTTAACTTCTTTAGAAAAGATGGAATTTCAAGAAGTACAAAATCTGTCTTTCATTATTAGTCTGGCTGATTAGCATTATTAGCTATTTTTCAAGCATCTTGATGTAAAGCTTAAGAGTATAAAATACAATTTTTAATATGTGAACTTCCTTACTAAACAACAGAGTGACAGGAAAAGACGTAAGAAAAAAGGAAAGAATTGCATTTATGTCATTGTAATGTAGGAAATGAAAAGAGAAGAGATATTAAATTTAGTGCACTGTAGGTTAATTACAATCATGTGTTATTCTCATATGTGGCATTACTCCATTCTATTCTCTAGACCTTTGTTAGATTACAAAACACACATGAAACTCTGCTAGTTTCATTTTCTATATAATAGACAGCACTTGGAATAATGTTTTAAATATAAGATGCTTTAATTTTGTGGCTGTAAATGGTAAGATATTATTAAGTAATTATAAAATAAAGCACAACACTAGAATATACTTGGAATATTAGAGATAACACAGGTTTGTGCCATTTTCTGTACTTCCATACAAATGGGGATAGATTATTGGAGTTCAAGGACCCACAGAGATAATGTACTCATATACATTCAATTAAATTATTCAAGTACTAGAAAAAATTCATAAATTTTGTTACTGATCCTGTAAACAGTATTTAGCACCAATATTCAAAAAAGACTGACTAAAAATGGTTTACTGTGCAACTGAAGACCCTTTAGGTTCATGAGCAATGAATGATGTAGAATTTGTAACATGTTATAGTTTGAAGAAGGTTCAAGGATGCATTAAATAAGGTAGTCCAAGTAGTTAGCAAATTCTGGAACACTTCACTGTATTATTAACATGTATTAAATTAAGTAAACCTTTTCAGGCTGGATAATTCTATTACAAAATATCTACTCTTTGGAACTCAACTCTCTTTTCTACAGATACTGCCAGACCTGCTGGGTTTCTCCAGTACTTTCTGGTTGTATTTCAGATCTACAGCATCCTCAGTATTTTTATATTATTATTGATTTTTGTTGATTGTACAATTCTAATCTATAATATTGATAGTAATATTGGTTATCAAAACTGAAGCAATTATAAGAAGCAGATAGAAAATGCACCAGTAAATAGATCAATGAAGTAATTAGAAATTAAAATACGATGGAAACAAACACTTAGAACAGAATCCAGAAGAAACATGGTAAGTCTCAGAGAACTCAGAATAAATGAAAAGAGATGTATAAAATAGAAAAGGAAGGAGAAATAAATATAAAAATGAGAAAAAGGAGAAAATCAGATCAAAGTATAAGAGAAGAAAATAAAACAAACAAAATGGGAGGAAGGAAAAGAAACAGGATCATAAATAAGAATGAACGGAGAAAAAAAGGAGTAAAAGTAATAAAAATTATAACAAGAGAAACTAGGAATCATACAATGATAAAAATGAAGAGAATTCAAAACAGGAGGGTAAGAAACCAAGAGAAGACACAAAAATAGATACCAAAATAAAACTGATGTTCAGAAAAAGAAAGAAAAGTGAATCTAAGGGGAATGGGGAATCAAACGGTAGAATTCTGATAAAGATGGAATATGAATCACAAATCTCATGAGAAATGAGAAGTGGAAATGAAACAATTAGAATTACATATCCATCTGAAAGAAGAAATGAGATTTAGAAGTAGAATAAGAAGCAAACAAAACATTAAACAGAACGTGAGGGAGAAACAGAGCTAGAAATTCAGTAGAAGTGAATCAGAAATCACAATGCAAATAAATAAACACCTAAAACTTAGAAGATTGAGAAGTGAACTGCAAATTAGATTTAGAGATGTAAGAGAATCAGAAATGATTCAGAAATTCAGAATTTTTTTTTAAAATTAGAAATAATGAACATAATGGAGCATATACAACTTCATGCAGCATGAATCGCAGCAAACAAAATATAGACCAGGAGGATGTAAAGTGGTTGCTGATTCAAAAACACACATTTTTCATTGTCTAAAAAAGTCAAAATCTAACCTAGAGAATTAAAAATCAGAACCAGATAGAAAGGGGAAATATTCTTTTGCATTTATCCTGCCCATATCTTTCAGATGAACAAGTACTGGAGCAGCTAACCTTTCATTCAGATTTCTAACTCTCCTCTCCGTCTTATTCTCAATTGTAGCTTCTGTCATTGTGAAAATAGTACTGTCTGTTATAAAGATGTACCATAGAATCAGAAGAGGCCCTTCGGCCCATCAAGTCTGTAAGGCCAAAAATACACTACTGCTTACACGAGTCCCACTTTCCCGCACCTGGTCCATAGCCTTGATCTTATGGCACTTCAACGCTGTAAGATCTCTCCTATACCCTCACCACCTTCTGGGTGAAAACATTTTTCTTCAAGTTCCTTCTAAACCCCTGCCTTTCACTTTTAAATTATGCACTCTTGTAATAGCAAAGCTTCTAGAAATATGTAATAAAATCCAGCAGAGTCAGCATAGCTTCATGAAGGGTAAATCATGCCTGACAAATTTATTACAGTTATCCGAGGAAGTAACAAGTAGGATAGATAATGGGGAACCAATAGATGTAACATACTTGAATTTCCCAATGTCATTCAATAAAGTTGCATAAATAAGGCTACTTGATAAGGTGCCATGGTGGTTGAAGTAATATATTATCACTGATAGATGATTCGCTAACTAATAGAGGACACAGTATTGAGATAAAGGGAGTATTTTTGGGATGGTAATCTGTAGCTAGTAGAATGCTACGTAGGTCAGTGCTGGGTCCACAATTATTTATAATATATTTTAATATATTGGATGATGGAATTAAATATTCCTTCACAAGTTTGCAGAATAGAAAAACGTTAGTCAAATGTAAATCGTGAGGATGACACAATGCGTCTACAGAGATATACAGACACAAGTTAAATTACTGGGCAAAAACCTGACAGATGGAATATAATGTCGGCAAATGTGAGGTTATGCACTTTGGCAGCAAGATTAGAGGAGCTGCATATTATTTAAATATGTAAAGAATACAAACATTTCTTGTACTGAGGAATTTGGGAGTCCTTATGCATGACTCTCAAAAAGTTATCATGAAACTTTAGTGGGCACTAAGAAAGGTGAATGGATTTGTGGATTTATTTCAAACAGAAATGAGTATAAAAATAGGGTAGTGTTGCTAAAGTTATCTAAGGAATTATCCAAACCACAGCCAGTACACTGTGAATCATTTTGATCCCCTTATCTAAAGAAAAGTATACTAGCACTGGGAGGCAGCCCAGAGAAGGTTCACTAGGTTTTCCAAATATGGAGAGATTTTCTGATGAGAAGAGATCAAGCAGGTTGGGCCTGTACTCATGGATTTTAGCAGAAAGAAAGGAGACATTCTTGAAACGTATAATATTATTAGGGAGTTTGACTGGGTAAATGGGGAGACGTTGTTTCCCTTGTAGAAGAGTCTAGGACCAGAGTGCATAATATCAAAGTAAGGAGTCAACCATTTGAAATAGAGATGAGGAGGATTTTTGTTTTCTCTCAGAAGGTACCGAATCAGTAAAGTTCTTTACCACGAAGGGCTGTGGAGAGACAAGGTTGATACTTACATTTAAGGCTGAGATGGATAGTTTTTTTTTAATCAACTAGAGAATCAAGGTTTATGGGAAAAAGGCAGGAAGGTGGAGTTGAGGATTATCAGATCAGCCATGATCTCATTGAATGGTTGTAAACCTTCAGTGGGCTGAATGCCTTTTTTCTGCTCCTGTATCTCATGTCCAGTTGTCTAATACTTTAGATCAGCTCAATGAGGAGACTGGCAGCCCTTCTTTCAAATGGAAACATTCAGTTCACTCCCATTGTCCTTCGGGTCTTTCAAAGAACTGGATAGAAATGGAGAAGGTGATTTTGATAACTTTTCATCAATTTACAGACAGCATTGCACTTTGCCTTATATTCAGTTGAGAGAGTGAAGTACTTCACTGACATTCTAATGCCATAAGTCACAAATCTTCCTAATTCTTCACGTTAATTTCCTTATAGCCGAAAATGTTCCACTTCACTCAGTGCTGTGGTGTAATGCTCCCTTATAAGAAAGATTGAGGGAAGTAATCTTCCTGTTTTAGAAAGGCATAAATTCCTGAATTTATTCATAGTGATGAATATCTTTCTTTTTCATACTTGAATCAGTTAATTTTTGATTCCAGACATTTTATGTTCCAAATTGCCACCTGCAAGTTAGAAAAGCTTAAAATTTGGACAATGCTAAAAATCACAGTATGCTAGTCACACTAAACCTCCTGGCTTTCAGCAGGAGATTGAAAAATTTACATGCTGGTGCAATAGCTGTTCAGTCAAGAAGGTTCTGGTAAACAAACATACTGGTTTATCTACATGAGGGGAGAATGTGTTGAAGAGAAAGCTGTTTTCAGTCTTCAGAATTGTTCTGAATGTGAAATCTAGTGTCATTGCTATTTTTATATGATGTGAGTATAGCAAAGCAATTCAGATGCATGAATAAAGTTTCTTGTAAGATAACAAGCAGTATGGAACTGTCCCGCCTTCTAAGATGGGTACCAGTCACTCAACTGGTAGCATTCTATACTTGTGCAGGTCAATAATGTGGGTTCAAGTTGCATGTTAAGGTTTATGCTCACAGGGTACTGATTCACCGTGCATCGTTTAGGCAGTATTAGACTGCAAAAAGAACTTCGTACAATTCGTAAGACCAAGTTGCTCATTGCCATTACCAGTACTTCAGGGTAATGTTAAAGACCCCTTGACCTATATTCAGAAAAAGGAACCTGTATTTTTCTGGCGTTATGGCATGACAGTTCTGCCCACAACAAAAGCCAATGTACTTCTCATTTATTACATGGGGGTTTATGGAATATTGCTGAAATAGCTATTATCCTACTAAGATCAATCTACACTGCATACCCTACATTATACTATCGTCTATGTGCCTATCCAAGAGCTGTAAAAGCTTCTAAAGTATCTGACTCCACTACCACTGCCGGCAACGCGTTCCACACATCCACCACTCTCTGTGTAAAGAACCTACCTCTGACATCTCCCCTATCCCTTCTGCCAATCACTTTAAAATTATGCCCCCTCATAATAGTCATTTCCACCCTGAGAAAAAGTCTCTGACTATCCACCCTATCTATGCCTCTCATCATCTTGCACGCCTCTATCAAGTCACCTCTCATCCTTCTTCACTCCAATGAAAAAAGCCCTAGCTCCCTTAACCTTTCATTATAAGACCTGCCCTCCAGTCTAGGCAGCATCCTGGTAAATCTCCTCTGCACCCTCTCTAAAGCTTCCTTATCTTTCCTGGAGCTGCAGCATAACCTCGTGGCTCTTAAACTCAATTCCCCTGCCAATGAAAGCCAACACACCATACGTCTTCTTTACAATCCTATAAACTTGGGTAGCAACTATGAGGGATCTATGGACGTGGACCCCAAGATCCCTCTGTTCCTACACTCTGCCAAGAATCCTGCCATCAACTCTGTATTCTGCATTCAAATTCGACCTTCCATAATGAATCACTTCACACTTTTCTGGGTTGAATTCCATCTTCCACTTCTTTGCCCAGCTCTGCTTCCTCTCAATGTCCCATTGCAACCTACAACAGCCCTCCACGCTGTGCACAACTCCACCAACCTTCGTGTGATTGGAAAACTTACTTACCCATTCTTCCACTTCCTCATCCAAGTCATTTATAAAGATCACAAACAGCAGAGGTCCCAGAACAGATCCCTGCGGAACACCACTGGCCTGAGCTCCAGGTTGAAGACTTTCCATCTACTATCACCCTCAGTCTGCTATTGGACAGCCAGTTTTGTATCCAAACAGCCAAATTTTCCTGAATCCTATGCCTCCTTACTTTCTGAATGAGCCTACCATAGGGAACCTTATCAAATGCCTTGCTAAAATCCATATACACCACAACAACTGCTCTGCCTTCATCAAAGTGTTTTGTCACATCCTCAAATAATTCAGTAAGGCTTGTGAGGCATGATCTGCCCCTCACAAAGTCATGCTGACTATTTCTAATCAAACTGTGATATTAGTGAACTAAATGGGTTTTTCCCATTTAGAATTAGAATTCCACTATCTACCATGTCAGGATTCGAACCTGGGTCCCCAGAACATTATTAAACCTCTGCATTAATAATACTACTCAGTCATTACCTTCCCTGTTCTTCAGAAGAGATAGACTGTCATAGCTGGAAGGAAAGGAGAAATTGTTGAACAAAAGGTTTCACAATAGAAGAGCCAAAGAAAGTGGTAATGATACGGGAAAGAAATAAACATTGCGTTCAGGTGAGGCATGAATGCCTATATCACAAACATCCGAGTGCAATATGAGGGAATAAAAAAGAAAACCAAATCCAGAAAATACAAACCCACAAAATAAATATACAACATGGAGGCACAGGTTATGATCTAAAGTTGTTGAATTCAATATGGAGTCCATAAGGCAGTAAAGCGTTTAGACAAAAGTTTTTGTTCCTTGAGCTTGTATTGAGCTTCACTGGAACACTTACCAGGCAGTAGATAAACAATCATAATGGGCGGTTGAAAATTAAAATAAATGACAGAAGTTCAGCTTCATGCGTATTAAACTTAATGGAGGTGATCACAAAGTGTATGTTTTATCTCTTCAGTGAAGAGGTAACCACATCATGAACAGTAAATATATCACACTTCATTGAAAGAAGTATAAGTAAACTGCTGTTTCACTTGCAAGGGATATTTGTGGCCTTGGATGATGAGAAGGGAGGAGGTGTCACCGTGTACTTCAGCTCTCCACAACAAGTCTTCTATTGCTATGTCAGAAAACCTTTGGTACTCATATTATCATATGTTCAGCTTGAAATATCAGTCTTCAGTTGCATTATTCCAGTAACCCCCATTACTTCTTGCAACCAGCTGTTAAGAGATTCAACTGCAACCAAGTAGCACTGGCCACTCATGATAATGGGCCACTGGTATATCCAATGGGCACTTCTTTAAAACAGCAGGCAGCACCAAGTTAACATCTTGCCTGTAGCACAATGAACAAACATGGATTTTGACAGTTTTATGAAGGTACCACTAATGGCATTTTCTAGCACTTTGAGATACATGCCATAGAATGTATAAGTCTCTGAAGCATCTAGCAGCATAGTTTGAACTTCTGATTCTTAAATGCTTTTCTCCACACTGAATTTGAAATATAACATCTTTGTCTATCTTCATCAACTGCAGACTCCCAAGTTACAGAAAACAGTCAACATTTTCAAGAATCTCCCTGTTGATCTTATGCTGTATTATGCTGTACAGGCTGTTTGAAAGATGACCTTTATTTTCCAGGTGTTTAGTAAAATGTCAATTTTCTCATGTAGTGCAGAGAAAAAAATTGATATTGACCTGGCGCTCAGTTTCTGAGCGAGCACAATCTCAGGTATCATCTACATACTGAAGTCTCATGACTAAAGTTGGAGTGGTTTTGGTTTTGGGTTGAAGATGAGGTAGGTTGAATACGTTCCCAACTGGTCAGTAAATTATCTTCATGAATGTCAGTCATTTGCTGGAGGTGAGCTGTAGGAATGCAATGAGGAAAACTGAAAATATAATTTGTTCAATCAACTATTTGACATTGGTTTTCTCTGTCATAAGGTCTGTGGTAATTGTATTAGTGAGGATCACAGTATGTCTGTCATTATGGATGGTGACAAATTTCCAAATTGCCAAAACTGATGTGGCACTAACACAGCATTTGCATGATCTTCCAAGAAAGATAATCTGACAGCAACATCTTCTCCCAAGCCAACTTGCTCATCATCGAGGTGCTAATCATTCAAAATCAGTTCTGCTGAGTAGGACATAGCAGTCAGATGCCTGACACTAGCTTTTCAAAGCAGCTGTTCCACTCAGAATACAGTTAAGGCATGGGACTTGCAGGAGGACTGATAGGGATGTCCCTAAAGCATCTGCGAAGACAAATATACCCCGAACTCTTGGAAAACTTTGCCTTATCAGCAACCAAAATTCAAAAATCTTATTTAGGAAGGCACTGAACACATTGAGACACAGCAGCTCAGTATTACAGAACTCAAATATTGCTGAGAAAAGAGGCACATTCACTAAGATTTTCATCTTGCACTCAACACTGCAGGAATGCCAAATTTTAAATGAATTTCTAGATAACCCATCTACCTAATACTGTACAAAAACCCAGTTCTGAGGAAGCGTCACTGGACCCGAAATGTTAACTCTGTGTTTTCCTTCACAGATGCTGTCAGACCTGCTGAGCTTTTCCAGCAACTTTGTTTTTGTTCCGGACTTACAGCATCCACAGTTCTTTCGGTTTTTTACAGTAATAGTACTGTATGCTGCCTCTGCCCTGCATGTGGCACCATCAGCAAATTATGCACTGGATTTATCAATGGCCTCAGAGTCCATCAAATCAGCGCTGAAGCAAGTTATCCTTTGTCCCAAATGACTGCCTAAGGAAGAAGGGGTGTGGATTAAACTTATACTACAATTTACATTGCCTGTCTTTGAGGGTTAGTTCAATTGGTGTTTTCCTTTATTATCTTTGAGCAATAACAAGATGAGAATTATATGTTAGCACTTCCTTGTGATGTCCCATGAGCTTTCCAATACATCTGTTTTGCCCTTTGAGTGAAGTAAATATGGTTAAGGTGCATTTCTTGTAGTTCAAAGAATAGAATCCCTACAGTGTGGAAACGGGCCATTCAGCTCAACAAGTCCACACCACCCCTCTGAAGGGCATTCCACCCATACCCATTTTCCAGAACTTCACACATCTGATCCACCTAACTCACACGCCCCTGGACGCTACAGGCAGTTTGGCACGGCCAATCCACCTCACCTGCACATCTTTGGACTGTGGGAGGAAATCTATGCAGACACAGGAAAAAATGCAAACTACACAGACAGTTGCCCAAGGGTAGAATTGAACCCAGATCCCTGCTGCTGTGAGGCAGCAGTGCTGACCACTGACCCACTGAGCCACCTGTTATGTGTGGAATTTTGAAATCAGTGAGCACTGACCTTAGCATTATTAATGATTCCATGCCAGTACCCATATGGTTGTTGCCACTCATACAAATTCAGAAAATGCTCATAGCAACTTATTTTATACTGTAAATAAACTCATCAAAAGGGCAGTGTTCAAAATTAAAAATATATCTTGAAGGATGTAACTTCAATAAATGAAATGACTGCTAAATATAAGATCCACATAGACATCTTGTTGCAATACACTCAGAAATGAAGAAAGGGTTAAAGAAATAAAAAAGCAAGACTTACATTTCCATAAGAGGATGTTATATGGAGCATTATGGCCAAATTAAGCAAAACTTGCTTGCAAAGAGGGTCTGTTGAAATGTCAGAAAATTAGTACAGAAGTGAAAAAAGATGCCAATAACTCAATCTAATATCAAGTAAGATTTTATTCTGAAGATTGTCCAAAATTTTATGCACTTTTTAAGAGCAGGGTAAACAGAAATGTTAAAAACCAATGATTTATTTTCTCATGATCTGTTTTCCAAATCAGAGCTGATGTTCTCAATATTGAAGTAAAATTAAGGTAGTAAAATAATTACTTGAAATGACCTAAGGACCATTGAACGGTTACAAAATACAGATTTGTTACTTTATTTGTCAGGGAAAGTAGATTCATTCTACATTAGGGAAGTGGACAAGCTTAATCTGCATGAATGAATATCTTTTTACATTAATGTCCACAACAATATTTTATCGTCTGGTGTACACATAGTACTTTGCCTCTAACTTGTTAATATGCATGCACCTGTCAACATGCACAGTACTCATTGTGTCTGTAAATGAATGCTGTCAATATTACGCTACAGGCTAAAAAGCTCCATATACTAATAGAAACCCCATTTTGTGTCAATGCATTCTGAATTAATATCATGCACCTCTGAACTGCATAGACAGCTCTCCACACATTAATATCATGTGCAATCATGCATGACTGTTTGACAGGACGTGTGCAACATTACTGGGCTTTATATGAAGGTAAAAGATTAATGATTGCATTTTTTGAAGAAATTATTTCTGCCTAAAATCAAGTTTAAGAAATCAAAGTTATATATTGTTTTGTATTCGGAACAAATCAAGTAAACTTTACATATACTAAGGCTGACAATATGGATCTTTCCTCTGAACCGAACTGATATCACTATTTGTAGATCTCTGGCTAAATTTTTGAAGAAAAAAGATCCTTCTAGTTGTTTCATCTGCCACCATTTAAGTACAATCATGAAATAATAAAAGTTAAATTTTTATATGATTGAACATCTAGAACAGAGTGAGACTGGAAAGAAAATGAATAATAACCAGTTAAAAATACTACTCAAATAGACCTCTTTTGACTTGATCGGGTCAGTTTGATTTAATTTGTTGAACACATAAGCCTGCAATATATATTCAGATTCCTGTGAAGT
Source organism: Ginglymostoma cirratum (assembly GCA_024137785.1). Taxonomy (NCBI): domain Eukaryota; kingdom Metazoa; phylum Chordata; class Chondrichthyes; order Orectolobiformes; family Ginglymostomatidae; genus Ginglymostoma; species Ginglymostoma cirratum. The sequence continues at coordinate 23,534,535 of JAHRHZ010000075.1, forward strand.
ATGTACCTAGCTTCTTGGAAATTTTCACTGATTAGTGGGTTTTGGCTGTGGTATTAACCTGAATATGATTCATGTCCTTTTGAATTATTGAATATTGATTTTACTTTGGACTTAACTTTCTTCACCGTGCATGGTAGCATATATGCTCTGATAGTGGATCCACAGTCACATTGTGAGAAGTACCTTGTTACGTTTGAGGTCTGGGCCAACCTATCTCAGCACGTGTTTTGCACTTCCTTATTGGACAGGGACAGCTGGGATTATTGTAAGTGAGTCACTTGGCTTGTAAGCCCCTTACAATCATCTTGAAGGGAAACTTCAGAAAGATGGAAAGGACTCAGCATACATTAAGCTAGACTCATTTCCTTAAAGACATGACTTAATTGCAATTTCAGAACACTATTTATTGTATTAGTGATTCTTTTCATAAGGTAATGATAAAAATCTCTGAATTTATATGCATTTTTACTTTGTGAATCCATTTGGTACAGGCCCCTCAAAACAGCATGTGAATTGTGAACACTACGGTTGGTTAATGCCTTGGTTATGTGATTGACTTATTTATCAAGTTCATTTGAAGACAACATGATGCCACAGAAACTGATGGGTGGAATATTATAGGGTCTGAGCAATGTAGGCTATGATGAAAAGTGATTCAGAATCAGGAATAAGTCTGATGAGGCCCATCTTATCATCAGGAGCAATTCATGCTATATTCTATGCATTTCACAAGCAGCATGGCAAGATTCTCGCGAGGCAATGGCCAGCTGCCAAATTATGATGATTATTGCTTATTAAATAGATTGTTAACAACCTACCTCGCCTCATTAATGTTCAGCCTCCTATCTTACTAAACTCACTAAACAAGCTCAACATCAGGAAAACTCGATATGGAAGCCAGAGTGAGCACCTGCCAGATTCAGATTTCCTCCAAACAATCTCCATATTGGAAACCGGACAGTAACATCTCAGGGCACATGCATGAACAGTGGCCACATGTACACATGTTCATGTCCATTCTCATCTAACAAATGCCAGGTCGTATTTCCAAGTCATACCTCTGAACCATTTACTGGATTTCAATGCTGCAAGACAGGCTGCACTGCCAATTTTCATTGCAATGCTTATAGCAGGGACACTGTATACTTATGGGCATTCACACAGCTCATAAAATGAACAGGTTAGATTTCTGGGCTCTTCAATTGCTCTTATAGTGCTCACTCACTCTGAGCCTGCATGGAAGTTTCCCTTTCCAAACTTGCCTTTTTGTAGTTTGCCCTTTCGCAGCCAGAGAGACCACCCTCCTATTACTACAGTCCTCAGTAAAATCAAGGATAGGCTTCTTTCAGGGATTCTTGCCATAATAACTCATGGGCCACCTCCAATATGTAGTCCAGGCCCTGCTTGCATAGTCAGAGTCAGGATCTTCTCTGCATAAGGGGTGAAGAGGTGAATGACAGGTTGCAGACAATCTGTCATGACCCTTTCTGCCCTATTGTGGGCTGTTTTCTTCCGGAATAAGAAACAATAATAAACTCCTATGAACATACTTTTCATGCTCTAGATTTCAAAGCTGACTTCCAATTACAGCAGATGTATCTATAACAGCTCCCTAAGGTGTGAGTGATTATACACAATCGATTGTAGATGCACTTATTGCAGTCATGCAATAAACCATTCTGTTATCTCTTCAGTGAGATTTCCCCTCTCACTAATCTCTAGATGGGCCCATGATAAAGAACATACAAAGGAAGATTGGTGGCTGCAAACTACCTTAAATGAACATTACCCAGCACCACATACTGGCAATGAGTGGCAAATATGTATCAGGAGTAGTCACCTCGGAAAATATCACAAAAACTTTCCAAATAATAAACACATAAGTAATTTTAAAGCAGCATTACTTGTTTTGCAATTCACTCATGAGATTTACCATCGCTGGGTGGGATTGCATTTATTTCCCATTCCTAGTTTCCCTTGAGAATGAGGTAGTTGAGTTGCCTTTTTGAACTGCTACAGTCCATTTAGTGTAGGTAATCCCAACAAACTCTCCAAGCAATGCTGTTAGGGAGAGAGATGCAGGACTTTAACCAAGCGACATGGCAGGAACAACACTATATTTCCAGGTCAGGATAGTGAGTGGTTTGGAACGGTACTTGCAAATATTATCTTGTACCTTGTCCTTCTAGATGGTTCTGGTCATGTGACTGAAACATGCCTTAGTGAATTTCTGTACTGCAAGTTGTGAATGGTGTATACTTCCACAACTGAACAGTAGTGGTGGAAGGATGAAATGTTTGTGGATGTGATTTCAATCAAGTAGGCCACTTTGGCCTGGATGATGAAAGGTTTCTTGAGCATTTTTGGAGCTGCACTCATCTAGGCAGTTGGGGAGCATTTCGTTATACTCCTCAATTGTGGCTTGTAGATTTTGGATGAGCTTTGGGGAGTCAGGTTTTGGATATGGACTGCTTTAGCATCTGAAGCATTTGCAAGAACCTTCTGCCAGAACTGCTAAGTGGTTGATGCTGAAGATTGTGTAATCATACATACACGCTGATTGGCACATCCAGAAAACACTGCCTTACACAGACATCGCAGGTCTGTTCAATCGAAAAGTAAAGAGAAAATAGTGCCTGGAAATGCCTACGACTCTGAGGAACTCCTGCAGAGATGTCCTGGAGCTGAAATGACTGACCTCCAACACAAACATCTTCCTCTATGCCAGGTATGACTTCAGCCACAGAGATGTTTCCCCTTGATTCCAAATTAACTTTTGTTTTGCTAAGGCTTTTTAATGCCACAGTCAAATCAGACTTGATGTCAAGGGCTGTCCCACGTCACCTCTGGAATCCAGCTCTTTTGTCCATGTTTGAATCAAGGATATAATGAGCAGAATGGCCCTGGTGCATTCCATACTGGATGTCAGTGAGTAAGTTGTTGCTGAGTAGATGTAGCTTGATGGCACTGATGATGACACCTCCACAAGTTTACTGCTAAGTGTTGACTGATGGTGGGCTAATTGGTCGTGTTGGATATGTCCTGTTTTTCACATTGTTGAGTAGATGCCAATGTTGAAACTGCACTGGAACAACTTGGCTAAGGGCATGGCAAGTTCTGGAGCACACATACTCAATAGTATTGCTGGAATGTCGTCATGGCCCATTGCTTTTGTAATATTCAGTGCCTTCAGCTGTTTCTTGATATCACATGGAGTGAACCGAATTGACCCAAAACTGGAATCTGTGATGCTGGGGTCATTTGGAGGAAGTTGAGATGGATCGACCACTTAGCACTTCTGGCAGAAGTTTGTTGCAAATGCTTCAGCCTTATCTTTTGCAATGATATATTGTGGTCTCACGTCGTTGAAGATGGAAATGTTTGTAGAGCCTCTTCCTCTTTTGACTTGTTTATTTGTCCACCATTATTCACAACTGTATCTGGCATGATTTAGATCTGATTTGTTGGTTGTGGAAATGCTTAGCCCAGTGTGTCACTTGTTGCTTGTGCCATTTGGCACACAAGTAGTCCTGTGTTGTAGCTTCACCAGGTTAACACCTTATTTTTAAGCACATCTGGTGCTGCTCCAGTTAATTTACAAGTTTTGTATGCCACATGATAAAACACAAATTAGTATTCTACTGATGCTTTGTTTTATAAGGTTACAGGTGATAAATCTTGCAGTATTTTCAAGGACAATTAATTCTAAGTGTACCTGTGATTGCTAATTATAGTGAAGCAACGTAAATGGACGGCAGCATTATGAGCTCTTACACTTTACATGATTATGGTGATTAACTATAAAACAATTTTGAATATAGCATCCCAAATACTATTTTTTTAGCTCTAAATCCAACAGGGTACAACGAAATACAAGCATTTTTATTGAATCCCTTAATGCTCATTAACAAAACATCACTTGAACAAACCATTCAAAAATGTGAACAAACAGTGCAAACCAAGATTCTATTACTTATATCTAGTGGACATTACACTTTTTATTTGCATTAAAACCTTATTGCTACCTGCTAAGTAAATGTTTTTTTTCAGTTTATAAACAATCCTACTATTACACTGAAGTAAATGATATGATATGGTGTTCCAAGTGCAGAATTTCACACAATGATAGTGCAGATTGGCAATTCAGATGTGAAGATCAGTACATGTGATTTGTGAGTGGCATGATTTTCTATCCATTAATTTCAACGGATAGAATACCATACTGGTTGCAAATTTAATCAGGAGGTATAAGAGCTCTTTGACTTGCTACAGTCATGGTGATTGCCCTTCCTCCAGGCCAATTCCAGTTGTTCACACTCGCCCTACTTTTAGGGCATACCTTTGGGCTGCTTCTGGCAATGCAAGCCGCCTAACATCTAACATCTCCAAAATGTTAATATGATCCATGGTCCAATTTTGGGCAAGCTGCAGGTTCCCTATACGGGACACGTTATTGTTGCAGCATTCATGAAACAAGCCTAAGCAAATTTACACCACCAAACTTTCTGCTTCTTCTGGGAGAAATACAAAACAATTCAAGTGAATCACCTGGTAGATAATTGTAACCAAGCCTGCTCACATGAATGAGGAGGTTGGGTTGAAGCTTGTTTGACATCCTACATACTTATTTGTTTGACTTCAACAGATCACGAAATGGTTTGGAAAACCAACTGTTGAATTGGCCCATCTCTTCCTTTCCGAATAGATACAGTTTAAGTTACCCCACAGCCTGCATTGGGTACTGGTCCTGTTAATTTGTGCAGCTGGAGTTCCCACTTATTGAACAAAAAGGACTGACTTTTCCCAGTTGTCGAGTGAGAGTCATGGCATCCAGTCCATATTATCTTTGAGCAATCTTCTACTCTAATTATGCAACCATTCTGCTGGGCACTTTTTTTCAGGAAATTTGTCAGGTGGTGAGGTGGAGTCCTCATCACTGCTCAAAGAGGCTCAAAGAATCTCTACAATGTGAAAGCATGCCATTCAGTCCATCACATCCGCATTGACCCTCCAAAGAGCATCCCACTCTCCTACCCTATTCCTATAACCCTACATTTGCCATGGCTAATCCAAATCCATCTATCCATCTACACATCACTGGACACTAAGGGCAATTTAGCATGGCCAATCCACCAAACCTGCACATCTTTGGACTGTGCAAGGAAACCGGAGCACCTGGAGGAAACCCACGCAGACACAGGGAGAACATACAAACTCCACACAGGCAGTTGCCCAAGGCTCTGCCTGAACCTGGGCCCCGGTACTGTGAGGCAGCAGTGCTAACCAATGAGCCATCATGCAGCATCTTTATGTTTTCATGCCTCTGGCACTGTATTTAATACCCATCCACGTGCTACTTCAGTTGTTGCAAGCCACAAACTGAATCTCACACTGTGATTCACAACCATAATTACCAAGGTCAGAAAAGTTCATTCCCTCTTTTGTGGATACAGGTGTTACTGGGTGGGGTATAGACAAAGAGGCAATCTGTTTTCCAGCCATCTGCAAAGAGCAGACAGAAATCACAGGAGCCTGTGCTGCTCCAGGTCTAGGCCCTCACCCCCCACCCAACCAATAATGTCCCATCCTGAGCAGTGATTGCACTTCCAAACCACTCACAGTAGGCGCTGCTCTTGGATACTGATTGGCTTGACCTCCTACACCCCACCATCCCCACACCCACAGGTGGCCAAGCCACCAGACCCAGTCAGCCTGGACATGACTTGCAGCCTGGGGTCAGTGCCACATTCTGAATTAAACAGGAGTACAGGAAGAAGGTCAATGGTCTTCTACGCTCTGTTAGGTAAAATGATATCACCTTTTCCTTCTGTTACCTCATATTCACAGGCTAACATTCACTCTAACTCTGCTACTGCACATAAATCTCATCAAGGCTCAAGCACTATAACTCTCATTACTGCATGTATCATGGATCTCATCCACCTCATTCTTGTAAACTACTAAACCCTACTTACTCTTTGGGGGCCCTCAGAATCTCTCCTGCTTATGCATCACAACTGACTGCTCTTCCTTCACACTCAATTCCTCCCTTTGTTTTAGTTCATGGAAAACTGTGTCATAACTGGGCTGAGAGTGCCAGGACCAGGGCAGTGTGATGCCTATCCGGCTCCTGATTCCCCACAAGGAAAATATTCTGGTTTTGGCCAGAAAGCAGCATGACTGAGCATGTGGGGTGGAGAAATCTCAATGGACAACCAACCAAATAAGCTTCATAATGCTGTGCTACATTTGTCTCTCTCATTACCACTAGTAGTAACTTACTGTTAATCTGCAAAGGCTTTTACTTATCATTGCCAACTAACTACACCTCATCACTGGGTGGGGGGGGGGCAGTGGTAGAAGCAGAAACGTTAGCAAAGAGTCATTTAGACAGATCCATAAACAGACAGAGAATGCAGTGTTAGATCAGAATCGCATCACGGTCAGCACAGACATTGTGGGCTGAAGGGTCTGGTGCTGTACTGTTCAGTGTTCTACCTTCTATTATGCAGGGACTGGTGGCACCTAGTAAACCTTTACGAAGGGTACGATGCCACAGAACCTTATCTCCATCTCCAGCTCTGAGGTGGAAACCACTGAATCCTCAGAAGATATACCAGCAAGTCTTTCACCTGCAGCCACTACCATTTCAAGAGGCCTTCACCTTGATGGTGGATGAGACTCAGGAACAGAGTCTGGTGAGCACACACTAACAGATGATTGAGGATGAGGTCTCTGACACTCCGAGCACTGACAGAGATCAGTCACCTGCTAAAAGACAAGCACCTCTTCTCAGCCATTAATGACTTTTCAAACTGCACAGATAGGAACAGGAACATTAGGCAGGTTTGTTACAGGCAGGATGCATCGAAGGCTGGAGGAGTTGACCAATTTTATCCGTTATTAGTACTGTGCTGGTTCTGGAAGGTGTGCAGCCGGCTCTGACCATGGACACACTGGCAACTGCCATGGAAGGCCATGATCAGCATATCTACTGCCAGAATTACACACGGACCTGAAATCTTCACACTAGCCATTGGTATTCAGTGTCAATGGCAAGATGAGAAGTGGATGTGGTTACTCAAAGTGCTCCTTCCTCTCAGGGAGACAGGATGATGCCAGCAGGCACACATAGGAATGGCAAGCCACACACGAGACCTCCATAAGCTTCTTCCCAGGAAGTTCCTGGAGCTTCCACCTTTCTGCCTATGATTCCAAAGCCTGGGGAGTTTAAACTGAGAAAGTAAGATGCAGCTGGGCAGGAAATTCACAGCAGGTCAGGGCCTATGAGGCCCAAAGGGACTAGGTCACAATTCCCTAAGTTATCCAAGCCAAGAGGGCAACATCCATCCCAGCTAAGGAATTGGAACTGCACTTCAATTATTGGGGGAGAGAGATGAAGATGAGAATGCATGAAAATAAGATCGTTACCATTCATTGGTGAGATTCTGAAACTATCATTTAAGCCTTGAAGGGAAATAAAGATTTACTTTCCTTGATGTTGAACAGGCAGATGAACTCAGGGCTTGGTTTGGAACATGAGGCTGTAACATCATAGCTATTACAGAGATGTGGCTCCGGGATGGACAGGACTGGCAACCAAATGTTCCAGGGTATATATGCTCTGGGAAGGATAGAAAGGGGGAGTGGGGGGTGTGCATTTTTGATTAGGAATAACATTACATCTGTACTTAGGGAGGATATTCCAGGGAGTATATTCAGTGAAGTTATTTGGGTGGAACTGAGAAGTAAGAAAGGGATTATCACCTTCTTGGGATTATACTGTAGATACACCCCTAGTAGTCAACAGGAAATTGAGAAGCAAATTTATAAGGAGATCTCAGTTATCTGCAAGATGATAGTGTGATAATGCTAGGGGATTTTAACTTTCCAAACTTATACTTGGACTACCATAGTGTTGGGCAAGTGACTGAGGTGTCAGTGGGTGAGCACTATAAGGCAAGTGATCATAATTCTAGTAGTTTTAAAACAGTTATGGAGAACAATAGAACTGATCAAAAAGCCAGAGTTCTAAATTGGAGGAAGGACAATTTTAATGATATTCAGCAAGAACTTCCAGAAGTTCACTGGGGGCAGATATTCACAGGTAAAGTGGTGGCTGGAATTTGGAAAGCCTTCACAAATGAGATAATGGGAGTCCAGTGACAGTTTGTCCCTGTTAGGGTGAAGGGGCAAGGCTGGTAGATGTAGAGAAATTGAGGTTCTGGTCAAGAAAAAGAAGAAAGCATATGTCAGGTATAGACAGGAGGGATCAAGTGAATCCCTGGAGTAGTACAAGGGCTGTAGGAATATATTTAAGAGGGAAATAATGAGGGCAAAAAAGGGGACATGAGATAGCAAAGGATTTCTACAAATACATCATGGACAAATGAGTAACTAGGCAGAGAATAGGGCCCCTTATAAATTAGCAAGGCCACCTATGTGTGGAACCACAGGACATGGATGAGATGCCAAACAAGTATTTTGCATCAGTTTTTTTCCATAGAAAAGGATATGGAAGCTCAAGAACTTGGGGAAATAAACAGCAATACCTTGAAAATTGTCCATATTACAGTGGAGGAGGTGCTGGTCATCTTAAAACATACAAAATGGGTTAATCCCCAAAACCAGATCAATTGTACCCTAGAAATCTGTGGGAAACTAGGGAAGTGATCGTTGGGTCCCTTGCTGAGATATTTGCATCATCAATAGCCATGGGTGAGGTGCCAGAAGATTGGAGTTTGGCTAATATGGAGCCACTATTTGAGAAAGGTGCTAAGGAAAAGCTAGGGAACTACAGATCGGTAAGCCTGACATCAGTGGTGGGCAAGTTGTTAGAGGGGATCCTCAGGGACAGGATTTACACGTATTTGGAAAGACAGGGACTGATTATGCATCGTCAACATGGCTTTGTGCATGGAAAATCGAGTCTCACCAACTTGATTGAATTTTTTGAAGTGACGAAGAAGACAGATAGACATATAGTCTATATGGACTTCAATAAGGCATCTAATAAGGCTCTGCATGGTAGGCCAAAATTGGTTAGCATAGTGGAAAATGAAGAAGGTTACCTCAGAGTACAATTGGACCTTGGTCAGAGAGGCCGATGGGCTGAGGAGTGGTAGATGGAGTTTAATCTAGATAAATGTGAGGTGCTGCATTTTGGTAGGGTAAATCAGGGCAGGACTCATACACTTCATGGTAAGGTCCGAGGGAGCGTTGCTGAACAATGAACCAGCACTCCAAGTTCCCATAGTTCTGTGAAAGTGGAGTTGCAGGTAGGCAGGGTAGTGAAGAAGGCATTTGGTATGCTTGCCTTTATTGGTCAGTGCATTGAGTATAGGAAAATTTCTGCCCATAATATATACCAGATTTTAGATAACTTTTATACCTATCAGGTCATCTGTTATTAATAACACCTGTCGTGAGAAAAGCACTTAAAATGTTCATCATAGATACTATTACTTCTATCTATCCACGTATAATGCCTATAAAAATCAAAAGCATGCGTATAATTATCATCTATTAGGGAACTTATAAAAATCCAGACACATTTTCTAAAATATCTCCTATTTTTCGTTAATCATAGGTGAAGCACAAAGTGAAAAATAAGATTTCCTTAAATTTTTTACAAATTATCTTTGTACCACTGACTGTCAAAGTGGCAAGAATAGGTACAGAAAGTAACGTATAATTCCATTGTACCATTTTCCTAAATTATCACACAAATAATTTGAAACAATACAGGAGATTATGATTCTAATTGGTTTTAAATTCTAACATTTTGTTTAAAATTACGTAAACATTTACAGTTCTGGACTAGGGATTAAAATGTAACAGCAAGTGATAAATTAAAGTTTTTTTTGTTAGATTTGGTTAAAGCATTTTTGGAGTGGTAGGAATCGTAAGCAAACTGGTAATTAAGGGAACATAGTCTACTAACCCATACACTTCCCAGATTTCACCATGTTTGCAGCTTACAACAATGTTGACATACTTAACAAATGAAAATTTGTTGACTATGTCCTGAATTTAATGTTTGCAATGGGGATCTTGCTCACTGGTTGGAAAACTGGTGGAAACATTATGTGACTTTCGTGGAGTTTGGGGGAGTAAATTAAGTGCCAATAGGCACTTCTTGGCTACTGTTGGCCTCTAACACTGATACCTCAGTCCTTTTTATAATATTCTTTGTTTTTTCATTTAACTCAGTGTATTAGGATGAATAATTTCAGATCGCAGAAGATCTTCAATCAAAGGGACGTACCTACTTGTATTTAATTAAGCTCACATGAAATTCATCATAACTGAATTGATAGGGATGGGCTTCGGGGGCCCTGTTGTGGAACAGTGGTGGTGTCCCTACCCTTGGACCAGGAGGCTTGGGTTCAAGTCCCACCTACTTCAGAGGTGTGTAATGATATTTCTGAACAGGTTGATTAGGAAAATATCTAGGCTTAAGTTTCAGGGGTTCTGGTGGTAGAGTACCTACATCTACACCAGGAGGCATGGGTTCAAGACCCACCTACACCAGAGGTGTGTAATGATACCTCTGAACAGATTGCTTTAAAAATATTTATGTTTCACTACATCACCTTTTACACCAGTTATTATAACATGGCAACAGTAAGACTAAAAAGTCTGATTGAAATCGAACGGCTTTTACGTTTATGGTTTAATTGAAACTAATTTTGACCAGAAAATTACAAAGAAATGTTAAAAAAAGCTTTCGTACTTTGATGAAATGTTATATACAGTTATTTATCATTGTCCACCACATATCTGATGGCCAAAAGTATGCAGATGCCATCAGAGCTGTTACTGATGATAAACTAGAGAACTAATGTGAGTATTGAAATTTGTCTTTTGCTAAAATTACTCCATTTTAGCCTTTAATAATCACCTATTAGTGAAAGTGATGGTACTTTTCTTATAATTGGCAAAGTACTTATTGTGGTCACCATCTTGTAATGTCAGATATAATCTCGTATATCTTGGGTAAATTCACTGACGCCAATCCTTCTTACAATTAGTCTAGGCTTCTGATATCTTGTGAGGAACGATGCCCACTCAACACCTAAGGCAGAAGATAAACTCAATCTTGAAGAATAGTAAACAGGTTTATTTCATGTTGTTTAGTAACTACTTACATTACACTCAATATAAATGATATTCTCTCGGAGATATCAGGCTCAAAAGTAAATATAAGTAAAGTACAATTATCACATTTCCCCATCCTCTAAGTCTCAAGCAAAATGACAGTTTCACAACCCTTCCTGATCTAGTATGCATTGAACTCAGAAGAACAGCTTTTCAGTTGCTTGAGGACAGATGATTTTCTGTTGCTCTTGTTCATTATGATTAATCAGACTTCAGATACTATTGTTAGAGTCATCCCATTGCACAAGAGGTGGGTTACGGTTCTTTAATGAGACAAAGTGTTTTATCAATTTGGTGCACTCTTTATTCATAAGGTACAACCTTTGCTGATTTGGTATGTATTGCGTGACAGCTCCACTGCTATTGAGATCCTTGATTTGAACTGTTTAATTTGAGCCCGCTTTGGCAAGGTTTTGGTGCAAAATCTTCTGTTACAGTTTGTCACCGTTTGCTAATGAGATTTCTGTTTTGTCATCCATGGGGCTCATTTGTGGAGCCAATGACTTCAAAAGAATTGAGAGTTGAGTTTTGAGTTTTCTCTCCTTAATAGTTCTGATAGTGAAAAACTACATTAGAATGCAGTGGAGCAGTAGTTTAGGAGAGCTCGGAGAAAGATTTTTTTAAATTCACTTGTGGGAAGCAGACGTTGCTTACTAGGCAGTCATTATTACCGATCCCTGGTTGCCCTTGAGAAAGTAGTGGTGAGCTGCCTTCTTGAACAAATACAGTCCATGTGCTGTAGGTAAACTCAAATGTTGCTTGGGGTGGGGGTTGGAATTCCAGGATTTTGACCCAGCAACAGTGAAGGAACTGGCAATTTTTTTCAAAGTCAGGATGGTGAGTGGCTTGAAGGGTAATTTGCAGGTGGTGGTATTCCAAATTGTCTACTACCCTTATCCTTCTAGATGGAAGAGATCGTGGGTTCGGAAAGTGCTCCCTGTCAATCTTTGGCGAATTTCTGCAGTACATCTTGTAGATGGTACACACTGCTTTGACTGAGTTTAGGAGGTGGAGGGAGTGGATAATATGCCAATCAAGCAGGCTGCTTTGTCCTGGATGTTGTCAAGCTTCTTGAGCATTGTTGGAGCTGCACCCATCCAGGAAAGCGGGGATTATTCGATCACATTCCTGACTTGTGCGTTGTAGATGATGGACAGACTTTGGGAATTGGGAGGTGAGTTACCCGCCGCAGTATTTTTAACCTCTAACCTGCTCTTGTAGCCATTGTGTTTATGTGATGTGTCCAGTTGAGTTTCTGGTTAATGATAACCCCTGGGACATTGCTAGTGAGGGATTCACTGATGGTAACATCATTGAATGTCAAGGACCAACGGTTAGATTGACTCCTCCTGGACATGGTCATTGTCTGGCATTTGTGTGATATGAATCTTACTTGCTACTTGTCAGTCCAAGCCTGGATATTGTCCAGATCAGGTTGCATTTGAACATGGACTACTTCAGTATCTGGGGAGTCACGAATGCTGCTGAACATTGTCACACATTGGTGAACATCCCCACTTCTGACCTTATGATGGAGGGAAGGTCATTGACGAAGCAGCTGAAAATAGTTGGGCCTTGAATACGATCCTGAGGAACTCCTGCAGAGATGTTCTGGAGCTGAGATGACTGACCTCCAACAACCACAACTACCTTTTTATGTGCCAGTATAACTCCAACCAGCAGAGAGACTGTCACCCATTCCCACTGATTCCATGATTGGTCAAATATAGCCTTGATGTCAAGGACTGTCACTCCCTCCTCATCTCTGGAATTCAGCGTTTGAACCACAGGTCATAAGGTCAAGAGTTGAGCAGCCCTGGTGAAAACCAACAAAGCATCACTCAACAGGTTATTGCTAAACAGGTGTTGCTTGATTGTACTATTGATGACATCTTCCATCACTTTACCAATGATTGAGAATAGACTGATGGGACAGTAATTGGCTGGGTTGGATTTGTCATCCTTTTGGTACAGGACATACACGAGCAATCTTCCACACTGTCACATAAAAGCTAGTCTTGTAATTATAGTGAAAGAGCTTGGCTAGAGGAACTGCAAAACCTGCAGCACACGTCTTCCGTACTATTGCTGGAATGTTTTCAGGACCCCTAGACTTTGCAGTATCCAGAGCCTCCAACCATTTCTTGATATCACGTGGAGTGAATTGAATTGGCTGAAGAATGCTATATATGATGCTGGGGACCAGTGGAGGACGTCAAGGTGGATCACCCACTCGGCATTTCAGTCTGAAGATTGCTGCTAATGCTTCAGCCTTATCGTTGCATCGTTGAGGATGATTGCTTATTATCATAGCATCATAGAATCCTTAGAGAGTGGAAACAGGCCATTCGGCCCAGGAAGTCAACACCAACCCTCCAAAGAGCATCCCACTCAGACCCACCCCCACCCAATCCATGTAACCATGGCTAATCCACCTCGCCTGCACATCCCTTGAGACTGTGGGCAATGTAGCATGGCCAATCCACCTAACTGGCACATCTTTGGACTGTAGGCAGAAACTGGAGCACCCGGAGAAAGCCTGCACAGATATGGGGAGAATATGAAAAAACTCCACACTAACGGTTGCCCAAGGATGAAACTGAACCCAGGTCTTTGGCACTATGAGGCAGCAGTGATAACTCCTGAGTCACTGCACTTTCCAGCCTTCTCCTCCACTGAGTTATTGAATCATCCACCACCATTCAGGACTGAAAATGGCAGGACTGCAGAGCTTACATCTAATCCGATGGTTGTGGCATTGCTTAGATCTGTCTATCACTTGCTGATTATGCTGTTTGGCATGCAATTATTCCTGTTTGGCAGCTTTACCAGGTTGATGCCTCATTTTCAGGTATGCCTAGTGCTGCTCCTCGCATGTCCTCCTGCATTCTCCATTGAACTCCTGGCTTGATGGTAATTGTTGAGTGGGGGATATGCCAGGCCGTGAGGTTGCAAGTTGAACTGGAGTGCAATTCTGCTGCAGTTGATGGCCCACAGTTCTATATGGATGCCCAGTCTTGAATTACTGGATCTGTTCAAAGTCTGTCCAATTTAGCACAGTGATAGTGCCACACAAAATGATGGAGAGTATTCTCAGTGTCAAAGAATTTGTTTCCAAAAGGACTGTGCAGTTGTCATTCTTACCAATATCGTCATACACAGATGCATCTGCAGAAGGCAGATTGGTAAGGATGAAGAGAAGAATGATATTTCCTCTTGTTGGTTTCCTCATTATCTGCCCAGACCCAGTCTAGCAGCTACATCCTTTCGGACCTGACCAGCTTGATCAGTAGTCCTGATGATGAGCCACTCTTGGTGGTGGATATAGAAATTCCACCTCCCCCAGAATACATGTTGTGTCCTTGCCACCCTCAGTGTACCTTCAAGTGTTGCCCAACATGGAGGAGTACCAATTCATCAGCCAAGAGAGAATGGGACATGGCAATCAGCAGGAGATTTCCTTGGCCATGTTTGAATTGAAGCCATGAGACTCTGGAATCAATGTTGAGGACCCCACAGGACAATTCCTTCCCGATTGTATACCACTGTGCTGCCACATTTGTGGGGAACAGGACATTTCCAAGAATGGTGATGGTGGTGTCTGGGACATTGTCTGTAAGGTATGATTCTGTAAGTATGACTATGTTGCTTGACTTATTAGTGAGACAGCTCTCCCAACTTTGGCACCATCTTGCAGATGTCAGTAAAGAGGACTTTGCAGTGTTGATGTCGAAGTTGAAGCCAGGTGGTCCATCTAGTTTCATTTCTTTGTTGAGACTTAAGTATTTTATACAATTGAATGGCTTGCTAGGCTATTTCAGAAGGCAGTTGAGAGCCACAGATCAGAGAATCCCTACAGTGTGGAAACAGTCATTCAGCCCATCAAGGCCACACCAACCCTCCAAACAGCACCCACCCAGACCCACCTCCTTACCCTACCCCTGTAACCCCGCATTTTCCATGGCTATATTAGCTGTCCCATACATCCTTGGACACTATGGGCAATCCATCCAACCTGTAGGTCTTTGAACTGTGGGAGGAAACTGGAGCACCTGCAGGAAACCTATGCAGACACCAGGAGATCGTGCAAACTTCACACAGACAGTCAACCGAGGCTGGAACTGAACCTGTGTCCCTGGCGCTGTGATTTAGCTGTGCTAACCATTGAGCCACTGTGTCGCCCTGTCAAATATATTGCTGCGGGTCTGGAGTCACATGTAGGCCAGACTAGATGAGTATGGCAGATTTCCTTCCCTGAAGGACCTTAGCAAGCCAGATGGATTTTTTCCAAAAATCGACAATGATTTAATGGTCTTTCAGTAGATTATTGTTCCAGATTTTTTTTAAAAATTCTTCTTCAAAATGGTATTTGATTGTTTCTAGTCTGCATTCAGCTTCTCCATCCCATGGAGGCTACCTTAGTTTATGGGTGATGTGTTAACACCCTGAACTGGTTGCAAATCTTTCATTGAGCTTCAGCGCACTTCAAACACAAGCAGGGCAGTCCTTATGTATTCAGATAACATGGAGTGAAAAGTAGTAGAATCAGTGGTTTCCTCCTTTTGTGATAATGTTTTGCACATGTCTGACAATCCAATATGACATCTTCTATTTGTTTAGTGATTCCGAAACAGGTGTGAGCTTTAGTTTTATGATTGGAGATACCCAGGTGCTCTTGATTTATTTTTGTCAAGGATATTGGATCATAGTGATGGAGGGATAAGGAGTCTGTAAACCAATAATCATCACAAACAGTAAAACATTGAAACAGGATATCACAACTGAGCCACTAGATTTCTTTTTGGCAAGCCTAGAATACAGTACCAACATATTGTGAAACACTCACGATCGAGTTTGTGTTTCTCTCTGATGAGGTTAAGCTTAGTTTGTGTTGATGGTCGTAATATTCTTGTTAATTGACTATATAAATTGAGATCACCAGTATATTCTTTAGCCACTTGTGAAGGCTTTCAACAGTCACTTGTTTTCCAAGGATGGGGGAGTCCAAAACTACAGAGCATAGATTTTAGGTGAGGGGAAAAGATTTAAAAAGGAACTGAGGGGAACTTCTTCACACAGAGCGTGATGTATCTATGGAACGAGCTACCAGAAGAAGTGGTGGAGGAGGGTAAAATTGCAACATTTAAAAGATATCTGGATGGGTATGTGAATGGGAAGAGTTTAGAGGGATTTAGGCAAAATGTTGGCAAATAGGACCAGGTCAGATTCGGATATCTGGTCAGTACAGACAGGTTGGACCTAAAGGTCCATGCTGTATAACTCTATGACCCCATGACTTTTTGTCTTCCTTGCATGTATTTACTTTCAAACATAAATCTCATGAGATCAAGTCAAAATTTTATCCATGGAGACATTTTTGCCAATCCTTTTTCATCTAATGTAAGAGTGAGACCGGTAGTTTATGATCAGTCCTTATAAAACCATTAAACCCAAAATATTATCTGAAAATCTTTTACAGGCTTATGTAACTGAGAGCAGTTACAGTCCTTTTCAATAGTAACACTTGTAGCTTGTGCATCAGATAATGCTCAGGATGCACAATATATTGAGTTCCTGTTCCCTTCCAGCTGTTCTTGAAAAGTAACTGCTGCAATATATATATGGTTGATGCATCCATAGCAATAATAATCATTAATGATAAATTGTAATGGAGCAGGACATATGGATAATTCAGCATATCTTGAGCTTCTGAAAGGCTACTTCTTGACCACTGACACTATCCTTGAGACTTTTTGAGTATGTGTCTCAAAGGTTCAGTGGCAGTTGCTATACATATTGTAACAAGGTCAGCCAGGTGGACTTCATAAAATATGAGTTCCCTGATTGAGGCTGTTAACCTGGTCCAACCAGGGAGTCCTAGCTGACACATATAAACAGGTGTGTCAGGGGTTTGGCTCTCACGGAAAGTTGGCTCTGAGAAAGCCGGACCAGTGTCAAGTACTATGCACTTCTAGATAGGGGGTGACTTGGTGATGGGATACTGCCCTCTGTGAAGTTATTTCTATGGCGATGAGAGAAAAAAAAAATGCTCCTGAAGAAATTTGCTCGCAACAGTTGACATTGAATTGGGATAGGCATTTCCAGCATCATGCCTTTGTATGGTAACTTGACTTGTTCAATCTTGCCTCAAAGACTGGGACCAGTATTTGGAAGGAATGCATTATTTGTCTCCTATAATTCTGAGACACCATCACTTTTATTCGGCAGTTCAGGAAGCAGGGGAATCTGCATTGGGATTTTGGACTAGGTTAAGATGACGGGCAGGGGCAAGTGACTTTGGTTTAACCCTTAATGAAATGCTAAAGGACCATTTGTCATGTGGAATTAATGATGTAACCATGCAAAAGTGCCTACTAGCTGAAGCCCAACTGGACTTCAAACAGGGACTACAACTGGTTTTGTTTTTAGAAAATGCATCAAGTGGAGAATATGAGTTATAGGATACACTGATGGAAGTGGACACCCTCACCTGACTGAGCTTGGGGAACACCATGTGAAGAAAGGCAATTGCATAGCTTAGCTCACGACATACCCTGAGTAGAGGGACGCTAGGTCAGCCCACAGCAAAACCCCAAAACAAAGTCAAGCCTCAGTCAAACAGTTAACATTTTCTTCAGGATTTGGGCCGACAAAGCATTGAATTTGCTGCTAGTATGCAGACTCGAGATAGCATAAGAGTTCCATTAAGTCTGAATTGAATAACAGAACTCATAGGCCAGTATCCAGGAGAATGCACACCGTGGAAAGCCCACATACATCTGGCTTGGAACGACTAAATTACTTAGCAACATTCAATTCAGAACCAATCAAAATAAACATCTGGTTAAATGATCACCTGGCTTTACTGGAGGTTGATACCAGTGTGGCTGTATCAGTGATTGCAGAATCAGTCTTTAACAAAATTCACTCTGGATTCTAACCCTTAAGTTTGTGTAAGACCCCTTGGCTAGACTGAGAACCTAGATCAGGGAACCTTTACAGATTAAGGGTACGACTTTGGTTCCGGTCTAAGATGAGAAGCAACTGGTTTAGTTACCACTGATTGTAGTAAAAGCCTTCAGCGCAAGCCTGAGAGGGGAATATTTGTTGAGAAAGATTCACCTTGATTAGCTTGTCATTTTCCGACTAGAAAATGGCTGCCTGAGTGAAGTCCTAACTAAATACCCGGATATTTTTCAGAAAGTTCTAGGGACTATCAAAGGAGTCAAGGACACCTTGCATGTTGACCAGAAAAATTCCACAATTCTGCATGGCCCACCCAGTGCCATTTGCCTTATGTGCAAAAGTAGAGGCAGAAATCAGGATCCAGAAAGCGAAGGGTCAGCTTACCTCTGTGGAGATTTTAAACAAATGGTAAACTGCTTCTTGCAGATGGATAAATACCCAGTCCCTCGCATAGAGGACTCATATGGAAAGCTGCTGGGGTCACTGTCCTTCACGAAGCGAAAAGGTACAGTCCTGGCGGAACTGAAATAGCTGGTGGTGACGGCAGAAACAAAAGGCCATCAAAACCAGAACTGAAACCTTTCTGGACCTGACGAGATCAGATCACTTCAGATGATTGCATCTTATTATGGGGAACAAGAGTGATTGGCCCGAGCAAAGGCCGCTGCCAGACACTGGCTGAACTCCACCAGGGTTATCAGGAGTGTCCAAAGTGAAGATGTTGGTGAGAAGTTATTTCTGGTGGCCAGGATTGGATACAGACATAGCCACCTTGGTGGGACAGTGTCAAAGTGGGTAGCATATAGGGATGGATAGAACATTGGCCAACTTACAGAAAACAAACGGTGGGCATAATTGAGTGTTTGATCAGTTGGCAAGGTGTAACAATCATCGTACCACAGGGAATAGAGGTGGGACCTCAACCTTATACAATTTGTGTCAATGATTTGGATAACGGGCCTGGAGGTATGTTTTCTAAATTGACAGATGACACAAAAAATTGTAGGGGTTAAGGTTGTGAAGAGGACATGAGAAGGTTACAAAAGATATAGATAGGTTAAGAGAGGGGCAAAGATTTGACAAATGCAGCACAATGTGTGAAAATGTGAAAGCGTTCATTTTAGAACATAGAACTGTACAGCATAGGAATTGGCTCTTCGGCCCACAATTTTGTGCCAAACATGATGCCAAGTTAAACTAATCCCTTCTGCCTGCCCTTGGTCAATATCCCACCATTCCTTGTATATTCATGTGCTTATCTAAAGTCCCTTAAACACCCCTTTTAGAAGGAAGAATAAAAACAGAAGTTTATACATAGTGAGAAATTGCAGAGTTCTGAGATACAGAGTGGCATGAACCATGAAAGGTATTCACTCAGTATTCCAAATTAACTAGTTTTCACAATCCTTCAGACATGAATCCTCAAAAAAAAATCAACAATTGAAGTGTCTTCAATAACTAAGTTAGAGAAATTAATTGAAGAAGTTAATTAAATATCATTGTCGATTGCATGGCCAATTGAAGACAAGAAAAAAAGAGTTTATATTTCAATTATGCAGCATATTTGCTAAGAACACATCTGGAGTACTGTGTAGCATTCATCCCCCAATTTAAAGATGAGACGTCCTTGGAAGTAGTTCATAGAAGGTTTACTAGACAGATACCTTGTATAATCGGGTAAAATTGAGGAAAGGTTGGCTTGCACCCACTGGAGTTTAGAACAGTAAGAGGTGATCTGATTGAAATATATAAGATCCTGAGAAATCTTGACAAGTTACATGTGGAAATAATGTTTCCTCTTGTGGCAGAATCCAGAGCTCAGTAGTCATTGTTTAAAAATGTTTATGACAAAGGTGAAGATAATTTATTTTCTCAAAGAGGATTGTGAGTCTTTAGAATTCTCTTAAAGCCGTGGAAGCACAGTCTATGAATATTTTTAAGTCAGAAGGTGGTAGATTCTTGATAATCAACTGGGTGAAGGGTTATCAGGGCAGGCGGGATTGTGAAATAATCAGATGATTTGTGATCTTGTCAACTAGCAAAGCAGGTTCGAGGGGATGAGTTGCCTATAACTGCTCTTAATTTGTATGATTGTGTCTGGAAAATGGAAGCAACTGCTTTTAGTCAGCTTAGCCAACATTTGGGTCAATATGTTGAAAAGAAGTCATCATACAATTACAGATGTCATTTGAAAATTTGCAGTAAGACATTAACCGACTGGTAGAAGCAGACAGCCACTGAATTTTAGCATCACTGTTAGTACTGACACTGATAGAGTTTATATGTCTGTCCAACACGAAGACTGCATTCTACTTGGCAATGACACATGGCAGCTAGTATTTGAATATGTAAACACTATTTTAAATCAATTTCTGGCACACTTATTTGTCATTGCCAATATAGTTAGTTGTGTACACTGATTCAATTTGTCTTTGGGCTTGCATGTTGAGCAATACCACAGACTACATGGATTAGGCACAGGATTTGGACCACTGATACAAGATCTAACACAATGAACAAAACATAACCGGCATCTGTAACCTTGCGCTTTAAAAATTGCATTGCTGCGTATTGCAGATGAGCATTGACTGGAGTCTTGCAACTGAAATATATAATTTGAGTTCAAGAACAAAATTTCTGGCAAGAAACTGAAATGAGTCACAATAAACGAGAAAGCATGGTGCACAAAAAGATAATATTCAGCAAGGAACCAAAAACAGGTAGATTAGTGATTAGACATTTATTACAAACTATAAATATTCATTTCACAGTGCACTTGACAAGAAATTCAAGGATAATAGCGATCTTCGTTGTTCTGATAGAAGGAAGAAACAAAACTGTAGAAAATGAAGAACCATGAAATAACTTACTATTCCTGTCCTGTCTACTTAAAGTCAAGCACTCAATGGATAATTGTCACTGATCTATAAATGCTGGTGTAGTTTTAAATGAGTGAAAAATAATTCTCAGATGGTAGGATAGTATGACCAAAACAGTTTCCACTCCATCATATTTGTAGTAGCTCTTTTCTAGAGCAATCCCAGACTAATTATGCTGCCCCATTCAGTTTCTGTAGCCTTACACCTTTGTTAGCTTCAAATATTTCTTAAAATTCTCTTAAAACCACTCAATTTGATTTAGCCTTCCAACCTTCAACTATTCTTCAACCTCACTCTCCAAGTGATAATTCATCATAACATACCAAGCAAAAAAGATTTATCTTCCCTTATTCAGCTTGTGAAAATATTTTATAATTTGACAATCCTTTAGATCTCCTATAGTTTGCTCCATTCGAATATAAATATTTCCCCTCTGATATTCCATTAACTCCTCCATTTCTCTTCTATCTATTCTACCTTCCCTCTTATAACCCTCCTCAAATCTACTTTAGTACCAATAGCAAATTAAAAGGTTTTTTTTTCCAGGACCCAAACCCAAAGGACTGATACATGCCAAGAACAAAGTTGTACCAAGCTCTGATCCATCAGTTTCAACCTGCCCAACACTTCTCCAGTCTGTGCAACTCCCATTTACTTCCTTTCTTGGTAATCATCAATTCACTTTTCTAAACAAAGTATTACTTCTTTCCTTCATTTCAATATCTGTGCTTTTTTCTATTTACTCTCATGAGAAGTATTTTATTTGGGATAACTTTTCTCCTGGGTTAGTTTGACCAGATCTTTTTACCTTACTTCACTCTAACATCTTTGCCTTTAGCT
Organism: Ginglymostoma cirratum; assembly: GCA_024137785.1. Taxonomy (NCBI): domain Eukaryota; kingdom Metazoa; phylum Chordata; class Chondrichthyes; order Orectolobiformes; family Ginglymostomatidae; genus Ginglymostoma; species Ginglymostoma cirratum. Next base: position 23,556,380 of record JAHRHZ010000075.1, read on the forward strand.
CACTGTTGCTTTTTTTTAAAATAAGCAATCTAACTTTTAGGGTTGCTATTTTCTGATGTGAAGAAAAGAAATAATTTGCATGATATATCCCTTTTCAGACCTCAGGATATCCCAAAATAATTCACCTCTAATAAGACACTTTTGAAGTCTACTCCTAAACTCTAGTGAATGGCTTAAACATCTTATAGATCCTTTTCAAAACTTTTTTTTAAATGCTATGGGATGTGTAATTTGCTGACTTCATCAATGTCAATTACCCACCACTAACTGGCCTGGAACTCAATGGCTTGCTAGGCTATTTTGACCTGGGAAGGATAGCAGATTTATTTCCTTAAACAATACTATTGATTTTATGGATTACTTTTAAATCCAAATTTCATCATCTGCTACGGTGGGATGCGAATCTGGAGCAATTTCCTGGGAATTCAGGATTACACCATTACCTCCATCTTATAATTTAAAATGTTTACCAATAATCCCTCAATCCTCTCCAACCACTGGCTCAGATCACCCTCTCTTCTTCCATGTGTTTCACTAATGTGTCAGTACGAGCTATCTCCTTGGCCACCACTTTGAAATTCTTTGATCTTTCTTGCCATCTGTCAATGCTCAAGTCAAAGCTTAAGTCACCGGATGGCATGGTGGCACAGTACTTACCACTGCTGCCTCACAGTGCCAGGGCCGCAAGTTTGATTCCAGCCAGGGGCAACTATCCGTTTGGAATTTGCACGTTCTCACCTTATCAGTATGAGTTTCTGCTGGGTGCTCTGGTTTCCTTCCACAGTCCAAAGGTGTGCGGGTGAGGTAGCTTGACCATGCTAAATCTGAGGATATAGGGAGTTGGGGGCAGATTGGGTTTGGGTGGGATGCTGTTTGAGGGTTGATTTGGACTTGGGCCAAATGGCCTCTTTCCACACCATAAGGCTTCTGTGAAATCCATTGCTGACATTGATTGTGATATGTAATCAGCCCTTAGCAACTTTTTTGGAGGACTGGATGTTTTATACACAGAAATAACTGCAAGGGGCTAATGAATATTTTGGTCACTTTGACTGAAACTATTGATAAACTGTCTGTACCATGTCACTGCCTTTCACTAGCCCACCTGGATAAATTCATCCAATACATTTTCTGCTCAAGCCTTGAGCTAACATTTTCTCTTGATTCTTATCATCATTAATTCCTTTCTCTAAATTACTATACTCTTATTATATTCTCCCCTTGTCAAAGGAATTGCTCTACACAACCATGTCCCTACAAAGACTTCACAGAACTGCCCAAAACAAAGTAAAAATAAACAAAAAGTATCACTCTCTAAAGTATGGATGTTTTGCCTAAGCTTAAAAAATGCTCTTGGCCTAAAATTTGAAGACATTAAAACATAATGGTTTACCCTGCTGAGTCATTAAACATCCTAAGGTATGCACAAATTCATTACTGCTGTCAAAGAAACTCTCACAAACTGGTTTATGAGAAATCACCATGACCACTAAAATACTTCATGAGTTAATTATCAACTTCAGACACATAGAAAACCCACATATCAGTAACCCAAAACTAAAATAAATGATATTAAAAATATATAAAAATCATACAGTTTTTATCACACTGTTCAATATGAACAGATAGCTCAAACCCTGGCATCGGGCAAGCAACAGCACTTTCTGGATTCTTGCTATTTGCCAAAGTAAAAAATATCTATCCCCCTCAGGACACTGTCCCCTACAAGCATTAAATTCTTTTTTGCTCCCCCAACTTTAATAGCATCCTATACCGTGATTCCATGCCAGTTAGCACAACCACCCTGTAGCACTAACTGGCATTCAAATATGTCCAACAAACCTCACACCTTATAGTCAATTTCAAAGACTGAGGCCCCTCCACTGTGCCCTCTGGGTTCTCTTACTCTACTCACTCACAGTCACACTCTCCTTTCTGTGCACATTGACCAAAATAGGAGACTCTATCCTAAGTGGTGTGACTGCACCCTGGAATAACTATGTAGCTAACTTTCCCCATCTCCAATGTGTCATTGTGTCTTTAGTTCTACCTTCAGCTGATGAACGTTAAGCTGAAGCTGCTCAAGATGCTACACATACTGCAGATATGTTTGTCCTGGATCACACTGGCATACAAGATATTCCTGCTGAAATCATAACATATCACCAGTCTATTAGTCTTGTCCCTTCACACTACCATTTACTGTACTAACTCAAGCTTTAGAATCCAATAAACTTTACCTTTTAATGATAAGATGCGGTTAGCTGACACACATGTCAATATGTTACACCTAATGTGTTGCTAAAGAGTGATAGCATGCTTTCTGCTTTTGAGCATTAAAGCAATTCTCATTTTCAGCCTATGCTCAGTTGGCTGGAAAATCCAGTTTGCGCTGCAGAGTAACATTAATAGCATGGGTTCAATTCCTGTACCCACTGTCATTGTCATGAAGGCCTCTCCTTCTCGTTCTTTCCCACCCCTTGAGGCGTGATGACTCTCAGGTTAAACCACTGTCAGTTGTCTCTTTCTAATGTGGGAGCACCCCTTCGGTCAGGTAAGAAAATGACCACTTCATGGATTAGTAGCATGTGAAAAAGGAGACCCAAACTACAAATCTCTCCTTGATGTGTTTTGTGGTTTTCTACATATTTGTCCACATAACTAGCTACACAGAGACTTGGATTCTTGCCTTGACAGATGTCTTCATGTTTGTTAACAACAATTAACTATTCAAATAGCTACAAAAAAATCACCGACCTACAACCATATTCTGGGTTCCGTGCTTACTGATGGTATTGCCTGAAGCAGGTGGAAAGCAGAAACTAGCTCCTGCTGGGTGAAGGCTTTGCACAGGCAGTCACTACAAGCCAGAGGCAAAGGAAGTCTGACAGTCAAGTAAGCCACAGGTAATGGTTTCACTGGAGGGTGAACAGCAGAAATGGGCTTCAAGGCTTGACATACAATATTAAAGAGCTCCACTGTGTTCCCAATGAACAATGTGTGATAAATTACCCATTATTTTAATTTAAAGTTGAAATCAAAAATAGATTTGCAACAAATTGACTTTGTGTATTTTTGCCATACAATGGACTACCTTAACAAGAAAAAAATATTTTAAGTCATTTAATTCGGATGTTTTCTATGAAAATTTGATTACAAGTTCTTTGCCTTAAGTGTAGGATGACCTCTGCTGGTTACTTGATTGCTGTTTAATGCGCAATTATCAGTAGTTTAAATCTGGAAGTGCTGTAAGAGTATACATGATAAAAAAAATTATTACAATTCTGATGGTTACTTAACTTTTCCCTGTCGTAATTGAATGTTGTACATAAAACGCTTACTCATTCATTTCAATGTATAAGCAATACAATGAAAAGAGACTATACATCTTATTTATCCAGGACCCTGGGGAAATCAATACCTTGGACGGCATTTGGAAGGTATTCCATGAGGGAAACTATGGCTAGGATACTTAGTTTGGCCCCTTCTGCTTGCAAAGAGTGGTGCAAAATCTCTTTTATCAAAACAGACAGATGGGATCTTGAAATGGGAACAGAAAACATTAGAAATATAAGAAAAGATCATCATCAGTTGAGAGGATCAAAGGAATTTTGTTTTCTTCCAAGCTGATAGAACTGCTTTTCATTTCAAGTAGACATTTGATAAGACGCCACATAAAACATTATTGCACAAGTTAGTGCACATGGTTTTGAGTGTAATGTAATAGCACGGACTGAGGAATGGTTAATACACAGAAAACAAAGAGTTGAGATTAATGGCTTTTTTCAGGTTGGAAAGACATAACTAGCGGAGTAACATAAGGATCAGTCCTATGGTCTCAATTATTTACGATCTTTATTAATGACTCGGAGGTGGACAGTATTCCTTTTCTTCATCTTATCTATTTTCTAAGCTCTGCATTGACGTTGGTAAATTTGTGTCAAATGAAGCTCAGATTCTGTTGTACTAAGCGTAATATATTCAACTAATCTGGTGATACAAAAATATTGGTTGCTAAATGCCCACTGTAATAAGATTCAAGCCCCATTACAGATAACAAGCCTCATTTGATACTCAGTTACCAACATAAATTACAGGTGTCATAAAAAAGGTAAAATAAATGACAAACTTACATTGATGATGAGATAACAAGGTATAGAGTTGGATGAACACAGCAGGCCAAGCACCATCAGAGGAGCAGGAAAGCTGACGTTTTGGGCCTAGACCCTTTTTCAGAAGA
>JAHRHZ010000075.1:23561019-23582264 GCA_024137785.1 Ginglymostoma cirratum
TCAAGTTTTCCTGCTCCTATGATGCTGCTTGACCTGCTGTGTTCATCCAGCCCCATGCTTGTTATCTAACCAGGAGTGCCTAGCCATGCTATCTGGTGTGGTGGCAGTGATGCGTTGGTTTTAGGGCCCAGATTGAAACTGAGGTGGGTGGACATTGAGGTTGTTAGCTTCCATGACCTGACTTTGTCCCTTAGACAATGGCCCACTTTGATCAATAGTCATGATGCCACCCAGTCTTACTTCTTTAACTCACCTGATGACCTCTAAGTTGCCTCATCACACCCCCTTACTGCCATCTTTCATAAGCCCTCCATGTTACTATCCCTCATCCGTTAAGTACAGAACTCAAAGGTCTGCAAATGCAAAGTACTTGAGATGATCATATAACTATTGGTATTTTTCAAGAAAGACATTCAAAGTCAACTTAAGAAGCTATCATGCTAGGTATTTATAATGAAATTCTATTGACGATAGTATAGTGAGAATTCATTGCATAACTGTGTCGACAAAACTTCCAGAGCTAAAGACATAAAAACTTTTGAACTAATTCAAAGAGGTCGGCCATCTTTTTAAGCTCTGAAGTAGTGAAACAAATGCTTAAGCTTTCATTTAAACAAATATATAGGATCCCTACAGGGTAGATACAGGCTATTCAGCCCATCGAGTATGCAACAACCCTCTGAACAACATCCCACTCCATCCCTCTAACCCTGCATTTACCATGGCTAAACCACCTAGACTGCACATCACTGGACACTACAGGACAATTTAGCATGGCCAGTCCACCCAACCTGTGCATCTTTGGACTGGGGGAGGAAACCACAGCAGTCAGCGGAAGCTCATGCAAACACAGGGAGAATGTGCAAATTCCACACAGTCACTCAAGGCTGGAATCTAAGATGGGTCCTTGGTGCTGTGAGGCTACAGTGCTAGCCACTGGGCCACTGTACCACCCTAAGTGAACCCACATTGTCAGCATCATTTTACATTGCAAACCAGTTGTCTAGCCAACTGAGGTAAACAGAGGGTGAGTTTGACATCTGTTCAATCTGTGAAGCAGTGAAACAGATAACCAAGATGAAATTCAATAAAAATAGTTAAAGTGCAGGTGTCACATAACATGGTCAATCTGAATTTCAATAATTTTTAGGCAGGGAGGAACTTTGTCTGTTGGACAATGTTCTCTAACACATCTGAAGATGTTTGCACATGCACAATGCTGGTCATTTTATTGGGGTCACATGTTTTAACAGCAAAGTCTTATTGTCAATGATCATGTTTAAAATAAATATAACTTATTGTACAACATACAAAGTTGGCAACATCTTTTGAACTTGCCTATTAAATGCTTCCTGATTCCAGAAAATGGACTCACTCATGGCTCGTGATACTTCTGAGCTGGTGTAAACTGCGCTATCTTCAAATGCCAGGCAGATTCCAAATTTATGAGTGTGTGGAGGATTTTGAAATACCCAGCACTGCAATGGACCCAGCAACATCAGGGTCGCAGTGTGAGCAATTGTGATCTACAAAATTATCCCAGACCCTTCAAATTGGTGGTTAAGAATGGGGATTGGGTCTGCCCATCTTTCTTTTAATCCCACCTGATACAGATTCACCTTCATGCAGGACAGGAAAATCCAGCCCATTTGATAGTAAGCTACTAGAAATACTCCGTCAGCTCTCTTAGGTGAACACAACATTCATCAAATATATAACAAATCAAGAATATGCATATTTATTCTTTCCTAATATTTGAAGGAATAAATATGTGTGTATATCAGTGCATTAAGGGGGAGTTTAAAAGGAGTTTTAAGTTGTAGTGTTATGTACTGATGGTCTATAACTGTTTACTTGCAGTTAGAGTTCAATCACTTGTAATAAATAGTGTAATTGTCATACAACAGAAAGTGCTAATATTCAACTTCAATGAGGGAAGTAGTGAACAGTGGATTAGTTATTTGTTATATCCTGACTTTTGAGGTGCTTGTGGTGCAATGGTAGTATCCCTACCTCTGGGCCAGGGCGCCTGGGTTCAATTCCAACCTGCTCTAGGGGTGTATTATAGGATGTCTAAGCAAGTTGATTAAAAATATCTATCTTGCCTGAAGAAGGGTCCAGACCCAAAATATCAGCTTTCCAGGATTGATGAAATCAGAATTCATCAGAATCATTTCTGATGAAGGGTCTAGGCCCAAAACGTCAAGCTTTCCTGCTCCTATGATGCTGCTTGGCCTGCTGTGTTCATCCAGCCCCACACCTTGTTATCTCGGATTCTCCAGCATCTGCAGTACCTTTTACCCCAGCTTTACACCTTGTTTTCTTGCCTGGTTTTCCTTTATGGTGAACTTGAACTTTGCCTCAAAGATATTTATCAGAAGTTCAGTCTATAAGCTGGCTCCATCCGTGTCACAATATCTCTTTCAGGAAGCAGTATCTTGGACAGCCCATAGATTTCCAGTCATGTTCCTTATGTGATCATTGTTAAATTTTTCAGGAGGTCTTGATCACAATTGTACTGTTGGGAAGATGTCTCCAATGTCCAATTAAATCCTAACAAACTAAAATAATCAAACTTGGGACCTCTCTAATCTATACAATGTCAAAGTCATGTTAAGTGGCGCATTTATTTACACAGCCATTTATGGTGAGTTCAGCTCTTTTATTTAAGAAATCAGGACAGCTACACCAGCGGCTGAAATTAGTAAATACATTTCTGGTTTTTCAAAATTTTTAGTCACTGTAGACATGATTAACCAATCCACAAAATAATCATGATGCCTCCAGAAATTAGCAGTTGATAATTCCGTATACATATAGATGTGTCCACTCCAAACTTCATTTAAGGAGTGCAGTGGATTTTCTGATTTCACGGAGGGAGCTACTAACTTGTATGGCAGTAACAAGGAGCCCGTATCACTACAATCACATCAAGGACTAAGTTGCCCATATTGTAAATGTATACGGTTCACCAGTACTAGAAAGCACTTTACTTTGCTCTAAGATGGATACCATCAAGTAATTCTTAAATTTGTTTGTAAAATAAATCATCTTGGGGTTGGAGCAATGTTCAAGCCAGAAGTGATGCCTGGACCTCCAAGTAAGACATATTGTTATTCTGTTCACCAAAATATGCCTGTCTGACCAGTGTCAGGTCCTACTAATGGTATAAAGCAAGGAAATTTGAATATTTGGCATTGCCCCTCATAATAATGTTCATATTTAAGACAAGTTGAAATTCTGTCCCCAACAGATCATGAAGGAAATCTCGGTCTATCTTAGCTTCTGGATGTCCAAAGGAAGTGCAGGTAAGGCATATGTATACTAGAATGACTGCAGATATTTAAAAGATTGGTTCCTCTCTGATTATTTTAAAATCATAACTCTCAATGTGAAATAATATTATATAGAGATAACAAGGTGTAGAGCTGGATGAACACAGCAGGCCAAGCAGCATCAGAGGAGCAGGAAGGCTGACGTTTCGGACCTAGATGTTTCGGGCCTATTTTCTGAAGAAGGGTCTAGGCCCGAAATGTCAGCCTTCCTGTTCCCCTGATGTTGCTTAGCCTGCTGTGTTCATCCAGCTCTACATCTTGTTATCTCAGATTCTCCAGCATCTGCAGTTCCTACTATCTCTGAAATAATATTATATTTGACAACACATTTAATAAGTCTGAAAATAAAACATGGAGGCATAGTCATAGAGTCATACAACTAGGAAACAGGCCCTTTAACCAAGTCCATGTCAACCAGGTTTCCTAAACTGAGCTAGTCCCGTTTTCCTGCATTTGGTCCTTATCCTTCTAAACTTTTCCCTGTACCTGTCTAAATATCTTTTAAATGTTGTAATTGTACCCACCTCTATCACTTCCTCTTGCTACTCATTCCGTGTACGCACCTCCCTCTGTGACAAAATGTTGTTCCTCAGGTCCCTTGTAAATCTGCCCCTCTCACCTTAAACCTATGCCTTCTACTTTTGGACTCCACTACTCTGGGGAAAAGACCTTGGCTACTCACACTATCTATGCCCCTCATGGTACTATAAACTCTCTATGACGTCACCCCTCAGCCTCCTATGCTGCAGGGAAAAAAGTACCAGCTTATCCAACGTGATAGTCAAAATCTTACCAGGCCCCTGAATGATGTGGACCATGTCAAGATTTGTGGCAAATTTAGACAAGAAGTCCGGTGTGGTCTACCTTGATGTGGGAAGCAGTTCGCCGCATTTTTATATTTTTAGCCAAGCAGCCAGATGAATTTCTAGTTAGGCAGTGGCAAGTTGCCAATTAAGCAGGATTATAACTTGTTAAATATCTTATTAAGTCTGAAAATTGCCTTTATTAGTGTCCTCTCCTAACTTCCTATCTTCCCAAATGCACCAAACAAGCTAGAAGTCCAGAATTCTCGAATTGGAAGACAGAATGGGTAACTGACAACTGCAAATCACTAGTTGTTCCAAAGGACCACATGTTAGATACCAAGCACAACCATCTCAGGGCACACACATGGGTACAAGGCACAGTTACCCATGTATACAGATGCTGGCAACTGACATGTGCCAGTCTCTAGGGACCCTTATCTCTGATCCAATTAAGGTACACACTGTACTTCACTGTGCACCTCAGGCTGCACTGGCAATTACCATGCTGCTAGGACACTATGCACTCAGGGACATATGCCAGCTCTGGCCTGCTCACTTACTGCCGTAGCGCTCACTCACTGAACGAATCTGGATGCTCTCAGCAATGCTCCCTTGCATTGTCTTGCCTTGCTGTTTTTGCATTTTATCCACTCAGCCGTAGATACCAGGTTCGTACTACTGCTGTATTGCATGTTATTCAGTATAGAAACAAAACCAGGAAGCCTGTCATGGTTGTCAGCAGGCCTCAGTCAAATCTTTGGTTGGAGGATTCCAGCACAGTCGGTCAAGGCCAGTCTCTGGTAGCAGTTCAGGAGCTATGACAATGTCAGTCAGCTGCTTGGGGTATTCAGAATCAGGATCTTCAACACATTCAGTGAAAAACTGAATTTCAGGCAACCTAGCAACCATCTCAACTTGATTTTGCCTATCGTGGGTTGTCTTTCTCCTGGAATGGGAGATAAGCAGGTATTAAGGGAATTGAAAATGGGTAGCACAGCTGTTGCTTTGGTGCAGATGGGGACGTGTCCCAAGCAAACGAGTAGGTAGTGTTCAGGACCTGTTGGGTTTGTGGTGCTGGAGTTGGGGTGGGTGGCAGCGAATAAGGGAAGATGTTGCAGGCAATAGTCAGAGTGGTGGAGCTTGAGTCTTAGAAGGAAGTGGGTACACTAGCAGAGGGAGACTGTAAGGCATCCGAGAAAAGATGGTAGAAATTTTGTTGGCACAGCGGAGGAAGTCATTGACCATCTTTATGCATTATTGTGCACTCTTCCAGATGAGACTGTACTGACTCGGGTGGCAATTTCAGACCAAGTCGGCATGATCGAGTGCCTTCCTTTGCTGATAGTCGAGAAACAGGAAATCCCACCTTTGTTCCACCCTAATCAGCAGGACCACCAAGCCCTTGTCACACAGCAAGAAGTCAAATTTCCCTAGTCTCTCATGTCTGGCAAATGGCAAGGTAGCTCAGTAATTAGCACTGCTGCCTCACAGCACCAGAGTCCCAGGTTTGATTCCAGCCTTGGGTGACTGTGTGGAGTTTGCACATTCAGCCCCTTTGTCTGTGCAGGCCCCCTCTGGGTGCTCTGGTTTATTACAGCAATCCAAAGATGTGCTGGTTAGGTGGTTTGGCCATCCTAAATTGCCCATTGTATCCAGGTTTGTATAGGCAAGGTGCATTAGCCATGGGAAATGCAGGGTTACAGGGATGGGGTGCGATGCTGTTCAAAGGGTCACTGTGGACTCAATGAGCCAAATGGCCTGCTTCCACACAGCAGGGATTCTATGATTCTAAATGTCAAGAACTGTACAAGGCAGCTCCAGACTCACAGAGCGTTTTTGGGCACACAACAGCCTTTTCAAGGTGGTGTTGGTGCCAGAAATGTCAGTTAATTATGGGGTATGCCAGCAGTAGCAAATGGTTCTGGGAAAAAAAGTATGGCAATATCGGGTTAGAATCAGACAAAAAGGGCATTATTATGGCAGGATAGGTAGTTAATGAGTTGAGTTTGGATAGACACAACAAGGGATCTCATTAGGCCATGCAGCAAAATCCCTCCAAGAAAATGTGATGGAACTGACATTTTGTTAAAAAGCATTAAATTCACCCTGCTGGTTCATTTTCCATTTCCTTCAGTTTTTGAAGGAATTCATTCTTGCTTTAATACAGCTGCATTGGTGCCATTCATTGGGCTAGAGAAGACATTTCTTAGATTACTCAAATATTGAGGGGATCACAAACAGCACAAATTTTCTATTCACTAATATTGACATAAAAGTACTTTCCAGCAGAAATCAATAGCCCAGGAGTAGGAACATTTGTTGTTAAAACACTTTCTCCAGCTCAGAAGGACTGAGACTAATTGTAACTTAATGCAAAATGGGAATCTTATTTGCAACTTCTCATCAATGTGATTTCGACTTGTTTTGTTGATGTCTATTGTCAAATTAACACGTGTCAACGAGCTTAGTTCCAATCTTTCATTTCTGAGAAGCCAACAAAGCAAAGAATAAGGTTGAAAAATTTAGTACTGCAACAAAATAGACCTGTCAGTGTAAACTTAACATGTTATTGCCCACCAATTTTTAAATTAATTCATGGGACTTGGGCATCACTGTCTGTACCGGTATTTATTGCCCATCCCTAATTGTCCCTTGACCTGAGTGGCTTGCTCGGGCTATTCAGAAAACAATAACCAGTCAACCATATTGCTGTGGGTCTGGTGTCACACATACACCAGACAGGTGGAGATAACAAATTACCCTCTCTCAAGAACTGGACCCATTAGTTAACTTTATTTTAAATTCCAGATTTTTGTTAAATTCAGATTTCACAATCTGTAATGTGGGATTCGAACCAATGTCCCCAGAGCATTAACCTGGATTTCTGGTGCAGTGGTATTACTAATACACCACTGTCTGCCCTAATTACTAATTAATTGATTATATAGCAACCAGGAGTGCAGAAAGGAGGGATAAAGGTAAATAGTGCTAAGTGATCCATCACATGTGGAAGCTAGTAAATAATGTACCTGCAAAAGTTATAAGAACAAAAATGCACAAAGGTTCTGCACCTGAGTGAAATGTCCCAGATGCTCGAAGAATTAAAGGATAAAATTAGCAATGCCTTGTCGATAATTTTCAATGCTCTAGAAATACTGGAGATGTCTCTTAATTCTGGAAAATGGCAACTGTCATCCAAATTTTCAAAAATGAAGTGAGGCATGAACTTTGTAATTATAGGCAGCGAATCTACATACGTCATGGAAAAATGTTTGAGGGCATTTTGAGCAATACCATCAATGAGCATTAATAGAGCACAATTATCAAATGGAACAACCTATAATTTTAGAAGTATTAAATAATTCTTTCAAAACAACTGGAATCATTAAGCACATAACTCAGCTATCATCCTTTCCCACTGATGTAACTTCTTTCAGTTCTACAATTCTCCAACAACTCCGACCCAATATTTCCTACCACTGCTAGTGTGCCTTCAGCTGGCTTGGCCAGGGTCTGAATTTCCCTCTGAAAGCCTCTTTGCTTCTCTCCCTTTGTGGATCACAGAGAAGTGTCTTTGGAAGTGAGGCGATACATTTATCTATTTCAGCTGCAAACAGATTAAGAATGCCGAAGACAGAGAGAACACCAGTGACACCGTTATATTTGCTACATAGAACATAGAACAATACAGCGCAGAACAGGCCCTTCGGCCCTCGATGTTGTGCCGCCCTGTGAACTAATCTAAGCCCATCCCCCTACACTATCCCATCATCATCCATATGCTTATCCAAGGACTGTTTAAATGCCCCTAATGTGGCTGAGTTAACTACATTGGCAGGCAGGGCATTCCACGCCCTTACCACTCTCTGAGTAAAGAACCTGCCTCTGACATCTGTCTTAAATCTATCACCCCTCAATTTGCAGCTATGCCCCCTCGTACTAGCCGACGTCATCATCCTAGGAAAAAGACTCTCACTGTCCACCCTATCTAATCCTCTGATCATTTTGTAGGTCTCTATTAAATCCCCTCTTAGCCTTCTTCTCTCCAATGAGAGCAGACCCAAGTCCCTCAGTCTTACCTCATAAGACCTTCGCTCCAGACCAGGCAACATCCTGGTAAATCTCCTCTGCACCTTTTCCAATGCTTCCACATCCTTCCTGTAATGGGGCGACCAGAACTGTACACAATATTCCAAGTGAGGCTGCACTAGCGTTTTGTACAGTTGCAGCATGACATCACGGCTCCGAAACTCAATCCCTCTACCAATGAAACCTAACACACCGTATGCCTTCTTAACAGCACGATCAACCTGGGTGGCAACTTTCAGGGATCTATGTACCTGGACACCAAGATCCCTCTGCACATCCACACTACCAAGAATCTTTCCATTGACCCAGTATTCTGCCTTCCTATTATTCTTCCCAAAGTGCATCACCTCACATTTATCTGCATTGAACTCCATTTGCCACCTTTCAGCCCAATTCTGCAGTTTATCCAAGTCTCCCTGCAACATGCAACATTCTTCCACACTGTCCACCACTCCACCGACTTTAGTGTCATCTGCAAACTTACTAACCCATCCACCTGTGTCTGCGTCCAAGTCATTTATAAAAATGACAAACAGCAGTGGTCCCAAAACAGATCCTTGTGGTACACCACTAGTAACCGGACTCCAGGCTGAATATTTTCCATCAACCACCACTCTTTGGCTTCTTTCAGAAAGCCAATTTCTAATCCAAATTGCTAAATCTCCCTCAATCCCATGCCTCCGCATTTTCTCCAATAGCCTACCATGTGGAACCTTATCAAAGGCTTTACTGAGGTCCATGTACACCACGTCAACTGCCCTACCCTCATCCACATGCTTGGTCACCTTCTCAAAAAACTCAATGAGGTTTGTGAGACACGACCAGCCCTTGACGAATCCATGTTGACTATCTCCAATCAAATTATTGCTTGCTAGATGATTATAAATCCTATCTCTTATAATCCTTTCCAAAACTTTTCCTACAACAGATGTAAGGCTCACTGGTCTATAAGTACCTGGGTCATCTCTACTACCCTACTTGAACAAGGGCACAACATTTGCAATCCTCCAGTCCTCTGGTACTAAACCAGTAGACAATGACGACTCAAAGATCAAGGCCAAAGGCTCCGCCATCTCCTCCCTAGCTTCCCAGAGATCAGGGTTATTTCAGTATTGTTGAAAGATGGATACCTAATGGAAACAGTTCGGACAGTGAATTCAGGTAAGATGGGCATGGGTTAAGAAGCAATTTTTCAAGAACCCTGGAAGATAAAAGGAGGTTGGAGATGGTGTACTAACTGATGGAGGGGGTCCAGAGTAGGATTTTGGAGGAGTAAGGTGAAGGCAGCGAATTAGAATATGAAACAGACAGGCAGTAGAAGGGAAGAGTGAACATGGCAGTGTTGCAATTGTTAGAAGCTGAAAAGTGAAATTATTTAGGAAAGACCATTCGTTACAATCTGAAGGCAACTGGTTTATCTGATGCAGTTATAAATAAGACAAATTGCGTATTGGTTAAACTTTGAGGGCCACAAGTCAGGAGTTGTTTTATTTCCAAACTAATGGATATCAATTCATAAGTGTTATTTGTAGTTTTTTTTTGTAATCTTACCTCAGGGAAGATACAAATGTATGAGAAAAGTTTTAGACAACAGTGATAATTCTCACCTCAGGGGACTATTCAAAACTAAATTTGTTTCCATTGAAGAAAATAACAGGTCTTTGAGATGATGAAAGGTGTATGCAACATGGAAGAAGCTATTCATCTTGAATTTATCATTTAAGGACATGCGCACAAAATTCAATATTACTTGAGAAGTAGGATTAAGGGTTATAAATACGTTTAATGCCACTGCTCAATTCTGGTGTTGTTTGACAGCTTAGTGTTTTCTGGAGTTAAAAAATCAGTAGATGGTGTGAGAGGGAAGTTCATGTTGAAATACTCATATATGGATTCTGAATGGAGGGAACTAAACTGATGACAGAGTACTCTCTCTTGCATTCAACTTAGGTTCTTAAATGTACATTTTAGAATTAAACTTGAATTATTAAGACTGTGGTCATTTTTATATCACTACATGTCAATGGGTAAACCATGAGCATGTATACATTGCGAAAAAAAAAAACAGAAATCAACACACCCATGCCAGCATGAACAGGAGACCAAATGTATGAGAATGCCTGAATTTTAAAGCATGTTATCACTGCTAAGTTATTAGGGTTTTACAGGTCACCCAAGAGGGGGAATACAGGTTGGTGGACCTAGAAGTGTGGTGGTATGCCCACTGCTGAGCTACCCAGCTCTGCCCAGCTGTGATTTTTAAGGTGGGAGAGAAGTTATATATGTAATTGATCATCAATTAAAAACCAAGTCTGAATTAACTGGAAAGGAACAGGAAAGGTCTGCACCAAAGGTATCCTAGAGGTTAGGCCCAATAAACTGTTGGCCAGTGACAAGAGGCGGTGCACTCCTTAAAACACATAATGTAGTAGATACACACATTCTCTTAGACTCTGCTACAGCACCTGCTTCCTTACAGATCAGTCTACATAATCACATGACACTGAGATCATCATTACACAATGATACATCATCATTACACATTTTAGTGATGACTTATTCGTCTACACCTGGAGGTCTGGTTCGATTGCGGAAAGCTTCTTCTTTGACTTAACTGCAATCTGGCAGTAGTCACATTTCTTAGTTTTATTGTCAGTACTCCACAGCTGCCAGCCTCTGATTTAACAGCTCTATGAAGTGGGACTTCCTCCTGAACAGAAGCAGAAAGCTTGCCTGATGACAATTCAAGTGCTGTCAACCATCAAGTTGAAGCAAGATAAGCTTACAAGCTGGTTTGCCTGACAAATTAGGCAATTGGATTCACAAAGAACTGCACACAACTTGCACCTCTTTCAATCTTCTACTTATTTCAAATCGTAGCCAAAATGTTGAGAGGACAATGAATTAGACTACTGATCTCAATATGCCGCAGTCTGAAATGACCCTGACATTGTTAGGAGTATTACCCTGTAAAGATTTCCCACAGTCGTTTTTTAACATTTTTTGTGATATAAAGTATAAAAATATAAATTTTGCTCTGTGTATTTTACTTCCTCAGAATTTATATTCATGCAGAAATCTGATGCAAATGACCTGATCAGTGCACTAAACTGAAACGTATTAATTCCAACCTCCTGTCATTTAGTGCATTGTTATACAATAAATAAAAATTATTGTAAAATGCTAAAATAGCTTTTACAGCAAAAAAGATACATTCCTGATAGAACTAAATTACTCTACTGTTTT
This sequence comes from Ginglymostoma cirratum, assembly GCA_024137785.1. Lineage (NCBI taxonomy): Eukaryota > Metazoa > Chordata > Chondrichthyes > Orectolobiformes > Ginglymostomatidae > Ginglymostoma > Ginglymostoma cirratum. Next base: position 23,572,496 of record JAHRHZ010000075.1, read on the forward strand.
TGGACAGAACATTTGATAGGACCTGTGTAACAAGATCAACAATAGATGATAAACTCCAAAACAATCCCAAATTTTTTTTCTGTTGTGCTATCAAATCCTCATAAAGGTTAATGTGAATAAACAAAAAAAAAACCAAGAGCAAAGGTCATGATTAACCTACTCCAAATCATTAGAAGAAAGACAGGTCATCATGTTGCTAATAATTCCAGCCTTGTTCCTTGGCTCTTCACATCAGCAGGGAACTCAATATCAGTTCTGAGGAAGGGTCACCGGACCCAAAAGGTTAACTCTGTTTTCTCCTCCACAGATGCTGCCAGACCTGCTAAGCTTTTCCAGCAACTTTCTTTTTGTTCCCAATATCACAAGTGCCAAGCAATACTGAATGATGGTCTGTATTTGCTTTTAAAGAGAGTGCATCGTGGTTGCAGGTGCTGCTGAAATCATTGGCAATGATATGCTATGGAAGGGTCAACAATGGCTGTCCATGGGACTCAATGAGCAGGAAGGTTTTTTTAGATGTTGCTTTGCAGGGTTTGTTGGTAGAAGTAAGAAGGGCAAACATCATACATCATCAGACTGATAAGATCTCTCCCTGCAAATGCTTGAAAGACAGTGGCAAGAGATGATACCAGAGGTCAATCCGATAAGTGTGGAGCAAATACATTTTCAAATGTCATATCGTATTAACTGTACCACTAACCTCATTCACTGCTCATTTACTGCACTTTTATCATTGACTTAAGAGCAATCTCAACTAATCAGGACACAAATTTAATGGCCTAGATATTCCAATGGTCAGAAATTTGTTGGAGCAGTATAGACTGGAGTTGTACATCAGGATCAAATGGAATCCCCAACAGTTGGCTCCGTTGGAATTACTAGACCCTGATGGATAATTCCCCACATTTGTAATGGCTGATGGAGTAAATTAAAGTCAGAGTATCTCAAAATGTGAGTTCCGACTCACTTAAGCTGAATTATTACCCATAAAGTATGAGAAGATCAAAAACCTATTCTCGTTCCCAGCACACTGACTTCTGCAAAAGTGGGTTTGGTTTCTATGCCAATTCTTTCCACTCCCGAATTCATAGATACAACAGGTCCAGCTCACTGGAGAGGTAGGTTACATAGTATAGACAAGTCAAGTAAGGGCTTGAATTGTGTTTATTGAAGACCACTGATGGGTATGCAGGAGCAGTCCAAACTGCTTCAGGCCTTTGCACAAAACGTGGAGCTCATCCTTTCCAACATAGGTTGGGTGGCTGTCTCCATCAGACATGCTGCAATGTCTGGTGACCAATGTCTCAAGCTGCTATTGTAGAACTGTAGCCTAAACCTAATATTTGAATACCGTTCTGGATGCTCAGAGAGTTGCCATTATGACACTTGATACATGCGCGTAAAGAGGTTTCCTATCACCTGTACTCCAAGAGGTTACTAGGATTTTTAAGGTACCACCCAAGGAGACAGACAATGTTTCTAAGGTGTGAGGTCCAATTACCCTCTCTCAGGATGGCAGCATTCCTGCTACCAACACTGCCACTCTTATGTGAAAAGGTGGAAGTGCGGGATTAGCTGAGTTGTTCTTGCAGACAGCTAGCATGGACCCACTGGATGAATGGTTTTTTTTAACTAAAACCTTCAATGATTTTCTTCGTGTGGTTTCATAATGTTAGAAAAACAAGTACTACAGAGCGCAGTTTCGCTGCTTGTGTGCTTTGTATTCTATTCCTCTGTTAATAAAGCCAAGGATCCCATATGCTTTTTTAACAGCCTTCTCAACTTGTCCTGCCAAAGATTTGTGTATGAGAAACCCCAGGTCTCTCTCTTCCTGCACTCCAGTTAAAATTGCACCATTTAGTTTACATTGCCTCTTATTCTTCCTCACAAAATGTATCACTTCACACTTGTGTGTTAAATTTCATTTGCCATGTGTCTGTTCATTTTATTACAAAAAATCTCCCAGAAGGAATTGAAATGCAAAGAATTAGAGAATAAAGGAACTGAAATAAATTAATATTAGCAAACCAAAAGTTGTTTTGGAGAAATTAACAGGACTGAAATTTCTGGAAAGCAAAGATCTATATCCCAGAGTTTTGAAAGAGATGGTTTTCAAGATAGTCGTTGTACTGGTGATCATCTTTCACAATAATACAGATTCTGGAATGGTCCTGCAGGTTGGAAGGTTGCAAACGTAAACCCACTAATTTAAGAAAAGATGGATAGAGAAAATAGAGAGTTACAGACCTGATATAAGTAGGTGAGAAAATGCTAGAATCTATTAGAAAAGGCTGTGATAACTGAGTACAGAGATTGTAATTATCTGAATGGGGAGGGTCATCATGGATTGACAGAAAGTAAATGACATTTGCCAAAAACATTAGAGTTTTTATTAGCGGGGTAGATTATGGGGAATGAGCAGATGTGGTTTATTTGAATTTTCCAAAGACTTTTGATACAGCTTCACAGGAGATTAGTGAAGAAGATAAGAGCACATGGAATAGGAAATAAAGTAATTGCATGTACTGAAGTCCAGTTAGCAGAAAGAAAACAGAGGGAAGGAATAAATGCATGATTCTCAGATTGGCAGGCTGTAACCAGTAGGAAACAAACAAAGGGCATGCTGGAGAAACTCAGCAGATCTTGCAGATTCTTTGGTGAAAGAAACATAGTTAATATTGCAAGTCCAGATATCATCTTCTGAAGAACAGTCATCTTTCATGGAGCACCCTGCTTCAGTAAGGGACAGCTACGAAAAAGTAACAAGTGGGTAAATCAAAGAGTAAATCACTGTCTCAGGTTTAAGAGAGGAAAGGCAATCATAATTTAATCTTATCTCATTCTCCCTTTATCTGTGACAATATAAATTGTAAAACCTTATAAGAAACCATCTTAAAATGCCTATACCATAATAATTCTAGTTTAGAAATAATTGCAACAATACTTTCCATCTGGAGAAGAGTTTGAAAGCATACAGATTACGAAGCTACCTCTGTAGCTAAAGAAACCTAAAAACAACGGGCTACAACTATACTTCTTCCTACAGCTTCTACATGTCTTTAAATGGGAGCAAGATTGGTCTGCATGTCATGGCTTGCTGGAGTTAAACTGGGTCTCTGCTGCAGCATAGAACTGTCATAACGAAGCACCATAATGAAACAAAGGATTGAGTGGGTGTGAAACAATGGTTGATTATTCATCTGTATCAATTTTGTGCTAAAATAGTAGTCCAGTTTCAGCTCTAGCTATACTGAATGAAATTCTTGTGTAGGATTTTCACTTGTTTCTGATACTTAGCATCATTATAGCTGACTAAACCAGCACAAAACACAGTAACATTTCAATTGTGAGTGAGTTCTGCCCAAAATACATTTTTACTCTGTTTTAGGATTAAATTTTCCTGTGTCCAAAGCCACTTTCAAAACTGGTCACATCTCCACATTAATACTATGAGATATTGACAGTTGAGCCTGTTGGGGAATATTCTTCAAATTGAAGTCATTTTCTTAGGTGCTTAGACAGGTCTTAAAAGGTTTTCATACAAACAAAACCAAATTAACTGACAAGTGTATATCACTAAAGCTTGTAATTTCTCCTCTTTTAAAAGTAATATTCAATGTTTTTAAATCTGGTTAGTCACAGCCGGAAAACTGGACAGCCTTAATTTATTTTTTGCTGTCAAACCCATTTAGCTACATTACAAAAATTGCACATTTACTTAGCTAAATTAAAAAAATGCTTTAAATCAAAAAAAAATTATGTTCCATTATGTTGTTCTATTGCACAGATTCATAGATGAGTTTGTTGGTGAAATCTCGTAGTAGCTAGGTTGCAGTGGCAGAACAGAAAGTGAGTGACATTTCCCTTTGGCGGTGGATGGCTGGCCATATTTGACCACATGGCAGCCGCCAATAGCTATGGAGGTTCACTTATATCCCATGATTGCCTCATGGGGGTAAAGGTCTTCAGTTATATTGAAAGGCCACTCAGGCAGGCAAGTCAGCAGCATCAGTGTGGCTAGGACTGCAGGGCTTTGACATTACACCTGCTATTGGAATCCTTCTATTTTTCACGCTAGCAGAAAACTAACTGCTCCTACTAGACTGATGTCACAGAGCAAATAATGAGTGGTCCTATGGTTCAGCAACACTCCAGGCTTCCTCCATGCCTTCCATAAAAGGTGGAAGGTCCTGTTTCTCAGGGATGGCAGAAGGAGAACCTCCCATCTGATCAAAATTGTATGGATGAAGGTGGCATTCCCAGTTAGTGGCTGTGGGACCCACTGTAGAACCTGGGTCCAGTGCAGAAAGAGGATGAATAACTTGCTGTGGTCCATAGGGGAAATGCACTGTTTAATCAATTCAGATGTGACAACGCAAACAAGCAATGTAAATGTGTAAATGGAGAGGGATGTGAGGCAGGAGTTTGAGTAGTCCTCAGCATCAGTTGGAACACGTAGACTGAATGTGTGGGAATGCTGTGAATCTTGCACCAGTTGCAAGACAAGGTGTAGAGCTGGATGAACACAGCAGGCCAAGCACCATCAGGCTAGCGGGAAAGCTGACGTTTCGGGTCGAGACCCTTCTTCAGAAATGGGGGAGGGGAAGGGGATTCTGAAATAAATAGGGAGAGAGGGGGAGGCGGGGTTGACCTGTCTGTCTCCTATCCACCTATCTTCTCCTTTATCCATCTTCTATCCGCCTCCCCCTCTCTCCCTATTCATTTCAGAATCCCCTTCCCCTCCCCCATTTCTGAAGAAGGGTCTAGACCCAAAACGTCAGCCTTCCTGCTCCTCTGATGCTGCTTGGGCTGCTGTGTTCATCCAGCTCTACACCTTGTTATCTCAGACTCTCCAGCATCGACAGTTCCTACTACCCCAGTTGTAAGACAGTTTGCTTGTCAAATATTTTCTAGGGAGTGCTCTGGAGCTGTCAAAGGCCTACAACTTCATAAAGTTGTCATGCACTCTTTGGGATGACACTTAATCCTTCTATCTGTCTGCAGGAGAAGAATACTCACAATTGGCAGGAGTGCTCAAAAACTAATTGAGAAACGCTGGCCATATGAATTTAGACTTCTAATGAAGAGGTTGCCAAAGAATTTGCCAGGTACAGTCAGGACTAAGCCTCTTCAGATGGAGAGCTCAGAGTTTCTCAACAATCTGGTGAGGATGTTTCTAGTCTGTTGTCAATAAATGACCATAGATGATTCTGCCCCATGTTTGTGATTATGTAACTACATTGCAAATACTTGAACTGTAACTCGCCAGGCTAATTTCAAGCCCATTTTGGGTGCAATTTGTTGAGTGTGATTAAAAAGTCTCAGTCTCCTTCTAAAAAATTTTCAGAGAAAGCTTTAAAAGCAAAAATGTCTCTGATTATTACTCATTCACTTCTTGCAAATTCATTTGGGGAATGCAAGTCAGTAAATAGATACAGATGAGATGGAAGCCATCAAGTTGGAATGAATCAGAACAGGTCTTTATGTTTTGTAACGTATTCCAAAAGGTCACATAAGCTGCCACTTTTATTTATATTCAATAGTTCAACTACAGTTGAATCAGCTAACATTATCAGAAGGCAAATAATCTGCCGTTTAAGGAGGTGTGATTCGGTACCACAGCGAATCTCAAGAACAAGATGAAATAAACAATGATATTGTTAGCTCAAAAATCTCTATGTTTTTGTAATCACTAAGGTGAATGATTTTTAAATTGTTTCTTTTTAAATAAAAGTAGTATATGGCATGGTTAAATGAACCAAGTGTTCAGTGACAAGTTTACCTGGCTGCAATGCTGCAGAATATGATGACAGATTTAGAGGGAAGAACCTTATTGACATTTTTTAAGGCTTTAATAAGTCTATAATTTGCCTGGCGTACAAAATATCAATGAAACAGATGTTCTCCTAAGAATATTTTCCACTGCTCTGGGCAGCAAGTGGTCAGTAGGCATTAATCTTCAATGATCCCAGCCCACTGGACCACAAGCAATACGTTTTAAGTCCTCTCCTCTGAAACATGGTCTAATATCGGCTGTGTTTCCTTTGATCCTTTGACCACAAACTCACCAATCACTCAGTAGGATGAGAAAACAAGTCTTTTTTTTAACAATTTCAGTTCAGTATACACATTGCTGTCTTTTCTTATATGGGATGCATCTGTTGGTCATCCCTAGCCTTTCAATTGATTGGCTCTCAAGGGAATTTCTGAGGGCAATTAAGAGTCAACCATGTTGTTGTGAGTCTGGAATCACATATAGGCCAGATCAGGCAAGGATGGCAGATTTCTTTCCCGAAAGGTCATATAGTGAACCAGATGGGTTTTTATGCCAATCAGCGCATAATCACCGTGAGATTAACATTTAATTTCAGATATCAATTGAATTCAAATCTTACTGTCTGCAATGGATTTTAACCTACGTGCCCTGAAGATTACTTTGGGGCTCTGGATTACAATTATAGTTACACCATGGCACTGCTTCTTCAGTTCTTAATAGTACATCTTGCTTGGTCAACTAACACATTCCAACTACAGTACCGCATGGCAGATGGCATGGTATTCTGCCTGTTGATGTACACAGATTATAAAAATACCCACTTAAAGACATCCCACAATAATCTCCATCACAGTTATGCTGTGTTAAATTATTTTCACTCATTATGAGGTGCATTTTTCAAACAACAAAGGACAGTTATGAGTACTTAATACAGTACAAGCAGCACCGTATTCTTCAGTGTGCTATTTATAGTCAGGCATTCATTCATTCAAAACAAAAGACTTACCACCTACTTGATAGTATATGGTGAAAAGAAGTGAACACACCTTGATTGTCTTTACATGAACTTTTACTGGTCATTAAAAAGACCATTATATGAACTGTTCACAGTGAAATCAAACTGCTAAAATGGAATTGCAAATTGAAAAGTGCAAAACATTTTAAATTGTTATCATGTTGTTGAATAAGTATATAGTTATTATTGATGATGACGACTCATTATCATGCAAGTTGTTTTTAATTCAAACTATCCAATCTGGCATCAATTAATGTACTTGTTTTCTGATTTTTAGTTTAATTCAACCTAAAAACGTTCCCCTTTGACACTGTCTTTCCAGAATTTTAAGGGAATTCCAAAAGTCTAAACAACAAAAACTTTACATTGTGTAATTGAGTCCAGCATTCTAGTAATTACAAAGTGAAGTTGAACATCAAAGTATAGACTGTAAATAAGCACAGAAAGTTGGAGGGGAGAGACAATCGTGGAGAAAACATATTAAGCATTCCTTCTCTTCATGTAAAAGGCTGTAAAAACGTTTTTACATTACCTTTACCAAGGATTTGTCTTCCTCCTCTGTACCTAATAGGTTCTCAACACTTCATTCTTTTCTCATGCTGGTCTTGTGATTTTTAACTGCTCTCACCACCACAATGCTCTGTTCCGCAGTTTTCATCGCTGCCTAAAAGGTTTCCAAATAGTAATTAATGTTTCTCCTTAAGCAATAAACTTGCATGAAGTTTATGCTGACAGCTACATTTCAGGTTCTTTTACTCAAAGGGATGAAGAATGGCAGCGCATTTTATAAATTCAGGAAGTTCTGGAGCAATAAATTCATATAAAGAAGATGGAGCATGGCTCAATGTTTCTGATTATTTTCAACAACCCAACCGGAAACAGCTAAATAGCATTCATTTGGTGACACTGAAAAGGAAAATGTTACATGTTCTTAATTTTTGACAGTAGCAAAACTATGCTAACTGAATATCACAGAATCAGATTTTTGAAATTAATAATGTATTTGGATTCTCATTCCTTTGAATCATAAAGGAAAATTATCGATTTCTTATAACCAATAAGTGACATTTTAAATTACAGAATACAACAGCTTAGTAATAATTCTCTAATACCTAAAGATATTGAACAGTTTCACGTTGCATCATTATGAACTCACAAAATTCATTGTTGGAGAAACAATCATCATGCACTGTTATGAAGGTGATTCCATGTTTTTTTTTGAGGACTTATGTTTAGGAAATTGTGAAACTTGGTTAATTTGAAAGAATTGAAGATGTCTAGACTTCTTTTTTGTTAAAAACGTTTATTGGAAGGACACGTTGGACTTTTTGAAAAATTACTTTCAGAAGAGGCAATTAATCGAATAAATAGTTGGAGAAGTATAGACTATGGACCTGCTTGGACTTCTCTACACAGAAGTTCCAAGTCTGTGTTAATAAATGTCAGGCAGTTGGGTTTTTGGATCTTGTTTGGGAAAGGCAGTTTGTGATATAGCATGTTAACAGAGAAGCCAGCACATTCAAGCTTTTCTACCTTTTTGGGAGAAAATGTTTCAATTCCAGTGTAGGAGCAGTAAAATTAACGCAGCAATTCCCCTAAGTAGCTTCTGAAGGATTTTTTCTCTACACTTCTTGAACAAACTGCTTTTGAAAATATTCCAGTGACAACTGCACATGCCTAGTGATACTCATCTATCTATACTAGGACATCAAACTAAAAACCATATGGAATATTTCATATCTTCTTCAATAATTAACAATTATTTGACACAGCTTTTTTTTATTTGATGGGGAATCTCTATCTTTTTTCTGTAATGTGTATGCGTGTGTATTAGGTTACATGTGAGAGACTAATATTTATAATTTCATGTTTCGAGCTGAATGTTCATCAGTCTTGAATCTTTGTTTCATAATTCTTGTTGTTATAATAAATCAATAATTTTGCTGTTTTTTAAAGAACCCTGGTTGATGGATTTTTTAAATTCTAAATCTTAATAGATAAAATAATTGTCCACATCCATAAAACATTTGAATATACATTGTGGTTCCTAGAAGGGCCAGATTCAAGTTGCACCTGATTCAGAGATGTGTAATATCACCTCTGAATAGGTTAAATAGATTTTTACAAAATACATTATGACCATTGGGGTTGTGGAAATGAAAAGAAATGACAATGCACTCCTCCAAACTTTGTCATAATATACAACTGGAGGGTCAAGCGCAATAACCAAAGCCAGAAGCATGCAATTGAAGCAAGGTAATAATAACTGAAAAAGAATAAAACAAAGATGAAGGTTTTTTGTGTATAACAGTGAAGCTTATACTACTGAAACTGCTAATTGTAGTGTAAATTAATTTGCATGGTAACCTGGGATTGAATATGATTCCTTAATGAAATTGCCCATTGCACAACAGCTGACTGTAGAGAAGCAATTGAAATTATATATTAGATCAAAAGCTACAGGTGGCTTAGAAATTTGGAGACTGAAGTGAGAGGGCCAGACAATCAGAAGATGTATGGATTATACTGACAAGATTCAGTGAGGCAAATTGAAGTTAGAATGAGAATTCTGGAGAGAGGAAAATATAAAAGTTTTAAAAATGCAACAGCATTTTAGAGAGAGGAATTTAAGAGAAAAGGAAGAAGAAAGAGCATTTGAGAAGCAGGAACAAGAATTGCAAATGAAAACAGAAAAGAAAGAGAGAGTTGCAACAGAAAGAAAGAAAGACACTGGTGAAGGAAGACAGAAAGCAGATTCCAATTTAAAATGCTGGAACTAAAAGAAGATGCCCTCGACACCAATGGAAATTTGGATCAGGGCAGATCTCATGCCAAACCACAACCCAGTGGGGAGCTGTTTGAATTTACGCAAGCCGTCCCAAAGCTTGTAAAAAAGTACAGATAGGCATTTTTAATTTCTTTTGAAATGATAGATAGCTAAACAAATTAGGTAACTAGACAAAAACTGGTAACAAGGT
>JAHRHZ010000075.1:23582664-23604986 GCA_024137785.1 Ginglymostoma cirratum
CCATTTCTGAAGAAGGGTCCTGACCCGAAATGTCAGCTTTCCCACTCCTCTGATGCTGCCTGGCCTGCTGTGTTCCTCCAGCTTCGCGCTGTGTTATCTCTGACTACTGCATCGGCAGTTCTTACTATCTCTGTCTGAAAACTTAAGTGTGTTTCCATTTATACAAAGCACATCAACTTCTTGTTGATTATTGAAAGTTACATGTAAGCCAATGGGACACAAGAATACGTAGTGTCAATGCAGAAAAAGATGTCCTGAATCAAGCTATGACAAACAAAGTTGTAGCTCTAAGTGCAGTGATAGGGTTAGGATAAAGACAAACATGCTGTAAGTGTGGAGAGGTGAACAATATACCGGAGAACTAAGCTTCTTAACAAAAAGAAAAGTAACCCCTATAGCAATCTGACCCCACTATCAAGGCTATATTTCCCTCCCCACCCTTATCTGCCTTCCGGAGGGACCGCTCTCTTCGTGACTCTCTCGTCCACTCCACACTCTCCACTAGCCCCTGGCACTTTTCCTTGCAACCGCAGGAAGTGCTACACCTGCCTGTACACCTCCCCCCTCACCTCCACCCCAGGCCCCAAGAAAATCTTCCACATTAAACAGATGTTCACCTGCACATCTGTTAATGTGGTATATTGTATTCGCCGTTCCCAATGTGGCCTCCTCTACAACAGGGAAACCAAGCTGAGGCTTGGAGACAGCTTTGTGGAGTACCTACGCTCGGCTCGTGACGAACGACTGCACCTCCCAGTCGCGAACCACTTCAACTCCCCTTCCCATTCCTTGGATGACATATCCATCCTGGGCCTCTTCCAGTGCCACAACAATGCCACCCGAAGGCTGGAGGAACAACACCTCATATTCTGCTTGGGAACCCTGCAGCCCAATAGTCTCAATGTGGACTTCACAAGCTTCAAAATCTCCCCACCCCCAATCTCATCCCAAGAACAGCCCATCTCGTCCCCACCTCCTTGACCTGTCCGTCTTTTCTCCCACCTACCCGCCCCTCCCTCCTCACTGACCAACCCCCATCCCAACTCCCTACCTACACTCACCTTTACTGGCTTCATTCCCGCCTCCTTGACCTGTCCGTCTTCTCTCCACCTATCTGCTCCTCTGTCAACCTTCTAACATTGCTTCCCCCCACCCTCTATTTATTTCAGAGCCTTCTTCCCCGCCCCCATTTCTGAAGAAGGGTCCAGACCCAAAATGTCAGCTTTCCTGCTCCTCTGATGCTGCCTGGCCTGCTGTGTTCATCCAGCTCTACACCTTGTTATCCTTCAAGTGAGATAGGTAAATCTATATTTATACTTAGGGTTACAGGAGCCACCCAAACATTTTTGGAGAAAAAGGACATGATTTATCCGCCGGAGAAAGCACTGAATGTCAAAATTTTAGAGAATGTCATTGGATGGAAGTAAATACATGGGGAACATCTTTCTATCTGCTGTACTGGGGTTGTGACCTAGGATATGTGGTACAATAACTGTACAGGTTGCCTGAAGTTTACCTGTAGGCAGAGTTGACTGACTCTTGGGGAATGATTTGGCCGTGTGAAAGCAGCAGCTCCTCCAATAGTTATTAAAAGCCATGTAAAGTTAAAAGTATCAGTTTTTGCGTAACTATTTAGTAATGTGGACTGTGTGGAACCTTTATAAGAGTGGGTCTCCCTATTCTCACTATTATGGATACAGCTACTTAACTCCCAGAAGCTAAACTTTTGAATTTATTTTTGCCAAGGTAGCGGTAGAGCAGTTAACCCAGTTCTTCACTCAGTATACCTTGCCAACAGAAATCAAAATGGATCAAGGTTCCATTTTATGTCTAATGTTTTTCATGAAGTTATGAGTAACCTGGGTGCAACACAGTTAAAGTCCATTGTATACCATCAAAGCCTCAAAATAATGAGCAGGACATACTGTCATTAATCATCATTTTATTCAGACAAAGGGCTGGAAATTATTTTGTTTACTATCCAGGATTCACCTAATGAATCTAGTAACTTTCGTTTTTTTTAATTAGTTTATGGACACGAATTAAGAGGCGAGCTGACGCTAAAGGAAAGATATTAGAAGAGAGGAATGAATTTTCCATTGGAATCCTGAATCTGTGTTCTGAGAAAGACTCACAAGAGTTGGAAAGTGGTTCTGGAACATTCCAATGCTTCATAAAGAAACATGTTGGATGAACAAGCATACCTAGATCCAAATATTTCACCCAGGGGATAATGTGTCAATATTACTGGCATTACAGGTGAACCACTGAAGGCATGGTTCATTAGTCCACATAAGAAGCTAAAAGGATTAGGAGAGTAAATTATTTGATTAAAACCCCAGATTACTGGGTAAAAAGAATCAACACGTTTAAACACTACAAACCCCAAAGGATGGTAAGCAAGCAGAGGTATGTCAGTTTGTAAGTTTAGTGAAAGATGATAGCAATAGTGTGGATAAGGCAGAAGGAGGCCTGAACAATTCCCAAATTAAATGACTTACTCTCTGGTTAACTAATGCTGAACTACTGAGGAATTTGGGCACCATGCTTTCATATTTAGAAGCAGATGAGACTGAACAAAGCTGCTCACAGCATTCAATCCTGTCTGTAGAGACAAACCTTAGCAATACATGATGTAGTTGCAAAAGAATTCTCTCCTACAAAACAACATTCTTACTACTTAGGTCCAGAGAAACAGGCCCAGGTGAAAGCAGAGTTCTGAAACATGTTGGAAAACAACCAAAATGACCCCAGTCATTGCAGCTCTACAGTCTTGTTAGCACCTTAACCTGATTGTTGAACCAGATTCTGCAAAGACTACAGAAAGGTCAATGCAGTAATGAAACCAGACTCTGACATAATTTCTTGGTTGAAAGGCTATATTAATGGAATTGGCTGTACCACATTTCTTACTAAAATTGATTTCTAAAGGATGTTCTGGCCATTGAGGGAGGGCAAAGAAGGTTGAGCAGACTGATTCCTGGAATGGCAGGATTGGAGTACATGGAGAGACAGGGTCAGTTAGAACTTTGTTCATTAGGGTTTAGAATTTTAAAGGGAATCTTATTGAAACCTATACAGTTCTAACAGGATTAGGTAGGGTAGAAGCAGGAAGGATGTTCTTGATGACTAAGGAGTCCAGAGCCAGAGGGTCATAGACTAAGAATAAGGACAGGGCAGAGGTGAGAAATTTCTTCACCCATTGAGTGGTGGGTTTGTGGAATTCTCTGCCACAGGAAACTGTTGAGGTCAAAAGATTGAAGACTTTCAAGAAAGATGTAGGTATAGTTCTCAGGACTAAAGAGATCAAAGCATATGGGGAGAAAGGAGGAATAGGGTACTGACTTAGATGATCAACCATGATCATACTGAATGCTAGAGCAGGTGATAAAGGATGAATAGCCCTCTCCTGCTCCTTTATTCTATGCTTCAGTCTGGAGAGGATAAACTAAAATACTGTTATGAATAGAGTTCCAGGATTTTGAGCCAGTGACAGTGAAGGAACAGTGATAAAGTTCCAAGTCAGGATAGTGCGTGACTTGAGGAGTATCTTTGAGGTAGTGTTGCTACAATGCATCTTTTGCCATGCATCTTCTGACTCAGCGTATACAGTGCCTCAGAGATTTGTTAGTAATACACTTAGTGTTCTAATTCTATTCACTTATTCAGCATGTGGTCAGTCCACAGCGTGGGGGCTACAAGAATATTAGAAGCGAGTAATTAGTTTCTGGCTATGATAAAATTTACAAAGTCTGAAATCTACCCTCTATTTCCCTTAAGCTATTTGTGAAATTTGTCAAAATTATCCATGATGCTCACATAAGACAGAGTGAAGCAAATGAGCTTAAAGCTTCTTAGGATTTTGATGCTGCTCCCATCATTGGATGAAAAAAGACTGACTTTGAATTTTATGATTTCACAGATGGGTGAATGGGAAGAAGAAGGAAAAACACTTGGCAGGCAAAAACAAAGGGAAAAGATGAAGGGCAGGTTCACTCACTGTTACCAGGTATGCACTGACTGCCTTATAAGGAGAAGTTAAGTAGATTGGGTCTGTACTCTTGAAAAGTAGGAGAATGAGAGGCAACCTTGTTGAAATGTATAAGATTCTTAGAGGCAAAAACTGAGGATGCTGGAGAAATGCAGTAGGTCTAGTAGCATCTATAGAGACAGAAACAGGGTTTCAAACCAGTTTCAAGTCTGATATGACTTTTCTTTAGTTTTGTGTTCCAATAATGAATGTAGATTTCAGTTATGATCTTCTTTGGTTTGTCCCACATCTGCAATGTCATCAGCAATACATACATGTCCAGTTTCTGGAAATAATATTTTCCAACGGTATTCTGAAAGTGGTGATTTCTTGAGATTCTTTAGCCAAGTGATCTGACCAATATCCATGTTTGGCATCTAACTTGGAACTGAATTTAGCCCCTGTGAATTTGGGATTCAATTGCTCTTTTGTTGGAAGTTTGTCTGGGCATCTTGTGGAGAAAGTTTTGGATCCAGACGTACCCTGACTATCAACTGTCAACTATCTTTACTATGCACACAATAGAACACCACCAGTTTCTGTTCTGGTGTACACAGTTGATAATACAATTACAGAGTGTACTACCTACAAGATGCACTGCAGACATTCACCAAAGATTCTCAGAAAGCACCTCCCAAACCCATGACCACTTCCATCTAGAATGACAAGGGCAGCAGACATATGGAAACACCACCACCTCCAAGTTCCCCTTCAAGCCAATCACCACCCTGACTTAGAAACATATCGCCATTCCTTCACTGTCACTGGGTTAAAATCCTGGAATTCACTCCTAATAGCATGGTAGGTCAACCTACAGCAGGAGGACTGTAGCAGTTCAAGGCGGCAGCTCACCACCATTTTCTCAAAGGCAATTAGGGATGGGCAATAAATGCTGGCTAGCCAGCAATGCCCACATCCCACAAATGAATAGAAAACCAAATTCCATCCTGTGAATGTGATACATTGAAGAACATGACACATGAAAAAAAAATTTGCATCACTCTCCCTTAAGCTTCTTTTGTATTTGAGCCCTGCACTTCTATGCTGGTTGGTTGAATTACAGCTACTTTAGGGTGCAATGCAGCATCACCTTTTGAAGTTTTATACTATATTGAATCTGACTGGGTACAATTTTTTTTGCCTTTTTTAGAAATTTGTTCATGGAATATGGGTGCCATGGCACATCCAGTATTTATTGCCCATCCTTAATTGCTCGAGGGCACTCAAGATAGACCAGACCAGGTAAGAACAGTAGATTTCCTTCCTTAGGACACCCAGATAGGTTTTTACAATAATTGACAGTGCTTACATGGTCACCATTAGACTAGCTCTTTAATTCCAGATTTTTATTGAATTCAAATTTCAACATATGCCACAGTGGAATTTGAACCCATGCCCTCAGAACCTGGGTGTTTGGAGTGTCTAGTCCAATGATATATCTACTACACCACTGCCTCCCTATTCCACCTTCTTTGAGGTGCAATACAGCATTACCTTTGAAGTTTCCTACTGCACTGTACATTGGACATTGTTTATTCTGCTACATTGGAAATCTTTGCGATCTTTGAATGGTGTTATGATCCATGCGTGCTGGTTATCCTTCTATTTCTGGTCTACTTGTGTCCATCACACAAATTATTTGGAATTTCCACGCAGAATTGCCATTGCTGCAATTATCGTCAACGTATCAATGCAAGGCATGCTGTTCCATTATTTGAGTCATACTGTTGCAGGTTACATTATTGGCTGTCAACAATTCAATTAAATAGTCTTCAGGATTCTAGCAGTTAGAATGTTTACACTGTGTTGAACTTAGACTTCAATATGTGTTTACCAATTTTCTTCGAGATGCGATGTTAAGTCTTAAAAGTTTCTAGCTGTTTGACTTCATTCACACAATATGTCACATTAACTGTTTGCAGTGTTTGCATTCTCATTGATGGGTTTTCCACTCTGAATCATCACCTTGGTCAGTCTTGCCTACTAACCTTATATGTGTGCTTGCCTTTAAAGAGATCTCTGGTACACACCCTGTTATTGCTTACAGTATGCTACAAATACATTTTGTTTGGTGGCTCTCTATTGTGGCCTTTGGTTGTAACTTGGAAAAAGATTTCTTGCATTGGAGCCCAGTTTCCTTTTGCACCCCGACATACAAAGATCTTGCAAAGCAGGAGAGCACAACAAGCCACACTTCCCACACAGCTTGCCCTTCGTATTCTGCCAATACTGGCAACTATATATAAAATTATTGCCCAGCTTTAATCACTTCATATCTTCTGCAATCTTTGACAACATTTCGATCTCATGACCCTTTAACTTCTGGGGTTTACATGATATAACATCATGTCTAAGTCCTTTTGCTGCGAGCTCACATCACTGCCTCTGCATTTTATGAAAAATTCCCAGCAGTTCATGTTGTGATTTCTTGTGTTATTTGTAAGTAACATAGATTAAACAGCATGCATTAAGTTTGCTTGTTAAATAAAACTATGAGAATTTCAGCTCAGCCATAGCTTGTGGTTAAAATTGCTGAACTCACAGACCTTAGCTTGCTCTTGCTGGACTGCATATGGGAGTTGTCTATGGAGGTTCATCTTGATCCTTTGCTTATTATCATATCCAGCTATTCAAGCAACACAGCTTTTGAAATAATAACACTAAATAACTTCAGATGGATCCACAGGGCAATCTTGAGATATGAAAAGCCCAAATTCCCACTGTACATTTTCAGCCTTAGCAGCATGGCTGATTGACAGGCAGCAGCAAGGGTGTTGGCAGTGCAGTAGCTGTGGGAGCATGAACACAAAATTCTGAGAGACGACAGAAAGTAAATGCTGCACACAGCCACTGTCACTTTCCTGAGGTGGAGCTTCACCGATTCTACGACTTTCACAGAAGACAGATTGCTGGGCAGCTGTATGAAACTTATAGTATAGTTCTCAGCACCTGTGGTACAAAGCTTGCCTTGCAGCAAACCTATATCCTTTCAACTGTTGTGCAACACTGCATAGTTATGCTTGTGCTGAAGTAAAAACTAAAACTACAACCCGTGGGCTTTCATTATGGTTGGGTCTGTGTTCCTACCACTTCCACATTGTAAAGAATGGGCCTCAGTCTCTGCACAAAGCCATGTTTCTTGTGGGGTTGAATTTTATGGTGAAAGCTGTGGTGCATTGCTTGGCCCCTGTTTGGAAGGTAGTCATTAGATGACAGTTTTTAAAATAATACGCTGAGTTCTGACACTGGCCCTTGACAAGGTAAAAGTGCAACTTTCACACTTCAGTGACAACTTATGCTCCGAGTAGACCAAGCAGCTAGAACTCAGAAGTAGGGGTTGAAAGGACTACACTCAATCTCCAGGAAGAAGACAGCATGGATGTAGGACTCACAGGAACAGGAGTAGGTCATTCGACCTTTCAAGCCTGGTTGACTTTAGAATAAGATCATGGCTGATCTGGTTGTGGTGTCAAATTACACTTTCTTGCTTGCACCCTACAAACATTGAGTCTCTTGTCTATTAAAAATCTGTCAAACTCAGTCTTGATTGAATTCAATAAATTTAAAAACCAACCTTCCAGTACTTCTGGGAAGAGAACTCTAGTCAAATAACCGTCTGGGAAGAAATAATAATCTTGGGACCTCGGGATAATCTTGCTTTAAGGAAAACAACCCCAGTCTGTCCAAGCTCTGTTCATAACTGAAACACTCCTGCACAGCAACATCCTGGTACATTGCACTGGAGAGAGCACAGAGGAAGTCACATCGCTACTATAATGTGCATTCTGGAATTTTTTAAAATTCATTCACAGGATGTAACCTTCACTAGCTAGGCCAGCATTTATTGCCCATTCCTAATTGCCGAGAGGACAGTTCAGAGTCAACCTTATTGCTGTGGGTCTGAAGTCACATGTAGGCCAGACCAGATAAGGATGGCAGTTTCCTTCCCTGAAGGACATTAGTGAACCAGATGGGTTTTTCCAACAGTTTACAATGAATTTCAGCATCACCTCCCTGTTCTTCAACTCCATGCCTTTTCTACTAAAGACAAGTGTGCCATATACTTTCTTAATAACTTTATCCACCTGTCCTGATACCTTAAGGAACTGGTGTACATGCACAACATGGTCCCTCTGATCTTCTGGGGTCCTACTGTTTATCATACATTCCCATGGCTTGTTTGTCCATTGCAAATGCATCACCTCACATTTATCCAGATTGAATTCCATTTGCCACTAATCAGTCTAAGACTATTCTTCTCACCGTTTGCCACCCCATCAATTTTTCTTGTATCATCTGTGAACTTACCAATCAACTCTTCTACATTCAAGTCTAAATCATTTATATAGACCACAAACAGCAAGGCCCAACACTAACTCCTACGGGACCCCTCGGGACAGACCTTCATTCAGAAAAATGCCCCTCCACCATCACATTTTCCTTCCTGCCACTCAGATAATAGTGGATCCAATATGTCAAATTTTGTTGGATCCCATGGGCTCTTAACTTTGTTATCAATTTCTCATTCAAGACCATATCAAAAGCATTGCTGAAGTCCATGTAGATGCAAACAAAACATTGCCTTCATCTAAACACCTGGCTATGCCTTCGAAAAATTCAAGTTGGCCAGGCTTGATAAACAAAGAACTACTTTTAAGACTGTTAAACCACTCAGAACTTCCCCTCTGTATTTGCTAACTGTATTTTTTAACTGTATCTCAGACCTTCCCATCAGATAGTCCTTCTAATTCGTAAACACTGACCCAAAGTGTTCATTTGGGACCCTACCTACATCCACTGACTCCACACACAAATTACCACTGTGGTCCTATTGTTTCCCTCGTTATCCTTTAACCTTTAATGTACCTGTAAAATAATTTAGGATTTTTCTTTAGTTTACCTACCAGCTTCCTTTCATATACCCTTTTAGGTCCCCAAGTCTTCCTTTTAAATTCCTTCTTGCACATTGTACACCGTCTAAAGATTCTGCTGTTTTGAACCCTGAATATCTACTATAAACCTTCCTTTTTCTCTTAATACAATGCTGTATGTCTCTTGTTGCCCAGGTTTCACAGGATTTGGTGGCTCCATTCTTTTTCTTTATTGGAATATGTTGGCTCTGTACTTTTCATATTTCCTTCTTGAATGCATCCCACTGTTCTGTGACAAAGTATGTGCGCCCAGTCCAGTATGGACAAATATGTCTGATCTTATTAAAGTCAGCCTTCCCCCAGTTGAGAAGTTTGATTTCAGGCCCATGCCTTTCCACAATAATCTTGAATCTAATAGAGTTATGATTGCTGTCTGCATAATACTCCCCCAGTAATACATCAGCCACTTGCCTAGCTTTGCTACCTAAAAATGAGTCCAGGACCATTCCCCTCTCTTGTACAGCCTTCTATATGTTGTCTTAAAAAGCTGTCCTGGATGTAGTTTAAGAATTCTGCTCACCACAAACCTTTCACATGATGGCTATCCCAATTAATGTTGGGGAAATTGAAATCCCCCACCATTACTACCTTATTACTTTTACACTTCTTAAGAATTTGCCTAAACAGTCTGTTCTTCTTTTTCTCTAAAATTGTCAGTAGTTTTATTGTCACTCACAGCAATATGATTGCTCCTTTTTTGGTTTTTTAAGTTCTAACCATATGGCTTAATTTGAAGAGCCTTCTAAGATATCAGCCCTCCTTACTGATGTAATAGATTGCCTAATCAAAATTACAACACAACCACCTCTTTTACCTCCTTCCCTATCTATCCTGAAGACCCTATGACCTGGAATGTTGAGCTGCCAATTCTGCCCCTCCCTCAGTGACAGCAAAGGCACCACACTTTAATCAGAGATAGTAGGAACTACCGATGCTGGAGAATCTGAGATAACAAGATATAGGGCTGGATGAAAACAGCAGGCCAAGCAGCATCAGAGGAGCAGGAAAGCTGACGTTTCGGGTCTGGACCCTTCTTCAGCAATGCTGCTTTAATTATATTTTAATTAGTGCCCTCGACTCATCTGCCTTGTTTGTCAGGCTCCTAGCATTAAAATAAAGGAGTGGATGTGTTGGTTTAGTGGTATAATCAGCAGAGTACTAATCCAGAAACTCAGCTAACATTTTGGGGACCTGAGTTCGAATCCTGCCATGGCAGGTGGAATTTGAATTCACTAAAAAATACCTGGAATTAAGAATCTTCTGATGAACTGACACCATTGCAGATTATTGGGGAAAAACCCACCTGGCTCTCTAATGTACTTCAGGGAAGGAAATCTGTCATCATCCCCTGGTATGACCTACATGTAACTCCAGACCCCCAGAATGTGGCTGACTCTCAAGTGACCTCTGAAATTGGTGAGCAAGCATCTCAGTAGTATTAATCACTATGAAGTCTCAAGAAAGAGATGAATCCAGACACACCACCTGGTATTGACCTAGGCAGTGGAAACAACAATGACAGAAATAGCCCTGCTGATCCTGCAAAGTGGTCCAGACTAGCAGCTGGGGCCAGTGCCAAAATTAGGACAGCTGTCTCACGGACTAGTCAAGCAACAACCTGATATTGACATACTCACAGAATCATACAGACAATATCCTAGACATCACCAGACAGGATTACTTGTGTGTCAAACAGCATAAGCAGCAAGTGACAGACAGAGCTAAGCAATCCCACAACCAATGTATCAGATCTCAGCTTTTCAGTCCTGTCACATTCAGTCGTGAATGATGCAGGACAATGAAACAACTCACTGGAAAAGGAGGCTGCCCACAAATATTCCATCCTCAAATGATGGAAAAGCCCAACACATCAGTACAAAAATAAGGCTGAAAGCAATCTTCACCTAGAAGTGCCAAGTGGATGATCCATCTTGGCTTCTTCCAGTGGTCCCCAGCAATTTGATTCACTTTACGTGATATCAAGAAATGGTTGAGGCACTGAATACTGAAATGATTATGGGCCCGGACAACATTCCGGTAAGAGTACTGAAGACTGTGTTTCAGAACATCCTGCTCTCCCAGCCAAGCTGCACCAGTACAGTTATCATACTGGAATCTAACCAACAATGTGGAAACTTGTGGAAGATACGACCTGTATACAAAAGGCAGAACAAATCCAATTGACTAATTAGTGCCCCATCAGTCTACTCAATAATCAGTAAAGAATGGAAGGTGGCTTTGAAAGTGCTATCAAGCATCACTTGCTCAGTATCAACCTGTTCAGCGATGCCCAGTTTCAGTTCCACCAGGGCCACTTAGCTCTTAACCTCATTACAGGCTTTGTTCAGACATGTACAAAAGTGCTGAATTCCAGAGCTGAGGTGACAGTGACAGCCCTTGACATCAATGCAGCATTCGATCGAGTATGGCATCAAGGAGCACGAGCAAAACTGGAATCAATGAGAATCAGGGGGCCAACTTTCTGCTGACTGGAGTCATACTTGGCACATAGGAAGATGGTCATAGTTGTCGGAAGTAAGTAATCTCAGCTCCAGGACATCTCTGCTGGAGTTCCTCAGTGTGGTATCTCAGGTCCAACCATCTTCAGCTGCTTTGTCAATGGCATTCCCTCAATCGTAAGGTCAGAAGTGATATGAAACTCAACTGGACTCACCTTATAAATATAGTGGCTGCAAAAGCAGGTCAGGGGCTAGACATATTGAGGGAAGTAACTCACCTCCTGACTCTCCAAAACCTGTCCACCACTTTCAAGTTACAGTTCAGATGTGTTATGGAATACCCCCCAACTTGTCTGGATGGAAGCAGCTCCAACCTCATTTGATACGAGAGCTTGACATCATCCAAGAAAAAGCAGCCCACATGATTGGCACCATATTCACAAGCATACACTCCAAGAATCTATGAATCACAAAAGGTTGGTTTGCAGGTGCAGCAGGTAATTAAGAAGGCAAATGGAATATTGTCCTTCATTGCTAGAAGAATGGCATTTAAAAATAGAGAGGTCATGGTGCAGCTGTATAGGGTGCTGGTGAGGCCACACCTGGAGTACTGTAGGAGTTTTGGTCCCCTTACTTGACAAAGGATGCACTGGCACTGGAGGAGGTGCAGAGGAGGTTCACTAGGTTGATTCCAGAGTTGGGAAGAGAGATTGAGTAGACTAGGACTATAATCATTGGAATTTAGAAGAATGAGGGGGGATCTTAAAGAAACATATAAAATTATGAAAGAAGTGGATAAGAGGTAGATTGTTTTCACTGGCGGATGAAACTAGAACTAGGGGGCATTACCTCAAAATAAAGGGGCGCGTATTTAGGACTGAGTTGCGGAGGAATTTCTTCACTCAAAGGATTGTGAATCTGTGCAATTCCCTGCCCAGTGAAGCAATCAATGCTACCTTATTGCATGTTTTTAAGGCAAAAGTAAATAAATTTTTGAGCATTAAAGGAATTAAGAGTCACGCTGAACAGGTGGTTAAGTGGAACTGAGTCCACGAAAAGATCAGCCATGGTCTTATTGAATGGCAGAGCCGGCTCTACAGGCCAGATGGCTGACTCTGCTCCAGTTTCTTATGTTCTTATGTACTCCCTCCACCATTGACACTCAATTGCAGCAGTGTGTACTATCTTCAAGATGTACTCCAGAAATGCACCAAAAATCCTTAGGTGGGACCTTCCAATCCTATGACTACTTCCATCTAGAAGGACAAGGGTAGTGGATATATGAGAACACCACCTGCAGATTACCTGCTAAGCCAATCACTGTCTTGCCTTGGCAATATATCACCTTTCCTTCACTGTTCGCTGAGTAAAAATCTTTGAATTCCCTACCTAAGTGTACTGTACATCAACCGACAGCACATGGACTGCAGCACTTCAAGAAGACAGGTCATCACCACCTGCTCAAGGGCAAGTACAGATGGGGAATAATTGCTGGCCAGCCATCAATGCCCATGACCCATGACTGAATAAAAATAACATCTAACCTTGTCAAATTCTCCTTGTGCCTTAACCGGCCTAAAATGTGCACACCTTCCTGACTCACTTGCTGCCACTTCCAATTTTGGCCATTTATCCTTCATGGCTGAACATGCTGTCTGGATGCCAAACCTCTGCCAAGTCAGGATACACCCTCCTCAACAGCACTAGCAAACCTTCCCACAAGGATACTGGTCCCATGCTGGTTCAGGTGCAACCAATCACCTTGGACAGGTCCATCTAAGTCCAAAAACAGTCCCAATATCCTAGAAATCTAAAGCCATCTGTAGTGATCATAATGAGGTCAACCAGGTGGACCTCATGGAATAGGAGTTCCCTGATTGGGGCTGTTATTCTGGTCCAATCAGGGAGCTCTGGCTGACACAGGAGTGTCAGAGGTTCTGTTCACTCAGAGAACTTGCTCTGAGGATGCTGGACCAGTGTCAAGTACTATGCACATATAAATGAAGGGTGACTTGGTGATGGGATACTGGCCTCTGTGGAAGTTTTCAGTGCCAACCTAGAGGAAAAAAATACACCCTTGAAGACATTCGCTCGCAATTGGCATCTTTGAGTTGGGGTATTTCTGGCATCATGCCATGAATTGGGAAGCTTGACTTATTTGGGCCTGCATTCAAAGACTGGGCCTAGTATGTGCAAAAATGCTTTGTTTTCTGGGCAAATAACATTGGGGCAGATGAAAAGCAATTGGTAATTCTCCTGACAGCTTGTGGGCCTGCAGATTTTTCGGTTATTGGGAGCCTAACGTTTACCGAGGCACCAGATACTAAAAGCTTTCAAGAGTTGACAGATTTAGTTAAGGAATATCACGACCCTAAGCCTCCTCCAACTCTGAGATGCTATCGGTTTTACTTGGCAGTCCGAGAACCAGCGGAATCCATGTCGGGATTTTTGATGAGGTTAAGACAACAGACAGAGACATGTGACTTTGGTTTAACCAATGGACGTGGACATGCTCACCAGATTGACTGACCTTGGGAAACACCAATTGAGTGAAGGCAATTGCATAGCCTCACTCAAGACATATCTTGATCAGACGGACTCTAGGTCAGCTCTCAAAAAAAACCCCAAAACAAAGCCAAGCCTTGGCCAAAGGGTTAACATTTTCTTTAGGATCCAGGCTGGCAAGCCATTGTAGTTGCTGCCAGTATGCAGACTCGAGACAGCAAGAGAGTTCCACTAGACCTAAACTGAGTAAGATAGCTCGTAGGCCTATATCCAGGAGAGTGCACACCCTGGAAAGCCCACATACATCTGGTTTGGAACAGATAAATTGCTTAACAACATCCAAATCAGAACCTATCAAAATAAACATCTGGTTACCCAGTTCTAATGGAGATTGATACCAGCGTGGCTATGTCAGATTGCAGAACGAGTCCTCAACAAAATTCCATCTAGACTCCAACCCTTAAGTTTATGTAAGACATTGGCTAGACTGAGAACTCACACCGGGGAACCTTTACAGATTAATGGTACAACTTTGGTTCTGGTCCTGAACGAGGTGCGGCTGGCTCAGTTAACACTGATTGTTGTAAAAGGCTCAGGCCCGAACCTTATACAATGAAATTGGTAGAGAAAGATTCACCTAGATTGGCTCAGCATTTTTCAATCAGAAAATGGTTGCCTGAGTGAAGTCATAAATGAATGCCCAGAGGTTTTTCAGGAAGGTCTCCGGATTATCAAAGGAGTCAAGGCCACCTTGCATGTTGACCAGGAAGCAATTCCATGATTCTGCAGGGGCCGCCAATGCCATTTGCCTTATTAGCAAAAGTAGAGGCAGAAATCAGGAGGTTGGAAAGCCACGGAATCATGAGACCAGTCTAGTTTGCGGAATGGGCAGTACCATTCATACCAATTGTGAAGCGCGACAGCTTTTGTGGGGATTTTAAACAAACAGTAAACCACTTTACGCAGCTGGATAAATTCCCAATCCCTCACATACAGGACTTATATGCAAAGCTGGTGGGGTGATGTCGGACATTGGAACTCATGAAATTGGAAATGAGCCATCCATACCCATAACTGCAGTTAGATGAAGATTCCCAGAGGTTATTTTTGGTGGCCAGAGTTGGATGTAGACAAAGCTGCATATGGTGGGGCAGTGCCCAAAGTGCCAACAAGAACAAAAATTAATTTCAGCAGCTCCCCCACATTCATAGGAATGGCCGGATAAACCCTGGATTAATTTACTTGTTGACCATGTCGGCACTTTCATGGACTCAATGCTCTTAGCCAATGTGGGCACCCATCTGAAGTCGTTGGACGTGCGTAGAATAAATTCGTCCAACACGGGGATGACAACAGAAAAGCCGCGAGCATCTTTTGCAATACACGGGCTCACCGAAGTGTTGATCACAGACAACGGGCCATGATTTAACAGCAGGAAATTAGAGTATTTGCCAAAATCAAATGGCATTTGGCACACAAGGACAGCTTCATACCATCTATCGTCCAATGGCCTGGCAGAAAGAGCAGTCCAAACTTTGAAGGCAGGCTTAAAGAAACAGCTTACAGCTTCACTCGATACCAAATTGTTTTGGCTCCTTTTTGATTACTGAACCTCCCTCATGCGACAACAGGGACAGCTCCAGTAGAGTTGCCAATTGGGAGAAGACTCTGTACCAGGTTAAATCTGATCCTCCTGGCCGGGGGGGATGAAACAGCATCACGAACATCAATACCAGACAGAAGACTCCTCTAAACAAGGGAGGCAGCTTACTTCAGGGGACAAAGTTTGGTGCCAAAATCATGGAAATGGCCCTGCATGGGTAACAGGCATGACCGACATGAGCTCAGGTCCCATGACATACAAAGTTCTGGCCATGAACAAGAAAGCAAACCACAGGAAAGCTGCAAACTTGCAAATGGTGCAGGAGCAAAATATACCTGGCCCCTCAGGACAATCGGAAAGGCTGTTGGAACCCATGGGTTTTCCTCCTCCATCTAATATCAAAGAAACCTCAGAGTCTGAGGTAGACATGGAAGATGTCGCAGCCTTGATGCCTTTACTGACTGAATAAGATGATGAATTTCTTCCAAGGTGCTCTGGTAACAAGAGTGGGCTATGGTCCGGTATACACTGCCCAAATCTGAGGCTTTCAGAGGAACTGGGCCCAGTGTGAAAACACCCCATGAGAGTTGTAGAACAGAAAAACTGAAAGGTACAGGTACATAATTCTTTGAAGTTTGCATTACATAGAGAAGTGTTAAAGTGTTTGTCACGCTTGCCTTCCTTGCTCGGTGCTTTGAGCATATAAATTAGGGAGTCATGTTGAAGTTTTACAGGACATTAATGAAGCGTCTTTTGGAATACCGTGTTGAGTTCTAGTCACCCAGTTATAGGAAGGATATTATTAAGCTGGTGAGAGTTCAGAAGAGATCTACCAGGATGATAGATGGTACCCGCTCACCTATCCACTCCTCCCACCTTACTGACCAACCCCCACCTCCACCTCCTACCTACCAGCCTCAGCCCCGTCTCCTTGACCTGTCCGACTTCCCTCGACTGACCAACCCTCATCCCAACTCCCCACCTACACTCACCTTTACTGGCTCCATTCCAGCCTCCTTGACCCGTCTGTCTTCTCCCCACCTATCTGCTCCTTTATCCACCTTTCATCTGCCTCCCCCTCTTTCTCTATTTATTTCAGAGTCCCCTTCCCCTCCCCCATTTCTGAAGAACGGTCCAGACCCGAAACATCGGCTTTCCTGCTCCTCTGATGTTGCCTGGCCTGCTGTGTTCATCCAGTTCTACACCGTGTTATACCAGGATGATGCTGGTTATGGAAGGTTTGAGTTATAAAGAAAGGCTGGAAAGGCTTGAACCTGTTTTGCTGGAGTGTAGGATGTTGAGAGGCGACGTTATAGAAGTTTATAAAATAATGAGGAGTACAGATAGAGCTAATGGAAGTTGTCTTTTCCCTAGCATGAAGGATTTCAAGACTAGAGGGAACATTTTTAAGGTGAAAGGAGAAAGATTTAGAAAAGCATGAGGAGCAAATAATATACACGGAGGGTGGTTCTCGTGTGGAATGATCTTCCTGAGGAAGTGGTAGATGTGGGTACAATTACAACATTTAAAAGGTATTTGGATAAGTACATGAATAAGAGAGGTTTGGAGGGATATAGGCCAGGAATGGGCCGGTGGGATTAGTTTAGCTTGGAATTATGTTTGGCATGGACTGGTTATACCAAAGGGTTTTTCCGTACTGTATGACTCCATGACTCCATGAAAAGAACTTGCCTACGTTCCTGGACTTAGAAGGGGAGGGATGTAGTGATTGTAGCAAGGTAAACCAGGTGGACTTTACAGAATATGTGTTCCCTGACTGGGGCTGATACCAGGCAGTATTATCCAATTAGGCAGCCCTGGCTGAAAGATATAAACAGGAGTACCAGAGGTTCTGTTCACTCTGAGAACTGGCTCTGCGGAAGCTAGACCAGTGTCACATACTATACATGTGTAAATAAAGGGTGACTTGGTGACAGGATACCAGCCTTTGTGGAGTTACTTCACCATCCCTCCTGTGCACATTAATCTGGACGAATCTCTGATTCCTTTTTTTAACTCACACTTTGCACTGAAAATAATCCAGAGATTACTATCATTGGTTGTGTTGTAAAATCTACTTCCTTAAATTGTTTATAGATTTTTAAAAATAGAATCTCTACAGTGTGGAAACAGGCCACTTGGCCCAATGAGCCCACACTGACTCTTGGAAGAGCATCCCACACAGACCCATCCCCCTACCCTACCCAGACATAGGGAGAATATGGAAACTCCACACAGACAGTCACCCAAGGGTGGAATCAAACCCAGGTCCCTGGCCCTGTGAGGCAGCAGTGCTAACCACTGAGCCACCATGGCACCCTTATTCTGCTTTCAGGATCTCATCCTTTTCCTATGGATGTCATTGGTACCAATATGTACAACAATCTCTGTTTGTTTTCCCAGCCCCCTTCAGATTGCCCTGCAACTGTTCAGTGACATCCCTGACCCAGGCACCAGGGAGGCAATTTACCAGGGAGTCTCTTTTACAGCCACTGAAATGCCTTACAATTGAACTCCTACCACAATAACTCTACCATTCATCTCATTGAATGTGCTATCCACAACTTGCTCAGCATTACGGGCAGACCACATTGAGATGAACTTGCCTGCAATTCCAGATCCCAAATGTAGTTTGCCAGTAGCTGCAATTGGACACACTTCCTGTACACATGTTTGCCAGGGACAGACTTAAGCTTCCTTGATTTGTACAGAAACAGCATATTATTGAGCTCTGCTGCCTTGACTTCTTTTAAGCCCCTGAGTAACTCTTCTTAAAAGAAAATAATTATACTTCTGTAAGAAGACTGTTAACTTACTTCCCTAATGCAAACTGCATTTTTCTTAGCCTCCTTTGCTTACTCATATTCTATTATTATATTGGCCCCACCTTTCAGTTAGTCCTGCTGTTATTCCTTCTTTAAAAAGATATATACTTTTTTTAAGATCACAAACCAGTCAACACATCACTTCCCTGTGATGTGAGAGATAAAAGGTACTGCAGATGCTGGAGAATCCGAGATAACAAGCATGGGGCTGGATGAACACAGCAGGTCAAGCAGCATCATAGGAGCAGGAAAACTTGACGTTTCGGGCCTAAACCCTGGTTTGATTTTTTTTCTTTCCCAATCAACAATCCCCTGACACTGCAGCTGATAAACTAGGATTCCCTTCTCACTGCTAAAGAATGTAGCCTTACAAACCCTGAAAACGGACCCAACAAACTATGAACAAAAGCAACAAAAAGCACCTCTTCCCCTGTGCACTGAATTCCCACAGTGCACTGAGTTTTCAGTATCACACACTCACTCAGGTTGTACCTCACTCTGAATGCACCTTCTCCCAACTGCTTGCACGAAGCATGCTGTGGTCTGCATCATCTTATACATTGTGCCTGAATTATCTCTCCTCTGTACTGTACCTGTGCTGCTGTTCCTCCTCTTCCATTTTAAAAGTGTACAGTAACATAGCTTTGGACAACTGCTGCTGAGAAGCTTATAAAACGCAAGTAGTGTGGGAGGGGGCTGGTGGAATCAACTTCAGACCTTAACAGGAAGTATGTTAATGGAAATTATTCAAAACTGATTTCAAGACGCAAAAATCACCCAACAATGTTTCCACATTTTTCAACCTCAAACATCTGATTTGATCTGATTTATTGTTGTCACATGTACCTGAGTACAGTGAAAGGTTTGTGAGCAGTACAGGCAGATCGTAACATACAAGGCCATACAGGTCGTAGGGTATTCAGACACAGCAAGGCGTACAGGATTATGGCTGCATAGGAGGTGCACAAAAGCAAGATCTTCATTAGATTTGAAGTTAGAGAGGTCCATTCAGCAGTCTAATAACAGCAGGGAAGAAGCTGTTCTTTAAACTATTGGTATGCATGTTCAAGCTTCTGTATCTTCTCCCTGATGGAAGAGATTGGACGAAAGTATTGTCAGGGTGGGAGGTGTCTCTGATGATGTTTGCAGCCTTTCCATGGCAATGAGAATTGTAGATGGAGTCCATGGATGGGAGGTTGGCTTTCGTGATGGTCTGGGCTGTGCACACAATTTTCTGTAGTTTCTTCCGGTCCTGGGTAAAGCAGTTGCTACAGCAGACAGTTATGCACCCAGGTAGAATGCTTTCTATGGTGCATCTATAAAAGTTCGTGAGGGTCCTTATGGACATGCTGAATTTCATAAGACTCCTGAGGAAGAAGAGGCATTGTTGAGTCTTCTTGACCACCGCGTCTATGTGGGCGATCCAGGACAGGTTGTTGGTTATCGTCACTCCTAGGAACTTGACACTCTCGACCCTCTCCACCCCAGCTCCATTGATATAGACACGGGAGTGTCCTCCTCCCTTCTTTCACCTCACTTTCACCTTGATCAACTGATTGTACCCAGGGCTACACCTTATTGACCTCAAACCCAGAATGTATTATCAGGGCAAACACAGCATAGCCCCAGTTGTATTGCCTTTGGCTCTCACTTTAACATTTGCCAATGAGAGTCAGTGGGCAGATGGTGAGCCATTTAAAAAACCCAAAGAATCGAATAATGACATTGTAATTTATATGATGATATTAGTAGTCATGCACTAGAATCTGAGGGAAGAACTTTCCATACCAGACAGAGATGTATGCATTATAGTGTCAATAAAGGTATTTTACAGAAACCTACTGGAGTCACGATTTAGTTACTCATGTAGAGGCCGGCCTCAAATTACCTGAAGAGGCATCCAAATAGGATTCAAAAGTACAGTGAAACCACAAGAACACTTGGGATTAGGGTTTGTAAGATGCACAAGCAATGGAATCCGTCAGCCCTGTTTCCTCACTAATATACTTCCAGCACTTCTTTACAACAAATTCACTCACTCTTCTCATTAACCCACTTCTGTTCAACTCAGTTTGGGACAGGGTATTTTGTACGCGAATAGCAACCTCAAGATGAAAGCATAATGATTAACTACTAATATACAACACTCAATTGTATAAAACAATAGTTTTCTATCACAACAGCCATTTTGAGGGAAAGATTACTCAAGTTCAATCCCAGCACCTGT
Source organism: Ginglymostoma cirratum (assembly GCA_024137785.1). NCBI lineage: Eukaryota > Metazoa > Chordata > Chondrichthyes > Orectolobiformes > Ginglymostomatidae > Ginglymostoma > Ginglymostoma cirratum. Next base: position 23,603,245 of record JAHRHZ010000075.1, read on the forward strand.
AGAATAATTATTCTGCAAGGAATAAACATCTTTCAGCTTCCCACAACTATAGCAGTGTAGATTTACATCCAGCAGAGAATGAGTTTCTACTGATTGACGATGAAGGTTAGCTGACAATAGGAGAATAGGACTGAGAATTAAGCCTCTTGTTTCATGGAGCTGCTTTGTGATAACATCTCACAAATCAAATGGCACAAACTTTCATTTTAAAGCTGAGGCTGGATAATAGTTCCAATGCTCAGCTAAAAATGACGCACTGGTATTAACTGATATTCACACCATTGCTGCTCCTACAAAGCATTTTAACGCTCTCAGCTGGTTACTCAGGGGCATGAAAGGAAAACTGACTGCCAGGTTTCCTTCCCATGCATCTCAAGCTTATTTCCTACCACACTGATCAAGAAACAAGACTAATTGTCATCATAAGTTTGATCACCCAATCCATCTGACTCCAGAATAAACTGTAGGTCGAAGAGTAGCAACCTTGACAAGTAGTCAACGGAGGCATAAGTTAAAATTAAAGTAAATTTTTAAAAAATCGTTTTAATTTCCACTAAGTTGAATTATTTTCAGCTTTTATTCCATCGGCTAAAAGTAATTTGCATTATATCTATTCTTCAATTAAAATATGGGATGATGTGGGTGGTGAACTATTTGCAATTACCATTATTACAAGTAATTAATTAGCCAATAAATAGTACAATTCAATAAGTGTCTGATGAATTCCTCCCACGAGCACCGATAATAAAGACACTTGCTGCACCCAGACACAGGTAGATTTATGTGACAAGGTGTAGAGCTGGATGAACACAGCAGGCCAAGCAGCATCATAGGAGCAGGAAAGATGACGTTTTGGGCCTAGACCCTTCATCAGAAATGGGGGAGGGGAAGGGTTATGGTTCTGAAATAAATAGGGAGAGACGGGGAGGCGGATAGAGAATGGATAGAGGAGAGGATGGGTGGAGAGGAGACAGACAAGTCAAAGAGGCGGGGACGGAGCCAGTAAAGGTGACTGTAGGTGGGGAGGTAGGGAGGAGAAAGGTCAGTCCAGGGAGGACAGACAGGTCAAGGGGCCGGGATGAGGTTAGTAGGTAGGAAATGGGGGTGCAGCTTGAGGTGGGAGGAGGGGACAGGTGAGGGGAAGAACAGATTAGGGAGGCAGCGATAATCTGGGCTGGTTTTGGGATGCAGTTGAGGGAGGGGAGATTTTGAAGCCTGTGAAATCCACATTGATACCATTGGGCTGCAGGGTTCCCAAGCGGAAGATGAGTTGCTGTTCCTGCAGCCTTCAGGTGGCATCGTTGTGGCACGGCAGGAAGCCCAGGATGGACATGTTGTCTGAGGAATAGGAGGGGGAGTTGAAATGGTTCGCGACTAGGAGGTGCAGTTGTTTATTGCAAACCGAGCGAAGGTGTTCTGCAAAGCGGTCCCCAACCCTCCGCTTGGTTTCCCTGATGTAGAGGAGGCCACAACGGGTGCAGCGGATGCAGTATACCACATTAGCAGATGTGCAGGTGAACATCTGCTTGATGTGGAAAGTCTTCTTGGGGCCTGGGATTGGGGTGAGGGAGGAGGTGTGGGGACAGGTGTAGCACTTCCTGCGGTTGCAGGGAAAAGTGCCGGGTGTGGTGGGGCTGGAGGGGAGTGTGGAGCGGACAAGGGAGTCACGGAGAGAGTGGTCCCTCCGGAAAGCAGACAAGGGTGGGGAGGGAAAAATGTCTTTGGTGGTGGGGTTGGATTGC
>JAHRHZ010000075.1:23619986-23670812 GCA_024137785.1 Ginglymostoma cirratum
TTCCCCTCCCCCCTTTCTGATGAAGGGTCTAGGCCCGAAACGTCAAGGTTTCCTGCTCCTATGATGCTGCTTGGCCTGCTGCGTTCATCCAGCTCCTAAGGACATGTCTTCCCTTAATGCTTTTCAAAACACCAATGAACTCTCCTTTTTAAAATAAACACACCCCAGAATACCAATATATCCCACTGGAGACTTACCATCCACCATGTGCTTTTTCTTTGTGAAGGCTGATGCAAAGTATTCATTAAGGAGCTCACCCACTTCCTCTGGCTCCACACATAAATTCTCCCCTTCGTCCTCGAGTGAACCTGCCCATTCCCTAGCTTGTTCCTTATATATGTATAAAAGACATTGGGATTTTCCTTAATCCTGTTTGCCAAGATATTGCATGGCCTCTTTTAGAGCTCTTAATTCCTTATTTGAGTTCTTGCTTGTTATCTTTGTATCCTTTAAGGGCCATCATCAGCTTCCTAAACATTACATGTGGCCCCTTTTTCTTTTTCACTAAGCTCCCAATTCCTCTTGTCATCCAACATTCCTGAATCTTGCCCTCACTTTCACAGGAACATACTGGTCCTGAACTCTAATCAAGTGGCCTTTAAAAGATTCCCACATGCAAGATATGGATTTAGCCTCAAGCAGTACCAATGAATTCCCCAGTTCCTGCCTAATATTGCTTTAGTTAGCCTTCCCCCAATTTAGTGCTTTCACCTGAGGACTACTCTTATCCTTATCAAAAGTAACTTAAAACTTTGAGAATTATGGTCACTGTTTCCAAAATGCTCCCCAACTGAAACTTCAATGACCTGGCCAGGCTCATTCCCCAACACCATGCCTAGTACATCCACTTCCCTTATTAGATCATTTACATATTCTTTCAAAAAACCATCCTGGGCACAGCTAACAAACTCCCCTCATCCAAGCCTTGGCACTAAGCAATTCCCAGTCAATGTACAGGAATTTAAAATCACCTAGCACAGCAACCATGCATTCTTTTACATTGTTTCATAATCTGTCCACATATATTTTGCTCTATCACCTGCTGGCTGTTGGAGGCCTGTAGTATGATACCATCAAAGTGACTGCGCCAGTCCTACTCCTCAGCACTGCATATATGGTCTCACTGGATGAGCCCTCCAAGGTGTCTTCCCTCAGCTTTGATATTCTCTCTTATCAGTAAGACAACTCTTCCAACTCTTCTACATACCTCTCTATCTTGCCTGAAACATCTACATCCCAGAATGTTAAGTTGCCAGTGCTGTCCCTCTCTCAACCAAGTCTCTGTGATAGCTACAGCATCATAGTTATATCTATTAATCCAAGCTCTAAAATCATCTGCCTTACCTGTCATACACTTTGCATTAAAACAAATAGACCTCAGACCTCCAGGCCTGTCATATTCAGTAACCTCTCTCTGACTGTTCTTCCTCTTAGTCTTACTGGCCTTGGCCTCTGACTGCTCCTTAAGCACTTTACTTGCTGACCTACTGGTCTGGTTTCCACCCTCCCCAACACACTGTTTGATCCTTCCTGAGTGACACCAGCAAACTTCTCTATCAGGATATTGGTGCCCCACCGTTTAGGTACAACCTACCCTTCTTGTATCTGCCCCAGAAAACATACCAATGATCCACGTACTTGCAGCCCTCCCTCCGACACCAGCTTTTTAGCCATATATTTAACTGTAATACATTCCTATTCCTGGCTTCACTGGCATAGCGCACAGGAGGTAATCCTGAAATTACAACCTAGAGGTCCTGCTTTTCTACTTCCTACCTAACTCCCCTTGCAAGACCTCATCCCTCTTTCTGCCTATGTCATTAGTACCAATATGGACCACAACATCTGGCTGCTCACCGTCCCCCTTCAGAACACCGTGTGCCCACTCATAGACATCCTTGACCCAGAGGTAACATACCATCCTGGAGTCTCACTTACAGCTACAAAAATGCCCATTTGTACTGCTGACTACAGTACTCTAACACTACTGCTCAACCACACTTCGACCTTCCCCGCTGGTCAACGAAGTCGGTCGTGGTACTCTGATCTGGCTGTTGCTGTTGCTGCTGCTTTCCCTTGAAAGGCCATCCCCCTCAACAGTATCGTGTATACAGTATACCTGTTTGCAGAGGGAATGTCCACAGGTGAGTCCTGCACTGTCTGCCCACACTTCCTCATCTTCCTGGTGGTCACCCAAACGTTCTCTGTCTGTGCCATCCCTACTGGAGGTGTGACCAGCTGGCTAATTGTGTTGTCAACAACATCCTTAGCTTCATGGATGTTCTATAGCGAGTCCACCTGCAACTCCAGGCAGTCCATGAGGCAAATCAGGAGCTCCAGCTGAACATACAATTCCTGCATACATAGTTACCATGATGTTACCATGCACACTGATTTGCCACATATTGCAGGAGGAGAATTCTACGGCGCAAAGTACTCCTGCCATTTCGAAGCTATTGACTAAATCAATGGCTGTCTGTTTGCTTTGCTGCACATGTGTTTATGGTGTAAACTGCTGGCACATGGTGCAGATGTGAGATTAACATAGCACAGCAAAATATGAGCCCTCTCAACTGAGAACTGTTTAGCAGCAATGTAAGCTGCCTGGTTGAGTAACTGCACTAATTGGCATGGCATGGCAAGGCATGGTTGTTGTGAGCATGCGGGTCAAAACAAGGTGAGTGATTACCAAAAGATGAAGCAAGCATATCTAAGATGTGGCCAGGTCCAATCTGTTACCTGGCCACTTGTACAATATGTCCGGCTGCTGCCTTTCAATGCTAGTTTCTGGTCTGAAATGCAGGTCTGTACTTCCAAAATGCAATGACAATGAAATGCAAAAGTGCAAGTTACCTGGTTCTGGATGCCAATGTCCATCGGGGAGGAGTGCATTCAGCTGGTGACCATGGATTGTGCCCTGAGATGCTGTTGCCCATTGTCTACTGAAGAGGTAATTCGGAGTAAGTGGGAGCTGAAACTGCAAGAAACATGCTTTGGTTTCCTTGTTAAACTTTCCTGACATCTAGTTGCTTGGCGAGTTAGGTAAGATGGGAGTCTGAATATTAACGAGTCAAGCTGTGTTTTTAACATGGTGTTTAAGAAACAACAATGTGTATCAATTGGCATCTCACCAGTGCTTGGAAACAAACACACCATGTCGCTTGTGGAAAGCATAAAATATGGAAGGTGATAGTTTTGTCACAATGGGCCTTGGCACACTTGTTGTCTGATTCTGCCGTATATCTCATTAGAGCTCACATTGCTCAGATTCTGCTGACAATGGAGATAATATTTGGAAGGCAGATGAAGACAACCTTGCCAAGCCATCACCTGCCCAAGTTCTCAGAAATACAAATTCATCAAAAAAAGGGAGAATTAAGACATTGCATGACCAACGTACAGGTGTAGAACTGTATAGACTATATGTAGAACAAAAAGGTTGGAATCATTTATGGGTTCCAAGAGAACTGGTCATCTGCAAAAGTATTCAGAGTATGCAGTGAGCCTTGATCCTACAAGGTCCAACTTCAAATGTTGTCAGTGAGAAGGCCAACTCAAGGAATAATTTAACTGGAAATCACCCAGCATTCTCATTGCGTGTGGAACCATATAAAGATAAAGATAAAGTTAGAGAGCAAAATTGAGGACTAACACCATTAAAACAGGCAGCTGAAACAAAACACAAGTGATAACACCCAGGTCACAAGTCAACATTTCAGGAAGACATACATTATGAGATCCCAGAGTGTTGTTAAATTACCTTAAACCTTCAGCTCAAATCCTTAAATTCTTCAATTCTTAAAAATCCTTAAACAGCCTTTTTGCGTGTACATGTATTTACATTTTTAAAATGTGCAATGTTAGATTGGAAGAAAAAGGGATGTTGTGATTTCACTTTAAAAGGAACACGATAATGAGCAAGTAACTATGATGTCCAGTATGTGACCAGCAGTCATCATACAGTTGAGCTTGCAACATGTGTGTGAGGGAGTGCAGCTGTGCTTTCTTGTAGCATATCTTCAAGCAAATCGAACCTATGTGTAGTTGCCATCCTAGTTTAAGATTAGTAACAGAAACACAACAGCTGCAGGACATGTAATTGCTACAACAGTACTCCTCCATTGGCCACAGTGCCTAAATCCGAAATGCAACCCTATCATTTTTAGGGAAGTCCATGAGTAAAATTCCAGATCAGATAAAGAAGATCTTAACTGGTCACCTCAGTGACACATTCAATCTGGAGATAGGAAAGTTGTCCACCCTCCCTACCACTGACAGATTGCCACGGTGATGGGAAGGTGACAGGCACTCCACCCCTTGCAATTTTCTGATCATACCAAGCCACCACCACACCCCTCATCTCCCATCCCAACATCACCACACACGTACTGGTAAAATGTAGCCCAATAAGGCAATTCGCATCTTATTATTTTACTTTTTTAAATATTCACAGAAGTTAATTCTTGGGAAGTAACCTAAAATCATCTAAAATCATCTCAGTTCTGAGGGAGGGTCATTGGACCCGAAACGTTAACTCTGTTTTTGTCTTCACAGACGCTGCCAGACTTGCTGAGCTTTTCCAACAACTTTGTTTTTGTTTTTGACTTACAGCAACCGCAGTTCTTTCGGTTTCTAAAATCATCTAATTTCAATTCATTCAGATTTGAAACCTTAATTCTTGTTCATTTCAATTTTGAATGATGATGTTATCTGTGGAATATCATGCCACGTTGAATTGATCAGAAGGAGTTGACCAAATATTCAACTAAAAGAAAGTAGAAACAAAAAAAAATGAAGTGTGATTGAATACCATCAGTGGGCATATGATTGTAGCATTAACTGCAGTTGAAAAACGGGTCAACTGACAAATAGATAAGCTATTCATTCATATGTGGTATTCTTTCAAACTTCCTATTTTTGCATAACCTGCTTATTGAACAATGACTAAATAGAGTTAAAATTCATAAGGCGATAAAAGGATTTGAATTATTTATTTTCTTTTGAGCTGTGCTAAACAAATAGCATAATCTCCAAAACATAGTACATGTCTGGTAGAAAATAATAGTAGTACTTTAACCACAGTTGCTCAGTATGACCCAAATGCAGTAGACAGAACACAATTATAAGCCACTAACTATTATTGGCCTCATGCCCTTGAATCCGATAAGACATCTGTTCTAAAAATATAATTTCCTGTAAAATTCAGCTCACTGCAGCTGGCTCAATTTAAGGAGATACAAACAGCCAAATGTTTTCAAATGAACAGTGTGATAAACAGGAGCAGACACTGATAGGAACTCTTTCCACAACATTCACTTTGTTCTCTGATTTTTCCTTCAATTAAACATTTAACAAAAGTTAGACAAGACATCCACTGAGTTCTTTTGTACAGAAGTAAAATAAATTGTACTCTGTTGGGTAGAAGAAATGAGTGTATTTTCAGCTAGAATGGTTATCATCCTTTGTCAGCTCCATGCTTTACCCCATAATTAGAAAATTAATATTAAAACATATTACATACATTAGGTCTAATTTTAACTCTGTGCAAGTAGGTGGGTTTTGAAAAGCTTTAAATCAAGCCAATCTATTATGTTAGTATTCAATAGTTATGGGTTGGTTTATCTTCCTAAACTAATTCTTTGATAAATTTCAGCCATTAAAATAATCTCAACCAGTAGAAGTTGCTATAATCTCTCTGCTTATTTGAATATATTTATTAAATATAATAAAGTAAATCTTCCAACTTTTAAGCAGATGCATTAATTAACCCCAAAAACATGGTTATCATTAAAGCTGATAAGCCTACGAACACTATCAAAAATGGAAATTCAGATGTGATGTATGCAAGATAACAAGCATGGGGCTGGATGAACACAACAGGTCAAGCAGCATCATAGGAGCAGGAAAACTTGACGTTTCGGGCCTAAACCCTTCATCCAGCCCCATGCTTGTTATCTCGGATTCTCCAGCATCTGCAGTACCTTTTATCTCTTTATATCTGTGATGTATGCAGTCCGTTTCTCTCTTTGGAAGTAACAAATTCATCCTTTATCCATTATGCTCATAGAATTGTAGAATCATAGCAGCACAGAGGAGGCCATTCAACCCATTTTGTTAGTCTGGCCCTCCTCAAGAACAAATCACACACTGCCTACTCCCTGCACAATTCTCCTCTTCAGACAATTAGCATATATTAAAGAAGCATATTACTACAGAATCTGTACTTGAAACAAAAAGTGCTGGAGCAACCATAGCAGGTCAGATAGCACCTGTGGAGAAAAAGCAAGCTAACGTTTGGTGTCTAAATGACTCTTCATCAGAGCTGACGTGAAGTGTAATAAAAAAAATTGTGGTACAGAGGAGGCCACTCTGTTTATTATGCCTGCAACTTCTGAAAAATGAACCATGCAGCACAGTCCCATTTTCCAGCATTTGGTTTGTCTCCCTGAAGGTTAGGGGACTTAGGTGCGTATCCAAACACTTTTTAAATGAGTTGAGGGCTTCATTCTACCTCAACTACCCTTTAAGGTGGTGAATTTCAGATTCCTACCACCCTCTGGGAATGCTTCCCAAATTCCCTTCTAATGATTACCTTGAATCTATGCCTCCTAGTCAGCCTGCTCTCTCCGCTAAGGGAAATCGGTCCTTCCAATCCTTTCTATCAAAGCCAATTATAACCTTGTACACCTCAATCAAATCTTTCCTTAGCTTCCTCTATTCCAAGGAAAACAACTCCAAGCCATTCAATCTTCCCTTATAACTGTAATTTGCCAATAGTGGTAATATCCTGTAAATCACCTCTAAACCTCCAATGCAATTAGATCCTTTCCAAATTAGTTAACCAGAACTGCATGCATTATGCACTAACATTTTAAATAGTTTCAGTATAACCTTCCTACTGTTATGCTTTACATTGTGGCTAATAAAGGAAAGTATTCCAAATGCCTCTTTAAAAATCTTTTCAACATGTCTTAACAATTTCAGGGCACGCAAGGTCTCACAGCTTCTCTACATCACTCAGCACCCTCCCAGTGGTTTTGCATTCCTTTACCTTGCTTGACATTCCCAAATGCATAATGTTACATTTGTTGGTGGTTGAATTCCATTTGCCATTTTTTGGCACATTGACATCTTCCAGCCATTTACAGCTTTGCTCCACACTAACAACCATGTGGCCAATTTTTATGTCAAGTGCAAAACCCCTGATCATGCCCCTTCTTAGTCAGTTTTGCCATAGGGCACAACTTCTGCTGCATCAACAGTCAAACAAACACTGTCCATACAGGAGAAGGAGGTGCTAAAGTGATTAAGTACTCAACAAACATCAGCTTTCCTGCTCCTCTGATGCTGCTTGGCCCACTGTGTTCATCCAGCTCTATGCCTTGTTATCTTTTCTTATTGACTTTGTCAAACAGTTTATGGTTGATTTTCTGTGTTTGCAAAATCTTTGAGGATAATAAATCTCATAATCCTTAACAGCTAGATGCATGTCAGGATATCACAGATGTCACTCAAACGATCTATTTATTAAAGGATAACAATAAATAATCCATGAGTGAATCATATTATGCTCAGGTGCAATGCATATAACCACAGATAAGGCAGTAGCCTGCAATAGGCTTGCTATTGAGTAAAACTCCAATCTTTGACTGCATATTGCCAGTACGCAGAAATTGGACTGAAAGTTGCTGCAGTCCCAGAGGACCATAAACTGCTCTCTCATTAGAGACAACTATTCGTGAGTTTTTCCTGCGTGATAGGAATTATTGAATAATGTACCTTTAAACTGGACAAGATTAGATCAAGAGATATTTAATCATTTTTGGAGAAAAGAAATGCAGAACATTAGGGATGATTCTCAATCGTTTTTTATTCATCCTTGTGGGATGTGAGTGTTGTTGGCTGGGCCAGCATATTTTGCAGTCCCGAGTTGAGAAGGTGGTGGTGAACTGTCTTCTTGAACCACTACAGACTGTATGCTGTAGGGAGAGTATGTTACCTGTTAGTAAAACCCACAGATTGCTGAATGTGTTTTTCCAGCCTTGAATTTAATGGGCAGATTATGACAGGCTGAAGTCAATCATTTTCACTGTACAGCTCTCGTGAGTTCAGCTCTTCACCAAACAGGAGGCACAATATTGGAGTCTTTGCTTGGGTCCGCTGCCTGTTAAGATGTAATCAGTGCTGGCAATTAGCACCAAGAAAAATGGTGAGGCCTGAAGTTCAATTTTCAACACTCAACAGGCACAAGTTCAGCTCAAAAGTAGCTAGCAAAATTCTAACCTAAAATCTATCCAAAGTGATTGAGTAAATACCGACAGTTGTTGGCTTTTTTAAAAAAAATGAGGCAGATAGAGCAATGTTCAACCATTTAAACCAATATGATATCAAAGGGAACTGAATCAGAGTATGCTCCAGATTCTAATATCATCTACCAGTGTCTTTATACTAGTCTATGTGTTCCCCAGCACTGCTTTTGCTTCCCTGAATACTTGGAGAGCAGTTATAGATACTTGAGTACAGCAAGGCCTGAATATCATTCAGGCTTGAGCTGATTATAAACAGTATAACATTCAAGCCATGTGTGTGTTAGGGCAATGAACATTCCCAATAAGAAATAACCTAACTAACTTCACTTGACATTCATCCATTACCACAGTTGAATCTCTCATCATCAATATGTTGGGAGTTACCTTAAACCAGAAATTTAATAGTCAAGCCGCATAAATATTTTGGCTACACCTGAGGCTAGGTGTGCTACGGTGAGCAATTCACCTCCTGACTCCCCAGAATCTATCCACTATATTCAGCATAGATTACACACCATATGCCTGGATAAGTGCAGTTCAAACAACAGACAAAAAACTGAACTTCATGCAGGCCAAGGCAGCTCAATTCACTGGCACCCCATCCTCCGCCTTAAAGACACACTCTTTCCACCACCAGTGGACCAGGACATTGGTGGTGATCATTTACATGATGAACGCACCAACAATCTAAAAGAATAAAGGCAAATTAAATAAGGACAGGTTGGAAAAGCAACCTTCCACCATCAGCCTCTGTTTCCTACTTTTGAGCTAGTTATGTATTCAAATCTCTAGGTTTCTTGTGTTTTCCATGTGATCTAACATTGTTAACCAGTCTACCATGTGGAACTTTGTTGAACGCATTAGATTAATAGGTACAGAATGTGCAGATATTCCATCAAGCCTGTCCCACATTATGATAGCTTGACCCAATGTGCTTTTAAGTATTTCTTCCCTCCTGCAATCCCCACTATGTGCCCCCCACCACCGCACTTAACATGCATCCCTGCATCATGCAATCTCCATCCTGAAACAAAAAGACAAAATGCAGAGAAAAAATAGTGTTAGTTCACAGTGTTGTTAGGAAGAGAGTTTTGGGATTTTGGTGTGGTGACAACAGAAAAAATAGGGATATATTTCTAAGTCAGGATGGTGAGTGACTTGATGAGGTACTTAAATGGGGCATATATTCAAATCATCTTTGAAATGTACTTCCAATGTCAGCAATCTGATTGCATGCTGATGGTCTATATGACTTCATTAAGGCGTTCAATGTTTTCAGGAGGCCAGTCACCAGTGGTGTGCCACAAGGATCGATGCTGCGTCCAGTGCTTTTTTTTTAATGTGGGCTCATTTTGATCTGTATTACAACACGCTCAATGCAAGTAGATGGGACTAGAACTTGTTTTCCTCTTAGGTATCTTATAGTCTCTTGGACTCGGTATTAAGTTCCATAACTTGATAGCATGACCTCTGTCTTCCATTTTTCTACCTCTTCTCTGCCAGCTGTGACTGGTTTGTGTTTTGTTGACTTCGTTCTCAGCAGAGTGGACCCATTTTGTCCTTTCACACCTTCATCTATATCCATCATTCATCTGCATAGCTCCTTTATCACTACTAGCTCTCACTTTTCTTTTGCTTTGGGCAGCCTCACAATCCGTCCCACTCACTCATTCCCTCTTCCATCAACAGTATACTAACAATTATTTTCTACCCCTTTTCAGATCTGAAGAAAAGCCACATTAAACTTGAAACAATTAACTCTTTTTTTTCTCCACAAGTGATGCTAGACCTACTGAGTTTCTTGTATGTCAGTTTGCAGGCATCTTTCCACCATTTTCGAATTGGTCAGGTATGAAACAGCTGCCTTAATGCAAGCATAACGGCAGTACAATCCCCGTCAACTTGAATTTTCCAGTTTGTAGTGGAGTTACTGTGGTGACTGAAATATGACCAGTAAAAGGAAGAAGCTTCATGATGGCATTTAAACCACCCACCATCTTCGTCAATATCCATGCAGAAAGATGAGGACAGGTGTGTCTCGGGAGTCAGTTGGATAGCGAGCCAACCTCAGGCCACTTTTTGGCCATTTCTTCGAAAAATATATCAAGTGACGATATCCAGCATGGTGTGGAGTCAGGAACTGGAGATGATCTCAGTGGCAGTGGTCTAAGCCCAAATGAAAATATTGCAACATGTAGCTCTGATGTGAAACATTGAATTTCTTTTCACATCTGATTTTTTTTTTTGCTTTGCAATGTGCATTTCCCTTCTCAGTCAGAAAATCATGAAAATTCTAGCAACATGATGAAACTGATGATCCCAAAGGATTGAAACTTACTCTATCTGATCTCCATGGCACTTGTCTTCATTTAAACATTTAACAACACATCCATCCATTTAGATATTCTTCAGCCATTTAAACTTTTAACACTCCCAGCTTAGAGTATGATATTTACACTATCTATAATTCTAGTTGAATAATTATCTGTTATAATGGTGGAGAATACAGGCATGGACTGAAAAAATTATACACTTTAAAGAAAATTACCCTCATTACTGTACACTTCACAGAAAATGCTTCCACTGAAATGAATTGTGGAAATGCTGGACTTTTTGAAAACCTATATGTTTGAAAGGGGTAGATACTTAAGTGGTGTAAACTGAACAAGTTGGTCACTGATGGATATTTGCCAGTCAGGTTTTGTCCTGCCTTTCAACATCTCTCCCAAAAAAACTACTGTTGTAAATATTTCATGTAAATCTACAATCCAGCAGACAAAGCCCAGACTGCTTTCTATGAATACAGTTCAATGCACTCAATGACATGCTCCATAATATGGAAATGAAAGATTTTCATAATAGTTCTGTATAACATTTTGTCCGAGTTTTCAGCATATAACATCTTAATCCTTTTTTCTGGCTGAAATGGAAGCATTTCAAAAGTCATGACCTCATCTTGTATCATCTGCCTATCTCAGTGAAAAATTAAGGTTACTAGGTAAGGCAAGGGCTCATAGATTTGGTCACAATATATTAGCATCAATGAAAGAATCAGAGTAGAGATAAACAGGATATATTCACAATGGAAGGCTGTATGTACTGGAGTTTGCAAAGACCTGTGCTGGGGCCTTGGTTATTTACAATTTGTATTCAAATTTTAGACAAAGAAACCACAAGTAATTTTTCATGTTGGCTAACAATACAAAACTAGGTGAGAGTGTAAGCTATGAGGAGAATACGAAGAGGGTGGAGGAATATGGACAAATTAAGTGAGTAAGCAACTAGGTATCAGTTCGGAGGAGGGCTAACTCGACCTGAAACGCTAACTCTGATTTCTCTCCACAGATGCGACCAGACCTGCTGAACTTTTCTAGCAACTTTTTTTTTTGTTGTTGTAGTAGGTATCAGATGGAATGTAATGTGAAAAAGTAGGACATTATTAACATTTCTGATGAAGGGTTTAGGCCCGAAACGTCAAGTTTTCCTGCTCCTATGATGCTGCTTGACCTGCTGTGTTCATCCAGCCCCATGCTTGTTATCTCGGACATTATTAACATTGGCTTTAACAGAAAAGCAGAACACTTTACAATAGGCATGTAATTAAATGTTCACATAAAACTGAGTGTAAGTTACACAGAACATCAGTACACAAGTACAAGAAACAATTAGGGAGGCAAATTAAACAATGCTGTTTATGTCAAAAGGACTGAAGTAAATACCAATACCAAGAGGAACAAAAATCACATATAAAGTTTTGGAAGGCTGCACTATTCAAATAAAGAATTACTGAGCTTGAGTATCAAATAACTATATTATTCAGCACATAGAAGAAAGAAACATTCCTGAAATATACTTTCCAATAAAGCCTTTAGCTTTTTTTTTATTTTGTTGCCAAGAATACATTTCACTTGTTTTCTTATTTCACTCACTGCTTTTTTCTTTGCATATTTGGTTTCTTACATCCCTTTAAATCACCAACATAAATTTTGTATCCTACCTCCTCAATGCAGTATTGTAATTCATTTAACTGGTAACCATCCACTCATACCCCAACTCCAATGACTGTTCTGAGGGCAAATTATGAGTCCAGAGGACACTTCACCCTCAGTTAATTGGATACTGTTGCTTATTTATTACTTTTTCTGTCTCTGTATCTCTCTGTCCCATGTTCTCATAGATTTCTGAGATGGGAATATCTGTTTTACAGGTGTAAATTATGAACATTAATCTTATATAACCATCAACTATAATCACATTGGGATGGTTAGCTTGAAAATCGAAAGTTTTTTTTATATATTGAAGTGAGATTGTAAAAAAATAATAAAATGCATTGACACTGTGTACTACCTCTCTTTGACGTTGCTTAGTAATACAGCTTCTAAAATGTGTTGAACAAAAAAAAATTATAGCAGATAAAGCACTGACAGATATTCACTATCACTCATACATAAATATACACAACTGCTTTGTCAAAAACTATGCTTTTTTGCGTATAAAATTGAGTACCTCATCGGACAACCATCTGCACTCTGTACGCTTTCTTGCAGCACAAGCTTTCAAGCAATAACACCGATTAGGGAAAGAATCCACTTAGGTGCTTCCCAGGTCAAGGAGGATGGTGTACAATTAGAGATAACATAATGTCAGTGAAAAAAGGAACACTGTGACCAGCAAGGGAAAATTAGAACCCATATCATACAATGGGTATGGATGCAGAGGGACGCCATTTGGCCCGTCTTGTCTGCACCAGCTCTTTAAGCAAGCATGGCAAGAGGTAAAAGAAAGCAAAGGATTAGTCAACCAATTAGGCGCACAGAGCACCAACGATTGGAGGTCAAAATATGCAGACAAATTGAAGAATTGAGTGAAACATAAAATAATATTGATGAGGGATTTAGGGGAGGTTGAAGGTATAGAGGTAATGTTACTAAACTAATAATCCAGAGAGCCAGGTTAATCCTCTGTGGACATGGATTCAAATCCCACAATTGTAGATGTTCAATTTTAATCAATCAAAAATAATCTGAAAGGAAAAGCCTGTGTAATGGTGACCACATAACAACCACTGTTGATTGCTATTAAAAAACATAATGTTTGCTGAAAATGTCCTTACCTGGTTTTATCTTTCCAGACCCATAACTCTTATCTGTCCTTTGAAATGGACTAGCAAGCTATTTAGTTGTACTAAACCATTACAAAGTCTAAACAAAAGAATGAAATTGGATGGACCACTCACCATTGATGTAAGATCTAAAAATGACAAAGGTAAACCTACCCCGGTCAATCCTGCAATGTCCTCTTTATTAATATTAAGTCAAAACTGGGAGAGATGTCCCACAGACTTGTCAAGCAACAACCTGACTTTGTGATACACATGAAATTATAAACAATGTCCAGACACTAGCATTACTATCCTTGGAAATGCCCTGTTCCATCAGCAGAACGTACCCACCAGGTGGTGGCAAAGTTATACAATGGGAGGGAGTTGCCATGGGGGTTATCGACATTTAATTCAAATTTTGTAGCATCAGGTTAAATATGGATAAGAAAATCTCTTGCTGATTACCACTGAGAACTCAAACTCAGGTAATGAATCAGTACTCCTCCACATAGAACAATACCTGTGAAAGCACTGGAGTGGTAAGTGCAGTGGTGACTTCAAAGTTCATCACTAAAAGTGGCTGACCAATTTGGCCAAGTCTAAAGGATAAAGCTGCAAGACTTGGCCAATGGCAGATCGTCAGGCAACCAACAAGAGAACTTTATGCTCAGCGATCCAACTATTGCTGTATTGGTAGAAGTAACCACTGTCACTTTGGAGACCATCTTCACAATAAGTGTAGCCTCTGTCATGGTGTGTGGCAATTCCTCCATTTCAAATAGACTTCAAATAGATCGAGCAACTGAAAATTGGATATCCATGAAGTGCTGGGGCTATTAGCAGTAGCAAAATTTTATCAATCATCATTTGTAATGTCATAGACCGACATTCCTTATTCTACCACTACCATCAAACTGGGCATTACACCTGGTTAAATGAAGAGTGCAGGAGGGCATGCCAGTAACTGCACAAAATATACTTAATAAGGTGCTAACCTGGTGGAGCTACAATTTGGGACTGTTTGCATGCCAACCAGCAGAAGTTGTGTAAAATGGACAGGGCTAAGCAATCCTACAACCAATGGATCATATTTAAGCTGTGCAGTTCTGCTACATTCAGTCTTAAGTGGCAGTGGATAATTAATCAACTAACAGTAGTAGGAGGAGGGTCTACAAATATCCCCATCCTCAACCATAGGGATCCCAAAACATCAGTGCAAAAGACTAGATAAAGTATTTGTGTCCAACATCAGTGAAAAGTGCTGAGTGAATGACTCATTTGGCTTCCTCATGAGATTCCCAGCATCACAGATCTTAGTCTTCAACTAATTTCATTCAGTCCATATAGTATCAAGAAATGGTTAAAGGTGCTATGGGCCCTGACAACATTCTAACAATAGTCATGAAGACTAAAGCCCCAGAACTAATTGCACTCTTAGCCAATCTGTGCTAGCGCAGCTGCAATACCAGCACCTACTAGACACCATGGAAAGTTGCCAGGTTTGTCCTGTATGCCCAGCCAATTGCTACCATATCAGTTTACTCTCAATCATCAGTGAAGTAATGGAAGGTCTCACTGACTATGCTATCACGTAGAATTTGTTTAGCTTGAACATTTTTCAATGACCATGATTTACAATTCTGACTCAGATACTGAATACGTCCATGCCCATATGTAAGACTTGGACCTGCTTACTGAAACTCAGTTTGGGTCCTGTCTGGGCCATTCAGTTCCTGTCCCTGTTACTGCCTTGCTCCAAATATGGACAACTGAACTCCAAGGTGAGGTGACATTGACTGCCCTTGACATTAAGGCAGCACTTGACCAAATATGGCATCGAGGAACCCTAGCAAAACTGGCAATCAGGGGAAATTTCTCTGTTGCTTCAAGTCATACCTGACACGAAGAAAGATAGTTGTGGTTACAGCAGATCAGTAAGTTCAGTTCCAAGACATCTCTGCAGGAGTTTCTCAGGGTAGTGTCACATGTTCAACCATCTTCAGTCGCTTCATCACTGATCTTCCTTCCACTATAAAGTCAGGAATGGGAATTATTGCAGGTGATTGAACATTTTTCAATGACCATGATTTACAACTCTGACTCAGATACTGAAGACGTCCATGCCCATATGTAAGACTTGGACAACATGCAAGCTTGGGCTGATAAGTCACAAGTAACATTCATGGCACAGAAGTGGCAGGTAATGACCATTTCCAAGAAGGGAGAATCCAAGCACTGACTCTTGACTTTCCACAACATTTTCATCACTGGATTCCCCTATTATTAGCATCCTAGAGGTTGTCATTGACCTGAAATTAAAACAGACCTGCAATATAAATACAATGGCTACAAGAGCTCAGAGCTAAGAATTCTATAGCGGGTAACTCACCTCCTGTCTGCCCAATACTTCTCCACCGTCTACAAAGTACAAGTCAGGAGTGTGATGGAATGCACATCACTTGCTTTGGTGAGGTGCAGCACCAACAACACTCAAGAAGCTCAATACCATCGAAGAAAAAAACAGCCTGCTCTATTGGCGCTTATTATCAGCTTCAACATAAACTCCCTTCACCAGTGATGAACAACAGTAATACATACCATCTACAAGATCATAGAATCCCTACAGTGCCGAAAGAGGCCATTCAGCCCATCAGGTCTGCACCAACTCACCAAAAAGCATCCAACTCGGACACACTGCTCACCCAATTCCCATAATCCTGTACAGGGTTTTTACCATGCTAACCCACCTAAATTGCACGCTACAGGGCAATGATTTTAAGCATGGCCAATCCACCTAACTGGCACATCTTTGGACTGTGGGAGAAAACCAGAGCACCCAGGGGAAACGCACATAGATAAGGCGAGAATGGGCAAACTCCACACAGACAGTTGCCTGACGCTGGAATTGAGCCTGTGTCCATGGTGCTGAGAGGCAGCAGTGCTAACCACTGTGCCACTGTACATCCTCAGATACACTACAATAATTCACCATGGCTTATTCAACAGCACATTTCAGATACATTAGAATACCACCTCCTTCACTTTCTCCACAAAGTCATACACAATCCTGATTTGAAAGTATAGTACTGTTCCATCACTATTTTCGGGTTACAATTCTGGATCTCCCTTCCTAACAGCCCTGGGAGTATCTTTATACCATAGGAACTGCAGCAGTTCAAGAATGCAGCTCATGTCCACTTTCTCCAGGGCAACTAGTGATGGGCAATAAGTGCTGATCTAACCAGCAATGCATAGATCCCATTAACAAATAAAAACAAAGATGGATGCAATTCAGGGGAGGCTGGACAATGATCTCAGTAAGAAGAAATGGGAAGATTGCATTGACAGATTTAGATGAGGAAAGACTACTGTGTTATATGATGCAAAGTTAATCTGTTGAGTTGAATGATTTCTGTTCCGTATATTATATATCCCATATATGTAAATATATACAGTTAGGTTATGTGTGTGAACATGACTGTAATGGGAAAGTCTATCTGGAGGGACAGTTTAAAGGTTAAAAAAACAGAAGTTGCTGTGAAAGGTCAGCAGGTCTGGCAGCATCTGTCAAGGGAAATCAGAGTTAATGTTTCGTGTCCGGCTAAGGGCTCTGTCAACAACGGTGCTGGGAAATCCTTGGTTGAGGAAGGAGATGGACATTTCAGAGGCTCCCTTGTCGAAGTTTCACTCATCGGAACATAGACAACAGAGCAGTAGGAACTGAGAGAAGGAAATGGAGTCTTTACAGGAAGCAGGGTGCAAGGATGTATAGTCCAGGTAGCTGTGGGAATTGGGGGATTTATAGCGTATATATGTTGAGGAAGAGAAGGAAGGAGTCAGACATGGACCAGGTGAAAGTGAGGGCGCTGTAGAATTTGGAAGTGAAATTCATGCACTTTTCCAATTCAGATGAGAGAGGGAAGTGGCACCGTTCTTCTATTGTTATCGCCTCAGTGCCCATTTCTTTGAACAAGAGTCCTCTCCTCGTCCCATAGACCCCTTTGCCCAACTCTAATTATCTTCCTCCACCTGGACCTTCCCTCTGGCCTCTTGCATGCACTCGATCTGTTCATTGAGAACTGTCGACGTGACATTGACTGCCTCAATTTTTCTGCCCACTTCACTCAATCCAACCTGTCTCCCTCCAAACTGATTGTAAACCATGCACTTAAATCCAACGCAGACCTTATTATTAAGTCTGCTGATAGTCCGGTGCTGTTGTAGTCTGGCGTACTGATCTCTACATTGCAGAGGCTGAGCGCCAGTTCTCAAATACCTCCTCATATCTCCCCTTGGACCATGACCGCACCGTGGAACATCAGATCATTGTATCAACTACGGTCACTGACTTCATTTCTTCTGGTGATCTCTCACCTCCACTGCCTCCAAGCTGATAAACCCCCAGCCCTGCACGGCTCACTTCTACCTCCCTTCAAAATTCCATAAAGGGGACTATCCAGGCAGATTCATTGTTTCAGCCTGCTCCTGCCCCACAGAACTCATCTCTGCCTACCTTGACTCGGTCTTTTCTCTCCTGGTCCAGTCCCTGCGCACCTATATCCGCAATTGCTCTGACACTTTACGCCATTTTCAGAATTTCCAGTTTGCGTGTTCCAGCTGCCTCCTCTTTACAATGGACCTGCAATCCCTTTACACATCCAATCCCCACCAGGATGGTTCCAGAGTTCTCCACTTCTTCCTGGAGCAAAGGCCTGAACTGTCCCAACCCATCACCAACCTCCTTTGCTTGGTCGAGCTTGTCCTCACCCTGAACAGCTTCTCCTTTAGCTCCTCTCATTTTCTTCAGGTCAGAGGGGTGGCCATGGGTACACACATGGGCCCCAGTATTGCCTGCCTCTTTGTGGGGTACGTGGAGCATTCTTTGTTCTAGTCCTATTTCGGCCCCCACCCACAACTCTTTCTCCAAGATATAGATGATATCATCGGTGCTACTTCCCTCTCTTGTCTGAAATTGGAAAAGTTCATCAAATTCGCTTTCAATTTCTACCCTGTCCTCACTTTCACCTGGTCCATCTCTGACTCCTTCTTTCCCTTCCTTCACATCTCTGTTTCCATTTCTGGAGATAAACTGGCCACAAATATCCATTATAAATCCATCGACTCCCACAGCTACCTAGATTGTATATCCTTGCACCCTGCTTCCTGTAAAGGCTCCATTCCATTCTCCCAGTTCCTTTGTCTCCATCACATATGTTCCAATGAGGCCAACTTTGACAAGGGAGCCTCCAAAACGTCCACCTTCTTCCCCAGCTGAGAAATCCCCCCAGTACCGTCATTGACAGGGCCCTTAACTGGGTCCAACCCATTTCCTGTAGTTTTGCCCTCACCACCCTTCGTCCCTTCGCAGCAGCAGTAGGGTTTCCCTTGTCCTTACCTGCCACCCCACCAGCATCTACATGCAGAAGATTGTCAGCTACCATTTCCACCACCTCCAGCAGGTTACCACACATTCCCCTCCCATCCCTTATCTGCCTTGCACAGGGACCATTCCCTCTGAGACACACCAGTCCATTCTTCTCTCACTCCCAACATGACCCCACAGCTCCACGGCACCTTCCCCTGTAACCACCAAAGGTGTAACACCTGCCCATTTACCTCCTCCGTCCTCAGTATTCAAGGGCTCAAACATGCCTTCCAGGTGAAGCAACACTTCACACAATGTAGTCTACCTCATTTGCTGCTCACAATGTGGTCTCCTCTACATTGGGAGAACGAAGCATAGACTGGGTGATTGCTTCGCCGAACATCTATGTACTGCATGCAAGAACAACCCTGACCTTCCAGTTGCCTGCCACTTTAACACACCACTCTATTCCTTGCCCAGCATCTCTGTCTTGGCTTTGTGGCAGTGTTCCAGTGAAGCTCAGCGCAAGCTGGAAGAACATCACCTAATTTTCCACTTGGGGACCCTGCAGCCCTCTGGACTCAGTATCGAGTTCAATAATTTCAGGGCCTGAACTCTCCCATGTCACAGCTCCCAACCCCACACACCAGGCCTTGTTATCACATAGCCATTACACACTACCTATTGTTAGCGATTACCAATCTCCATTAACAGCTATTCACTCTTCTAGCCTGATCATTATCCACTCTTTTGTCTGTCTAACTGTTCTTCTCGCTCTTCTGGCTCTTTCCCCACCTATTGTTTACTCCCTACCCCTCCCCCCATGCTATCTTCTGCATATAAACCAACATTTTCCTAACTAGCATCAGTTCTCCGGAAAGGTCACCGGACCCGAAACATTAACACTGATTTCTCTTCACACACACTGCCAGACCTGCTAAGCTTTGCCAGCAATTTCTGTTTTTGTGTCTGATGTATAGCATCCGCAGTTCTTTCAGTTTTATTTACAGGTCAAATGAAGGTAGGCAATCGAGAACAAATGCCAAGGAAAGTTCAGACTGCAACTGCAATTACTAAGAATGACAAATTACTTAGAGACTGTGGGAGGGAATTTATTTTGGTGAAGAACTTGGTCTTGATAATGGGATTACACAATAATTTCAAGCAAGAGGCAATAAGGCTCAAACACAGTTTGACGTTTAAAAATGAAGAATGCCAAAGGAATAGAGTGATAGACCAAAGTCTGACTTGGAGTTAAAGGCTACATGGCTATTGAACAAGGAAGTTGGTGCATGGCAGATCAAGGTGAAGAAAATATACAGCACCTGGAGGCTAAAAGGTTAGAAGAGTACGTGATAAGAGTGTCACCTAATCTCACCTTGAAAAGTGTTTGCTGCAAAAGTAAAGAATAAGCTGGAGCAAATTTTTGCAGTAGAAGCACGGAGCCCAATTATGCAGGAACATCAGGGAAGGGCGAAATCAAGATGTCCATTGTTAGAGAATAGCTTTCACCTTCAACATGTTGCGGTATGCACAGATGAAGCTGTAAAGAGCTTAACCTATTTAAAAACAATGCTTTTATACACCAGGCTCTCTTAAGCGCACTGAACAACTTGTTAATATATAATATTAGAGCCCATGGTGACTAGTTTCAGCCTCTGTGGCTCATCCAGCATAGCATTCAAGGTGGTCAACTATTCAATGAGCAGCTATCTGTATGAACAACGCGTGAAGGTTGACAATAATGCAGCATTCGGTAATAGCTTCACTGTGAGCTCACATTGCTGCTGTTTTGCCTCTGGGATCTAACAATTCCTAAGGCTACCAAAACATCAATGTACTCCTTTAATCCATGCCAAAATGGCCCGAGTTCAAATACTGCACCTCTATCTGAGGACAGGCACCAATTTTATTACCCACCAGGGAAATACTCAAAACTCCCTAATTGTATTGTGGGTCTACCTACAACAAATTGACTGCAACAGTTCAGGAAAGGAGTTCACCACCAACAGAGCAACTATAAATGCTGGCCAAGCCAGCGACACCAACATCCCATGAATGAATTAAAAAAACCAATGAAAGAAATGTAACTGCATTTCATACACACTTCCAACATGACATTAGCCATAGAGATATTTTCATGTGAGAGATTTAGCACAAGAAAACTGGAAATAGTCCAATTGAATTAAAATGTCTTCAACTGACGTCTCCATAATCCAAATGTGTACGAATGGTATGGAATCATGCCCATGGCCAATGCACATCCCAAAATTAGGAGTAACACACCCAAAAATTTCTTAGATATACTGGCAATGAGTAAGCCTCTTCAATATGAGTGTTTATGTAGAAAATTATCTCCATCTGTCATTCATTTTTCCCATTATGCAAAATGAGAATCAACACTAAAATATCAATTATTATGAAAAATGGTCATATATCAAATCTTGCAGTAACTATTTTACATTTAGCCTTGCATTCACATTTTCTTTTATTATTAGTCTTGCACAGGACGGAGTGAGTGTTGCTGCCTAAGCTAGCGTTGATTGCCCATTCCTCATGTCCTTGAGAAGGTACTTGTGAGCTGCCTTTTTGAACTATTGCATTATATCTGATACAAGCGCTCCTCCACTACTGCTAAGAAAGGACTTCCAGGAAGTTTGGCCCAGTGACAGTGGAGGAACAGCAATACCGTTCCAAATCAGTGTGGCATGAAACTTGGAGGGAAACTTGCAGCTGGTGACATTCTCATAAATCTGCTGCCTTTGATCTTCGAGAAATCATGAGCTTGGAAGGTGCTGTTGGAAGAATGAGTTGCTGAAGTGCATTTAGTATCTGGTAAATATTACTGCTGCAGTACATTGATTGGAGAGGAAATCAATGTTTCAGTTGGTGGATGAGGTGCTGACAAAGTAGGGTCATTTATTCTGGCATATGCTGACTTTCTTGAGAGTTATTGGAGCTGTACTCAACCAGACAATTTCTGGACACTCCTGACTTGTGCCTAGATGGCAGACAGGATTTGGGGAGTCACTCAGCTTAAAACTCCCAGCCACTGACCTGCCCTTGCAGCTATAGTATTTATATGGCTAGTCTAGTTCTATCAATGGTAATTAGCAAGATTTAAATAATCGTGAATTCAGTGATGGTAATGCTGTTGATTGTCAAGAGGCAATTGTTAGCTTATTTCTTAGTAAAGATGGTTGTTACCTGGCACTTAAAGGGTAAGAATTACTTGCCACTTATCAGCCCAAGCTTGAATGTTGTCCAGGTCGCTCATATGGACATGGAGTTCTTCTGTGTCCTGCAGACACATAAATGTCACTGCAAAATGTGCAATCATTAGGAAACATCTCTGCTTCTGATTTTATGATTGAGGAAAGGTCATTGATGAAGCAGTTGAGGTAGTTGGACCTAGGGTATGATCCTGAGGAACTCATGCAACAATATTCTGGTACTGATATATTTGGCCTCCAACAAAGACATAATCTTTTGTGCTGGTTACATTTCCAATCAGTTGAGAATTTTCCCCATGGTTCTCATTGGTTCCAATTTTGCCAGAGTGCTTGATGCTACATTTGATGTAATTCTGCCTTGATACCAAGGGCAGTCACTGTTACTGCCACTCTCACTCAGTATGAAGGGCTTTGCCTTCACAAGGACTCTATAGTAATAGTAAAAACCGAAAGAACTGCAGATGCTGTAAATCAGGAACAAAAACAAAGTTGTTGGAAAAGCTCAGCAGCTCTGGCCGCATCTGTGAAGGAAAAAACAGAGTTAATGTTTCGGGTCCGGTGACCCTTCCTCAGAACCTGACCCAAAATGCTAACTCTGTTTTTTCCTTCACAGATGCTGCCAGACCTGCTGAGCTTTTCCAGCAACTTTGTTCTTGTCTCTATAGTAATAGTATTTGTCATGGATAGAAGTACTAACAATAGGTAGATTGTTGAAGACATGATCTGACAGATTTTTTCCTCTTGTTGCATTCTTCACCACCAGCCACAGACCAGTATGGCAGAAATGTCTAGAATAAAACAAAGAACTGAAAATGCTTAAGATCTGAAAAAAAAACACCAATGGACATTGCTGAAGAAATTCAGCAGATCTGGCAGTATCTGTAGAGAAAAAACAGAGTTAACATTTCAAGTCCTGTGAACCTTCTTCAGCACTGATATGTCTTTCAGGACTTAGCAAATGTGATTCTCATGAAGCTATCTGGATTATGGAAATTTCAGTCGCACTCCCAGAGTTTATTCTGCACACTTACTGAAATAACTCCACAGAGGTCGGTATACTGGCTTCAAGTCACCCTTTATTTACATGTGCACTGTCTTTGACACAAGCCCAGCTCCCTCAGTACCAGCTCTCAGAGGGTCAGAATGTCTGACATTCTTCCTTTCATACGTCAGCCAGAGCTCCCTGATTGGTCCAGATTAACAGCCCAATCAGGAAGATCATATTCTACAACATCTACCTGGCTGACCTCGTTACAATCACTGCACTTGCCACCAGCAGTGCTTGTTCCAAATAGTTTTCTATTTGGGGCTGTACAGCTTCGTGACTTGTGTGAACAGCAAGAAGATGGGAATCAGCAGGACATTTTCCAATTAAGAGTCATATCGCACTCAAAATGTTTACTCTGTTTATCACTCCATTGGTGCTACCAGGCAAGATGAATTTCTCCAGCATTCTGTTTTTATATAGACATTTCTCATGCCTGTTTTAAGCTTGATATTGAGAGCATCCTGGGCAGGTCCCTCCCAACTGTATGGCTCTGTGGACCTCCTCTACCGGTTGTCCCATGGACAGACTGCATTTAGGAAGATTAACTGCGGTGCCCAGGGCAGTATCTTTCAGGTGTGATTTGGTGAATATGACAATGGGAAGCTGAGAGACAATTCTTCTGATTTTGGCGCAAGCCCCGCATGTTGGTATAGAGGATTTTCCATGTTTGACAAGGCTAGGTATGCCATTTTTGTTTCTGAGGTCTATATTTGGTGTCAGTGGTCTATTTAATCCAATTCATTTTTGACTTCTCTGTCATGGTTTGGTGCAACTGATGGTTTGCTCGGCCATTTCAGAAGGCAGTTGAGAGTCAATACATTGCTATGGATCTGGAGTCATGTACAGGTCAGACCACTTACAACGATTTATTTCCTTCCATGTAGGACATGCAGCAAACAGAACGGTTTCTATAGTTTCATATTGCCATACTAAGACTATTTTTAAATTACAGGTTTTGATACTTAATTAGTCAATTTAAAAGATTTGAATTAGGAGCAGTAAAAGACCATTCATCCTCCTCAGCATGCTCCAACACTCAATGAGATCACTCTTGATTATATTGTGGACTCAACTCTGATTTCCTGTCTATACCCAATACACTTGGCTACCTTGTTAATCAAGATCTATCTAACTCAGTCCTTTAAATATTAAATGGCCCTGCTTCCATCGTTGTAAAGGAAAAAGTGTTCCACAGACTCATTACCCTCTGAGAGAAAAAATGCTCCTCATTTCATTCTTTATGGGAGATCACTTGATCAAAACTGTGTCCCCCAGTATTAATCTCTCCCTTAAGAGGGAGCATCCTTTCCGCCTTTACCTTGTCAAGCTTCCTCAGGATTTTATATGTTTCAGTAAGATCACCTGTCATTCTTTTAAATGCCAATGAATGTATGTCCAACCTCTCCTCATAATAAGCCCCTCCATTCCAGGAATCAGTTGACTGAATCTTCTCAAATCTACTGCCAATGATGTTAAACGTTTATACCCAGAGCATTAAATTGGATTCAAAAACAGAAATTGCTGGAAAGGCTCAGCAGGTCTGGCAGCATTTGTGAGAGAAATCAGAGTTAACGTTTCACATCCAGTGACCCTTCTTCAGAACAGACTGGTCACTGGACCTGAAATATTAATTCTGATTTTTCTCCACAGATGCTCTTTGGCCTGCTGAGCTTTTACAGAAATTTCTATTTTTTGTTTCTGAATTGCAACATCTGCAATTTTTTTCCAGTTTTCATTAAACTGGATTATTAGTCTAGCAACATCATCACTACACCACCATGATCTTATGATTTTTTTTTTGAAAAGCCCTGCTTCCAACCAGCAAGTTCATAGCACACAATTGTTAAATCAGCAAGTGACTCCATTCACCAATCTCATCATTCCACTGAATGGACTTATTCAATTGCTCGCACCTGAATGTTAATATTTCAGTCTCAATGATCTTCCTCCATTGCTGACGCATGTGGCAGCTGCCAAGAACCATCAGCTCTATTTCACGGCTGTCATTTTCTTGGCCATGATCTCATCTTTTTCTTCTTTTCTTGTCTGTCTTTCCTCGCTTTAGCCTTCTTCGCACCCTATATCATCCCCAAATAACTGTTCCTTTAGTACACTGTTCTCTAAACTTTGGTTTTCTCCTTCTCCTGATAAAATACTTTCTTTACTGGATTGACTGTATCCATCTGCCTCAATATGACATTGTTTGCCACATTCTGCACAGCACCATTAATAGGTATATTCCGACATCACTGTAATTGTCTCAGTTCCCCTCATGATGCATTTTTCAACTGCATTGATCCTCTGAATTAGTTTTTCAACATCCCTCCAATTTCATTCACTTCTTCTATTGTTACTAATCCCACCTCTGCCAAGCATTTCACCCTCATCCACCTTGACCTGTTAAGTTAACCATTAACCATTTGCTCCACCTAAAATCGCAAAATATCCACTCTACTGCAAAGTGAGCTCAAACTGAAATCATTTTGGAGTCACAAATCAACATCCCGAGCCGGACTAAGGCAATCTCATCAGGTTTTGCACTTCGTCGTGTCCATTGAGATTTTATAAGAGCTTCCGTCTCAACCACTTTTTTAGGCAGTGAGTTCCAGACTCCCACCACCCTCTGCATGAATTTTTTTCTCAACTATCCTATTGGCCTTTTATCTGTTACCTTAAATCCATGGCCCCTGGTTTTTGATTCCTCTACTAATGGAATAAGTGACTTCCTATCTACTCTATATAAACCCCTCATAATCTTATAGACCTCTATAAGGTGCCCACTCAACCTCTACTCCTTTAAAGAAAACAACACCGGTCTACCAAGTTATCCTCATAGCTCAGATCTTCCAGCCTAGGCACCAACCTGGGAAAAAGAGATAACAAGGTGTAGAGCTGGATGAGCACAGCTGGCCAAGCAGCATCAGAGGAGCAGGAAAGCTGACGTTTCGGCACTGGACCCTTCTTCAGAAATCTCTTCTGATTTCTGAAGAAAGGTCCAGCCCCGAAACGTCAGCTTTCTTGCTCCCCTGATGCTGCTTGGTCTGCTGTGTTCATCCAGCTCTACACCTTGTTATCTCAGATTCTCCAGCATCAACAGTTCCTAGTATCTCAGCACCAACCTGGGAAAGGTGTTTCATACGCTGACACCTTCTAAGAGGAAGAAATTTTCCTCATTTCCATCTTAACTGGGAGACCTCTTTATCAAAAATTGTGCTAATCTCTCCCTCAAGAACCTTCTCCAATCTGCCACAATTTGCTTTAAACATTTGTACCCATAGCATTAAATTGGATTACTAGTCTAGTGACTTCTCTGCAACCTCGCAGGTGCAATCCTACAATGTAATGACCGGAACTATGTACAGTACTCCAGCTGTGGCCTAACAAGCATTTTACAAAGTTCCAGCAGAACCTCTATGCTCTTGCATTACATGTCTTGATGAATAAAGGCATTCCATATTAAGCTTCTTAACCACTTTATCTACCTGATCTATTACCTTCAGGGATCTATGGATATGCATACCAAGGTCCCTCTAAGCTTCAGTACTTTCCTGGGTCTTACTATTTACAATGCAATCTCCTACCTTGTTAGCTCTCCTGAAGTGCATTACTTCACACTTTCCGAGTTGAATTCTTTTTAACGCGGCTCTGCCCATCTGACAGTGTATTGATATCCTCCTGAAGTTTATGCCATCCTCCTCACTATTTATCACCATAATAATTTTCATGTCATCCTTAAACTTGTTGATCATACCTCCTAAATTTAAATCTTATACACCACAAGCATTCTTGTGTCATGGTTGGCCCACTGCGCCTCATGGATGCC
This sequence comes from Ginglymostoma cirratum, assembly GCA_024137785.1. Taxonomy (NCBI): domain Eukaryota; kingdom Metazoa; phylum Chordata; class Chondrichthyes; order Orectolobiformes; family Ginglymostomatidae; genus Ginglymostoma; species Ginglymostoma cirratum. The sequence continues at coordinate 23,646,866 of JAHRHZ010000075.1, forward strand.
CACTTTTGAGCTGCTAGCCATGTTCAAAATCTAACCTAGTTTTCATGCTGTTAGTGTCACAGAAATAGCAGGAGGGTAATCATCACCATGACGGTAGGATATTAATACTGTTAATACAACATGTATTTATGACAAATTGATTGGTGAGGATGAGATCAAGTCGACTTTGCCCTCTTGTTAGTTCCCTCACCACTTCCTGCAACACAATCTTGTAGCTTTGTTCTTTGGGACTCAGCCAGCAGTCAGTAGTGCTGCTACTGAGCCACTCTTAATGAGAGACACTGAAACGCCATCCCCCCACACCCCCAACCCACAGTACATTCTGCACCCTTGCCACCTAATATGTTTTTGGTTCACGAGAACTATAAATAGAACATGAGTTAGGTGGATGGTAAACTTGAATAGGGAATACTTTATCCTCCAACCACTCCGTTCCACAGTTGGTCTTAGACTGCCCATCTATCTCCTGCCTCCAGGTCATCTGATCTGCTCTCTTAAAAGGGCAACACACTTAGCTACAAACAAAACACCCTCCCCCTTTATTTCCATACTCCCCTTATCAATATATCCAACAATTATAACGATTATACAAGCATTGTAGCTAACATACATTCATTGTCAGGAACATTTACAAAACAAAAGGAACAAGAAAACAACATACAACATTCTGAGGAAGGGTCACCGGACCCGAAACGATAACTCTGTTTTCTCCTTCACAGATGCTGCCAGGCTTGCTGAGCTTTTCCAGCAACTTTGGTTTTGTTCCTGATACAACATTATCAGTTCTTCAGTCTTTCAGGGGATGGTGATTCCTCGAAAGCTGTTTCCTTGACTCAGGAACCTTTTCCAGTGCATTGTCCCAGACTTTCAAAAGCTCCTGTTGTTCTGCGGATACTTCCCTCACTTATTGGCTGTTGTTGCCATGTGACGCTGCTGTCATCTCCTCCCTGGTATGGCCAACCCTGACTCGGAGACAAATGATTCAGTTGACATCACTGTTAGTAGCTTCCATTGGATGGGTTTGTGTTGGAGGCTACAAACCAAACTGTCCCACAAGGCATTTTGGAGCAACCCTCTGTATTTGACTATCTGCTTACCTCTTTAAGGCAGTCAAAAATTGGACAATGGACTGTCCTTCATGATGTCCCCTTTTATAAAAACAGAAACGTTCCTCATTCATCAGTGGCTTCGATGCAAAATAACTACGAAACACTTTTCATCATTCTCATTATATCTTCTGCATGGGTTTCTCTGGTTGCAGCAGACTCCTTAGAATCATGAACATCTTGATCCCAACCGTAGTCAAGAAAATCAGTACTATTGCATCTTCAGCTACTTTATCTGTGATTAACTGTTTATCAAAATGTTTGGTGTACAGTTTCCAACTTTCATTTTCTTCATCAAATGCCTCCATTGCTTCAAACTGACCCACATTTTGTTTTCCCATCATTTGAGTCTAGTAGCCATTCACAGGCCAAGTCCCCTCAGTGAATGCTCTCTATGTCAGCTGCTCTCTCACTGAGCATGTTAACGTATCGTTCTTCCCTGGCATTGATAACAGCCCAGACCAAATCACTGAATCACTACAGAGTGGAAGCATGCCATTCGGCCCATCAAATCCACACTGTCCCACCAAACAGCATTCCACCTAAACCCATCCCATTCCCATAATCCTGCATTTCCCATCACTAATTCACCTAGTCTGTACATCCCTGGACACTGTAGGCAATTTAGCCTGGCTAATCCTCCTGACCTGCACATTTTTGGAATGTGGAAGGAAACCAGAGCATCCGGAGGAAACCTACGCAGACATGGGGAGAACATGCAAACTCCTCACAGACATCTAAGGGTGGAACTGCCCCAGCGTCCTTGGAGCTGTGAATCACTGAGCCACCGTGCCACCTAGGTTCGGTAAATGCTGGACGAGCATTCCCTCTTCACAATGATTTCTGTAAATCCGAAGTGAGTACTCCCCTCTTCAGCAGTTGGCTGTGGCCCAAGTCCCCTCATGACTGCTTGCCTTGATATTACCTCCACCATCCTGCACTGTTTTCGTAATACGGACGACATCCTTCCTTCCGACAAACAAAAACATTGTTCGCCTGGAGTTTGTGTCTAGATCCCACTCTCTTTGCCAATTATTACGTTTATGGCTCATTACAACCATGAAAAGAGCATGAATGATGAATTTTTTTTATTGTAACATGTATTTTACAACAAAAAAAACAGTAAAATGCAGTGAAAATATTTTCCACTATTGCCATGATCTGGTGCCATTTTGAATAGTTTGAGAATAAGAAAAAGAAAGAAAGATCTAGCTTAAAGAGAGTCCATCAGTCCTGAGCCAGCTCATCATCAATGTGCCTGTGTTACCCTCCATGTTCCACCATCTCTCGACTGTCTACACCGGACATAACCAATGTCAAAGTCACTACTCTTTAGGCGTCACCTTTCACTGCTGGGCCGATTCTCCTCCACCACCGCCTCGCTGCTGCCTGCACCAGACCTACCAACATCAAAGTCACATCTCTCCGCCTGGACCCACCTCATAACACTGTGATGCTCTCCTGTCACTGATTTGCCACATCCACCCAAGTGCTGGACACAACCAACAACAAAGTCACTGAACCTCAGGCACCATCTTTTACCATTGGGTCCACCTCACCAACGTTGCCTCCGCCAATGTAGCAGCTGCCAATTCCAATGCCAACTCCTGTGCTCATCCCAGAAAAGTAAATAAGGGCTCATTGGAGTGCGCTTTAAGCTCACTCGTCACTGCCATGAGGTCGGCGCTGTGATCCCCCACGACCACCAATCCTGTCCAAGCTCAGGATAAGAGGTAAGTAAAGGAAAAAAGAAGAAAAGAAACAACAAAAGAGAAAACAAAGGAAACAAAAAGCAGTCAGTCCTGAGCCTCAGCTCAGGACACCTATTCCACCGCCATCTTAATGAGGTGGATGGAGGGTAAACTTGAACAGGGACTATTTTATTGTGCGTCTTTTCGGCTCCACAGTCAGTCTTAGACTACCTCCCTTAGCTCCTGCCTCTGGGTCACCTGACATGCTCTCTTAAAAAGACAACAAACATCCAATTACAGACATAACACCACCCTGAGCGCTTCTCCCAATTGGCATTCAAAAATGAGGAGAACTGATTCATCAGCTGAGGTGGATGGTGGAGATTTCCTTGTCCATATGTGACCTGATGTCATGACATTTAGTCAGATATTAATGTTGGAAGGCTTCTAGGGCAATGCCTTCCTAACTGCATAGCACTTTGCTGCCAACTCTGGTGGGCTTGTCCTGATGGGACATTACATACCGAAGGGTGGTGATGGTGGTGTGTGGGGTATTGTCTGCAAGGAATGATTCTGTGACTATCACTATAACAGACTGTTGCTTCACTAGTTTGTAACAGCCCTCCTAATTTTGGCACAAATCCCTTTAAGTTAGTAAGATGAACTTCACAGAGTCAGCAGGGATTAGTTTATCACGGTAATTTTTTGTGTCCAGTTGCTGCCAGGTAATCTGTCCAGTTTCATTCCTTTTAGACTTTGTAGCTTCTAGTTACAACCAAGTGCATTGGTGGTTCATTTCAGAGGTCATTATGAACCAACCATATTACTTTGAGTCTGGTGTCATATGTAGATCAGACAGGTAAGGCTGGCAGATCTCTTTCCTCAAAGTTTATCAGTGATCCTAGATGTATTTTTAATGACAACTGACAATGGTTTCATGATGACCATTAGTTTTGAATTCCCAATTTACTCATTGAATTTAAAATCTGCCAGCTGTCATAGTGGAATTTGAACTCATTCCTTCAGTGCTTCATTATGACAAGCATAAGATGTGTCCGCTTAAATGTTACCAAGATTGTTCAAATGGATCAGAAATGATGGGATTAGAGCATGCAATGAGTTTCCCATCATCGCGAACTGAGAAATAATCATGCCACCCCGTAATGCTAAGAACAGAGCTGAAGAGTTTTAAAGTTTGAAGTGTCACTTTGACTCGGGTCAAATCTTGGGATTGTGTGTGAAAATGAATTTGAAGCAAAGATCCCTACTGAGAAGGTTGGAAAAGCCACACAGTTCGCCTCTGCACCTACTTCCAAGATTTGTGAATTTTCAAACCACTGAAACTGAAATTTCAAACACTGCCATTCATATTAGCTTATGGGAAGCCAATAGTGCAGATGCCAGGCACCCTGACCATTGGTCCCCTTCCCTTCCTACAACCTCCATCCCTCACCTTTAGGCCAGCACCACAAAACTGGTCTCAACCTTAACAGGCTCACTTTCAAGAAATGGGCTTTAAAGTCCCACTGTATTACCTTTCTGGCAGCACAGTGGGAGTTAAAGATAAACCTGATTATTGTGATTATTAATTTTTATTTTGTAATATTTTTTGTAAAATCGCAGTTGCTCAGGCGTCAAGTCATGCACTTTTATAAACCATCCATTTCCTTCATCACGGAGTAAAACTCTTATTTTTATTTCAAATATGCAGTCAAGATTTAAAAAGCATTACTTTACCTTGCAATCAGCCTCATTTTCTGGTTCCGCAAGCTTTGTATCAGTCTTGATCTCAAGTTGCGTGACCCCTTTAAATGTTCTTGAGAACTTACATTCAAATCTTTTAGAATTCTTCTTTCTCATTTTCCCTGCATTAACAAATAATAAGTCAATAACTCTGCAACACAATGGGAATGAATATTGATTAGGCAGACACCACTGAAAATCGGATGGGTGGCAGATAAGATTAAGGCAGAAAGAGGTTGTGTAATCCAATTACTTTATTGGAGGCAAGCCAAAATATCATAGGATTCAGATTTTGCCCTCTGCAGTGGGAACCAGGATAAGAGGGCAGAGATAGTAGGAACTGCCCATGCTGGAGAATCTGAGATAACAAGGTGTAGAGCTGGATGAACACACCAGGCCAAGCAGCATCAGAGGAGCAGGAAAGCTGATGTTTCGGGTCTAGACCCTTCTTCAGAAAGGGTCTAAACCCAAAAAGTCAGCTTTCCTGATCCTCTGATGCTGCTTGGCCTGCTGTGTTCATCCAGCTCTACACCTTGTTATCTCAGGATAAGAGGACATATGCTTTTCCAGAACAGACATAATTCTGATATTGCACATAAAGCAACGTGTAAGGTTTAATTTTCCCATTTTTCTGACAAGGTTTTCACATGCAAGATTTATGACTCCTGATCCACCATGGTACAAAGTGACTTTCCTCACAATCTTCTGCTCTTTGTTGTATTAGTTATGCAGACAGCCTATCTGCACCCATCTCACGAAGTCATGAGAAAGGAGAGCCAGATGTCCTCGCCACAGTTTGGACTTTGTGACATGCACACCAAAGATGCCATACTTAAATCCTAGTTGTGCAACACTTTAGAGACTGCAAGCCAGGACTCATCCTTCACTCTGTAGTCCTGCATCACAGAAAGAGAACTTAGCAATACAAACCACACAGACCGACAGCCTCCAAGCAAGTGAAAAGTGAGCTAATGCCGAGAAATAAAACTAAGAGCCATAACGTGCATCCCATGTGGGTGTATGTGATGCATGCATGGCCCTGCACACAGAATGACCTGGCAGAAGCATGCAAGTCATTAGTCTCCATGAGCTCAAAAAAGAAGACCTGAAGGGTGGAAGTGAGATGTGAGTTGGTCCAAGAATAGGCAGGAGGCTAGTGGTCTGCCATTTCTAACTTGTTTAGAGGGATGGTGGATGAGGATGGTGGCTGGAAAGCAGATAGGGATGTTGCGATGAAGTTGGAGTTGGATAAAGGCCTGGTCAAGCAAGTAGCAAGCTGCTGTCTCAAGTTAACTGCTCTGATTTCCTTCTGGGAATTGATACCAGCTAGTTTCTCAATTAAAGACAGGAGCCTTGGAAGTTGCATAGAAATAGGCAATAATAAACAAAGAATTGCAGGTGCTGGAACCTGAAACAAAAAAAAAGTTGCTGGAAAAATTCAGCAGGTTTGGCAGTGTCTGTGAGAAGAAAACAGAGTTGACATTTTGAATCCAATGACGCTTCTTCAGAACCTTCAGGGTCATTGGTCACAGATGCTGCCAGACATTTTGAGTTTGTCCAGCAATTTCTGCTTTATAAACAGGGAAAATTGAGTTATTAATGAAATACAAATGCATACAAATAAGATATTGACTGCTTGATAGCAAAATTCTGAATTTGCTTTTTCAAACTTAAGGGGAAAAGAGGAAATCTTTTTCTCAACATCAAAGTTCTGTCATTCACACTGTGCCAATCAATGGAGCAAAATATTCCACCATAAAAACTGGAAGTGCTACCGTTCTTCCAACGTGGAGTTGGTATACAACCAGAGAATAGCCATGAGTGCATCCACAAAGTTATCCACAAATATATTTTCATGCAATAACATATTTAACTACGCAAACAGACATAAACTATTGGCCCCTTCCATTAATGCAAGTACTTCTGAGTAGCCTAGTGCTCTTACACAGTGCTACCTCTGTTCCTGCAGCATGGCTGTTGTGAGGATCGTTGTGGATTTTCACCTCAGTTGGATGGGACGCCAGTGAAAGAAGAAAGGCATCAACCATACATTTGCAGAATGCAAGTATTTTTCATTTGTAATCATATCATGGTAAATGTTAAAGGCACGCAGTGCACAAATATGTGGGGTTCAAATGCTGGTTAACACCAACGTAGACTTTGTATTGGTCCTTGAAGATTGCTCAGAGACAACTCAGTGAAGTAGACGATATCACTGACTTGAGAAGTAATGATACTAACCACAACTAACACAGTTCTTGTGTCAATTCCAAGGGTATGGAGCATAATGCACATTCCCTCTGCACCTGCACTGTAAGTATTATGAAATAGCCTAGTGGATGCAAAATAACTTTATTGATGTAGGGCTGGGATGAGAAGGGTTCAGAGTGCATGGAGTAACTCCAATACACCACTGTACGTTGGTCACTCAGCAGCTGCAGCACGTCTAAGTAAATGGCTTAACATTTATCTTGGTGTGCAATGGCATTTTAACGATGCCATGGTTATCAGGGATGCTGGTCTGTCCGAGGATATCCAATCAGTAACAAGTTATTCCACCTATGACTAGTGGTAGAATGAGCTAGAATTGGACATGAAGGGCATAATGTGGGTGAGATGGATAGTTAGTGAGGCATCTTGGGATGACATGATGAGAAATCTTGCTAGTCCTCATGGAAACATGACAGAAAAAAAAACATCAGTCCAAGCTTATCTCAGGCTCAAATCACACAAAGGTTTACAATGACTATGCTTCCTGATATCAGTTCACCATTTTGAGGTTGTTCTCTTTTGCCATATTATTATGGTTTAATTGCAACCTGAATGGATTGTTTCTGTACTATGAGCTTATTAAACTTATCCCACATTTTGTCAGGTCCAGAATTTCATTTCTGTTGTCTTCCTTGAGGTTAAAAGTATCTCAGCTTTTCTTTAAGGTATACATACTGCGCTTGTGATGTGCAAGGTTAGCTAAGGCACTTCACACAACTGTCCATGATTGTCATTAATAAAAATAACTTTTTACTGTTTCCTTCCAACAGACAGCTGTAGCCAACCGGTTGCACATTTCAGAAATTTAGGAAGAATCATAAAACCATAAACTTTATGCCAATGCAAAATGTGTGAAGTATATGCTGCAATGTCCTAACATTTAACAAAAAATTAAAGCAGTGTAAGACAAATCATACATGGAAACATGAGTCGGGAGTAGGAGTAGGCCATTTGGCCCATTGAGCCTGCCCCAGCATTTAATACATTCATAGTAGATGTGACTGTGCCCTCAAATCCACATTCCTACCCACCCCTTATACAATTTAAATCTATCTAACTCTGACATAAAAATAGTCAATGATATCAGCTCCACTGCTCTCTAGGAATGTGAGTTCTGCAAACTCTCAAACCTCTGAGAGAAAAAAGTTTGTTTTCAACTCTACCTTCAGTAGGTAATCCTTTATTTAAAAGCTGTATCCCCAAATTCTAGTCTCTCCTATCAGGGCGAGCATCCTTTTAGCATCTACGCTGTTAAATGCCCCTCAGAATCTTTTCTTTCCAAAGATTCCTGGCATAAGTAATGACAGTCTTCAGCCAATTTGATTCACTCCATGTGACATCAAGAAACAGCTGAAGGCACTAAATAACAAAGCCTACGCATCCTTACAACAGTAGTACTGAAGACTCGTTTTCCAGAACTTGCCATACTCCTAGCCAAGCTGTCCCAGTATCGTTCCTATCTATCAAATAGTGTGGAAAATTGCACAAGTATGTCCTCAATAAAAAGAAGAGCAAATCAAAACTAGCCAATTACTAGTCAACATGACATCTGTAAAGTGATGGAAGAGGTCATTAATAGCGTTATCAGGCAGTATATGCTTAACAACAGCACGCTCACTGATGCTTAGTTTGGGTTCTGCCAGGTCCACTCCACTCCTGACTTCATTATGTCCTTGGTTCAAACACGGGCAAAGAGCCAAATTCCAGCAGTGCAGAGACAGTGACTGGTCTTGAAATCTAGGCTACATTGACTGAGTATGGCGTCAAGGAGGCCTAACAAAACTGGACTCAATGGGAATCAGGGGAAAAGTCCAGCTGATTGGAAAAATACTTTACAAAAAGAGTAATGACTGTGATTGTTGAAAGTGCATCATCTCAGCTGCAAAGTTTTTCTACAGGGATTCCTGATAGTAGTGTCCTAGGCCCAGCATTCTTCAGCTTTTTCGTCAATGATATTCTCCACCATAAGGTCAGAAGTGAGGATATTCACTCAATGCACAATGCCCAGCACCATTCACAACAGACTCCCGCCGTCTACTGCAAGGCCTAAACGAAATTACAGGATATAAAATGAAACAGTGTAAGATAGTGGACAATGATACAGGATACAAAATGAAACAGTGTAAGATAGCGGACAATGACACATCCCTCCCTGACACACTCAATGCTTTCTATGCTCAGTTTGAGCAGAATACCACTGATGTGGCAACACCTCCCCCCGACAGCCCCAATCACACCTGTTCCCTTTGTCACCCCTTCAGAAGTCAGATCAGTCTTCCTGGAAGTCAACCCAAGGAAAGTAATGGGCCTGGACAGTGTCCCCAGCTAAACACTCAGATCCTGTGCGGACCAACTGGCGGAGGTTTTTCACTGACATCTTCAACCTTTCCCTCCTACAAGCTAAAGTCCCTACCTGCTTCAAAAAAACCAACACCTTCCCCGTAATCCAGAAAACATGACTACCACCGAATAGCTCTGACTTCGATAATCGTGAAGTTCTTTGAAAGGCTGGTCATGGCCCACACAAACTGCTACTGATATAACAGGTCCACAGAGGATGACATATCACTAGCCCTACACTCATCCCTGGAACATCTGGACAACAGACACCTATATCAGACTCCTGCTCATTGACTACAGCTCCGCCTTCAACACCATTATTCCCTCCAGACTGATCTCAAAACTGAGTGAAACTGGTCTTGGCTCCTCCCTCTGCAACTGGATCCTCAGTTTTCTGATCCATAGGCTGCACTCAGTGATGGTAGGTAACTGCGCCTCCTCCACAATAACGCTCAACGCTGGAGCCTCCCAAGGATACATCCTCAGCCCCCTACGGTACTCCGTGTACACCTACAACTGTGTTGCCAAATTGAATGCCGTCTATAAGTTCACTGACAACACCACCGTAGTGAGACAGATATCTAACAACAATGAGTCAAAACACAGAAGGTAGATAGAGGGTTTGGTGAAGTGGTGCAATAAAAACAATCTATCTCTCAATGTCAGCAAAACTAAAGAACTGATCATTGACTTCAGTAAGAAAGGAGAATATGCCCCCACCTACATCAGCAAAACTGAGGTTGAGAGAGTGAAAAGCATCAAGTTCCTCAGAGTAACAATAACCAGCATCCTATCCTGAACTTCCCACGTAAATGTAATAGTCAAGAAGGCACAACAACGCCTGTTCTTCCTCAGGCGGTTCAGAAAATTTGGCATGTCCGTAAGGTCCTTCACCAAATTCTACAGATGCATAACATGCAGATACTATCCGGGTGCATAACGGCCTGGTATGGCAACTGCTCTTCCCAGGACCGTAAGAAACTACAGAAGATGGCGTGCACAGCCCAGGCTGTCATGGAAGCTAATCTTCCATCAATGGACTCTATTTACACAACTAGTTGCCGCAGAAAGGCAGCCAACATCATCAATGACCCATCGCACCCTGATAATGACCTCCTACGACCTCTTCCATCAGGCAGAAGATACAGAAGCCTGAACGCACACACATAAGCAGGTTCAGGAACAACTTCTTTCTGGCCGTTATCAGACTGTAGATTGGACTCCATCCTCAAATAATGTAACCTGCAACGTAACTTGTATATCCCTAAATCTTTTTGATCTATACGTCCTTTGCTTGCTGTGATCTGCCTGTACCATTCATAAACAAAGCTTTTCACTGTATTTCGGTACATGTGACAATAAGATCAATCAATCAACTCTTCACATAGTGAATTGGTCCCTGTCCAAATGCTATAAGATGCAAGTAATATCCAGACTTGGTCTGATAAGTGAAAATTAGCATTTGTGCCACAAGTAATAGGCAATGGCCATCTTTCATAACTGAAAATGAGATGCTTTTTCCACTTAAGCACTTTCAGGATTCAACATTGAGTTCAAAAACTTCAGAACATGAACACTGTCCTCCATTTTGATTACAGCACCCATCCCCTCCCTTGTCTTGTTGGATTTGCTCTCAGCAAAGCTGACCTATTTTCTCCTTTTCAAACCTATCATTAACATTTATTTAAATCACAATCTTTAATTTATCAGCATGAGCATTTTCTTCATCTTTTGCTCTTGGCACCCTCACTAGTTGTTCCATTCGCTTCTCTTTCTCCTTTGCCAGCAGAATAAAAGGCATCATTTTCCAGTCACTTTCAGTTCCAGAGAATAGTCACTGGACTCAAAATGTTAACTTTGTTTCTATTTCCACAACTGTAGCAAGATCTCTGTCTCTAGCATTAAGCATTATTTGCTTTTATTTCTGACCTGCAGCATCTGTAATCAAGTAACTCACCCCCTAACTCTAAAACCTGTCCACCATCTACACAACAGAAGTCTGAATTGTGATGGTATGCCCCCACGTATCTGAGTGTAGTTCAAACAACAGTCAAGAAGCTTGACACTAGCAAGGACAAAGCAACCTGCTTGATTAGCACCACACCCTCAAGCATCCACTGTCTGCACAACTGATGCTCAGTTGCAGCAGAGTGCCATCTGTAAGATGCACTGCAGAAACTCACCAAAGCACCTTTCAAGTCCTCAAATACTTCCATCTGAAAGGTCAAGGGCAGGGGAAACCCACCTGCAAGTGCCTCTTCAAGCCACTTACCATCCAGACCTGGATATTTACCACTGTTCCTTCAGTGTGGTTGGGTCAAATTCTGGGATTCCCTCCCTAACAGCATTGTGGGTCTACCTACACATGTGGTTCAAATAGGCAGCTCACTAAATTAGGGACAGGTCATAAATGCTGGTCTTCATAGTGAAGCCCACATCCCTGAATAAACCAACAGATTATTCTGCCAAACTTCAATGGATACAGGCTCAGCCAGTCTAACCTTATCTCTTTCCAATCCCAGTTATCAGTTGAATTTGATGTCCACGGGCCAACAGATTTCTGAGGAAACCTCTGTAGAATGATACTTTAAGCACAGCGACAACAAAATGAATTTGGACATCATTTCGCCACTCCTGGGTTTCACGTTACTTGATTCTCCCGCAAGTAACTCAGTTTTTAACGTCTTACGATACTGCTGCTAGTATTCCTCATCAGTTTATTCATTTAAAATTCCAAACAAATCTTTACCTCAATAAGACAATGCATCTTTACCATCAAGGCAAGCTTTCATGGTTTGTCCAACTACAGCAGGAATTAAAACAAAGAACTGCAAATGCGAAACAAAAACAGAAATTGCTGGAGAAACTTAGCAAGTCTGGCGGCATCTGTTGAGAGAAAGCAGAGTTAACGTTTTGAGCCCTGTGTCATTCCATGGATGCCGGACCTGCAAAGTTCTCCAGGCATTTCTATTACAGCAGGATTTTTCGTTCCATTCACTTTCTTTGAAAGATGAATAATCTGGCCGCGTTGATCTTCAAACGGGCTGGATGACAGCTTAAGATTGATCACAGTGTTTTCAAACAAAATGGAAACATAAAACTGCTTTCACTTACGTTCCATAGAGTATACCCAATTTTTAAAGTGACCAGAATTGCTGTCCATCTGTTACTTGAGAGCCAAATTGTTTACATTACGCCCTCCTGTGGTTGCGGAGGTAAGAAAGCGCTTCTACCTGGTCTCAATACGATTTCGGGAAAAGGAGAGGGAACAGGGAACAGTTCTTATATTCATATTATGTTTGCCCAGCTTCCAGATCTGCCCGTCTAAAATCGTGAGCACACAGATCTTCCCTCAGTCCACATTTGAACAGGTTAAGCGCGGCTGTGACTGGAACAATATTTTGTAAACAAGAGGGAAACAGAACCGAAATAGCAGCCCACCTGATGAACACAACTCTCAATGTATCAGAAGAAAAATGTTTAAAAATCTTTGAAACTTCGCAGCTTCCAAACTTTTGCAATGAACAATAAAAACACAACGCGCACTGAGGAAGGGTCACTGGACCCGAAACAATAACTCTCATTTCTCTCCAGATGCTGCCAGACCTGCTGAGCTTTTCTAGCAATTTCCGTTTTTGTTTGTAATAAAAATATAAAAGTGTGTACACACAGGAATTGTTTTAGAAAGTCTAAATTCATTGATCTATACGATTGGTGCAAAAATGAAATAACCATTTAAAATGAAACTTTTTTTAAACAAGACCCTTGTCTTTAACATCGAAAGGTGTCAATTTAGCTCAAGGTTAAACTGCGATTAATAGCTTTCAAACAGAATGATAGTCTATTTCACTCTCGGTCGATTCCGATCGAATCAACCAGCAAAAATCTTTCGGGGGCGTGTTCAATTGTAAACTGGAGGGATGTCGGCTTTGGAGAGACAGCAGGGCCAATGTATCCAGTTCTCGGACTCCATTAGGCTCGTAATCTGTTCCCATTCCTCTGGATCTTTTGTCTCGTCACAGTCTGTCGGGCATTTCTCGGGTCTCCATCTCAATCTCTCAAACTCCATGTTCCTCTGTCTCATTCACTGCCCCTACTTTTATGATCTCAATCTGCCTGAACTTATCGATCCCCTTTTATTCTCCTCTTTTCAAATCCCCTCTCAGTAGTTGCATTATGGTTGTCCTTATCTGGTCCTGACTTTGATAGTGTCTGCACCTTTTAGTTTGCATTTTAATGCTGTTCCCTTCCAGATTCCCCCCGCTGATTTGTTTTCAGAATATCCAGCTCCGAATGCCAGACCTTCTACCCATCGCTCCCTAGGTTTATTGTTGCCTAAGTACCAGACTTTTTGGTGTGAGGGGGGCTAAGGCATTGCACCTATCACTGGTCTTTTTAATATTTGTGTCTGATCCTTTTTTCATCTTTTTCATCTCCTGCCAATCTGCTTCAATTTTCCACGTTTCCCATCTCCATTGGTCTCCGGTACAGCCGTTTGCATCCATCCCATCCTTGTTTGATGTGGAGTGTTTGTCCCTGTTTTACCCTTTAATTCTCTGCGTTTCCTCAGTTTTTGCTTCTGTCTGCATCAAACCGTGCGCCTCTGTTTCTGTCTGGGTGTCTGCCCAGTCCTCCGTCGCTTGCTGGGGCACTGTCTCTCAGTTTTCGTTCTCCGCTCTCTGTTCTATTCATAGCAAACCAAATTGGCAAATTACAGTCGTAGCAACGTCTAAGGTGGTTCCTTGTCGATCCTGATGTTTAACAAAAGTGCAAATGATGTTACTTACATTGACTTTTTAAAAAAAAATCAAACTTACTGTGTGCATGCAGGAGTAGTTCTGGGTGTGGTTTGGCGAAGGAAGTTAGAGAGTTTGTTCTGTTCAACTTTTTTTTTGTTGAGTGACTTCAGGCAAAACTTCACAACAAACTTTGTGCACCATGTGACTAAACTTCAGTTGTCTGTAAACTCAGCACCAACGACTTTCTTTGCATTCTGACTTGTTCTTAATTTTTTGCCAAACAGGTTTATTTTGAATGCACTCATCCTATCTCAAGCACGTGCTATGGATCGGCATGGCGTGTGTTTTTCTTACTGAAAACTTTTATAATTTCAACCCCGGGTTCCTGGAGGAAACCACATAAAAATTTACCGTAAACTTTTTTTTCTGCTGGGCCGGTTCAGTGTGCACTTCACACACACTCCTTTTAGGAGTTACTTCTAGGTGCCGGAAAGAAGTCAGAAAGAATCAAGGTGCTAATTTATTACAATTGTCACTCCCAAATAAAACAAGTACCTTTGCCGTGCTAACGTTAAATCCAGCATTTAACTCCAAAGAAAGTCTCATGGGCCTCCCTTATGTTAGACAGATTCGTTGATCGTTGTAAAATATTTCCTATCGTTTTCTTCTTAGGTAATGGAAGTTCTATGTTGTTTAGACTGAAATATTCAAAACAATGAATGCGGCAGCAGAGTGAGAACGTCAGGCTTTCATGTTTGAATACCCGTCATGGGAATACAAATGCTGACATTTTCTGCTTATTTGCAATCGTCAACTGAAGGAAACCTGTCAGCATGAAAAGTCAAATCAGAATTGAAGTGGAATCCATGATCATATTTGCATTGCATTATTTGCATAATGCCAAGGTTGTTTCTATGGTTTGTTTATAGCTTTTACTTGGCAATTTAACAATAAAATCAAGTTAAATTTGACATCGCATCAAATACAGAGTGTTGTTTGTGGGACCACTGCCATCTCAGAAGGATATAAAATACTAATGTTGTGAAGTCCACATGAGAGAGTACTACGTTATTGTTTGCGCATGTACAATTTGTAACCAATTCACACCAAATATGTAAAAAAAGGAACATAACCAATTGGTTACAGAGAGTGGTGCAGACAGAAACCACTGCTCCTTTTGAGAGATATTGTTTAAATACTTCAAGCAGAGAAGGTTGTGAGAGTTGGATGTTGGGGATTGTGTTGAATTGCATTAATACTCCAATGATGTGTCAAATGGCCCCCTGGGTTTCAAAGCTGCATGGTTATACCATTAGAACCAATACATGAATTAATCACATTTAATAAGTTATAACGACTTAAATGAACACTATAACAAAAATCAAATTCTCAAAGAAACTTGAAAATTTTATGTTAAGATTTAGTGGAAAGTTGATGCTCTTGAGCACCCCTGTGACAAACATCAGTTGTGGAAGCTCTCAGGGCCATTGCATGCTCCCTCTCCAGGTCCACCCAGCTCTGGACTTTTCCACAGAGACGCAGCAGGCAGTTGAATGAAATTGTCCCCCTCCACTGACTTGACTTGTTTAAAACTTCCTTGACCAGGCCCGGGGACACATCCAAAAGGGGGTCCTCCTGATTCACCTTCCACCCCAGGGATCAGTTAGCTCAACTGGTTGGACAGCTGGTTTGCAATGTAGAATGACACCACCAGCACACGTTCAATCCTTAACTGGCTGAGGTAGCCATGAATGGTTTTGCCTTCTTGACAACGTTACAGTCTTGTAATTTGTCAGCAGGAGTCTCTTACACCAAGGCTGGAATCTTCTGTGTCCTACAGAAATGGGCCTGAAGGTAAAATCAAATAGTATTACATAGAAATTGGTCACAAATTAATGTTTTTCTGCTTCAAAACTGTCATCCATCTCCTGCGGAGGCTGCCTGCCTAACAATAGGGGATTTAGTGTTGGGAGAATAGATAACCAATCTGTAAATTAGCTACTCACTTTAGGCTGATTAGGACTGCAGCAGGGGCCTACCCAACAAAGATCTTTCCCTCACTGAGGCGAAGCCCACATTGTCAGCAACCTGGCAGCCAGCCTGTGGTCTCACAAGGTCTCTGTTCAATCCCCAGCCCAGAGCCACAGCTGCCAACACCGTCCATCATATAGTGGAGCTTTCTATCCATAGTGGTGGCCTGGCAGCTGTGACACCATTTATATAATTAAAATCAAAATGGAAGCAGCTTCAATCTCTCTGTTTGACAATGGTTCTGGTTGTGTGGCTACCTTCTAATGAGTCTATAGTCTCGGAGACCCACCCATCACCCTTAAGTATCTCTTAATTGATCACCTCTGGGAAGATCTCCCAGGTAGGAATAGGGATGGGACCCAGAAATGGTATCTACCCTCCATTATTTCTTAAAACAAATAATATTCTATCCCACGCTGTAGATCAGGCATTCGGGCCTGCATAATTTCTGATAGGTGTGGGTAGGGCATGACAGCACGCGGAGAAATCTCTGACATGTGATCTCAGTGGGAGGCTTCCCATTAGAATAACAAACTGGAAAATTACCAGTTAATTGTCAAATCTGAATTAGGTTCCATCATCAGAAGCTGCCGGAAAAGGTCAGCAGGTCTGGCAGCATCTGTGAAAAAAAAAATCAGAGTTAACTTTTTGGGTCCGGTGACCCTTCCTGAGAATGTTAACTCTGATTTTTTTTTTCTTCACAGACCTGCTGAGCTTTTCCAACAACTTACAGCATCCACAGTTCTTTTGGTTTTATTAGGTTCCATCATGTTGGCATTCCAGTATCAGTATTCCAGTATCACACCGGTATGCCAGTATTAATGCCACTGGGAAGATTGTTCATGATCCCAGCTGTCAAACTTTAAGGGAATTCAGTAGGATGTAGTAGTTGGCCGCTTCAAGGATGAACTTGAACAGAGAAGTCATGTGACCTGCTAATCAAGTTAGGGACCTAGTGGGGGATCTGCGCTGGGCAGGGTGCAGTTGCCCAGCAGCTGACTGGGAGTTAAGCATGTAAAAATCATGTAACTTGTTCTACAAGTAAGTGTTATTAATTGTATTAACACATTATGTTCTATAAATTAAACAGCAGAGTCAAACTTTGATGTCATTTCATTGGTGAGGATATAAACGCCAGCTGGTCAAATTGTAAAAAAGGCGAGACAAATCAGCCTGCAAAGAAGAGAACATTCCGTTTTTTTTTTTGGAAAATTGGAGCCATTCAAACTGGCTACGGAAGGTTTGGTACAATACAACAACAAAAGATAATAGCTCAGTTGACGTTTCGGGCCTAAACCCTTCATCAGAAATGGGGGAGGGGATGAGGGTTCTGAAATAAATAGGGAGAGAGGAGAAGGCGGATAGAGGATGGATAGAGGCGAGGATAGGTGGAGAGGAGGCAGACAAGTCGAAGAGGCGGGGATGGAGCCAGTAAAGGTGAGTGTAGGTAGGGGGGTAGGGAGGAGATAGGTCAGTCCAGGGAGGACGGACAGGTCAAGGGGGCGGGATGATGTTAGTAGATAGGAGATGGGGGTGTGGCTTGAGGTGAGAGGAAAAACAGGTTAGGGAGGTGGAGATGAGCTGGGCTGGTTTTGGGATGCGGTTGGGGGAGGAGAGATTTTGAAGCTTGTGAAATCCATATTGATACCATTGGGCTGCAGTGTTCCCAGGCTGAATATGATTTGCTGTTCCTGCAGCCTTCGGGTGGCATCACTGTGGCATTGCAGGAGGCCCAGGATGGACATGTCATCTGAGGAATGGGAGGGGGAGTTGAAATGGTTCGCGACTGGGAGGTGCAGTTGTTTGTTGCGAACTGAGCGCAGGTGTTCTGCAAAGCGGTCCCCAAGCCTCCGCTTGGTTTCCCCAATGTAGAGGAAGCCACAACGGGTACAGCGGATGCAGTATACCACATTGGAAGATGTGCAGGTGAACATCTGCCTGATGTGGAAAGTCTTCTTGGGGCCTGGGATTGGGGTGAGGGAGGAGGTGTGGGAGCAGGTGTAGCACTTCCTGCGGTTACAGGGAAAAGTGCCGGGTGTGGTGGGGCTGGAGGGGAGTGTGGAGCGGACAAGGGAGTCGCGGAGGGAGTGGTCCCTCCGGAAGGCAGATAAGGGTGGGGAGGGAAAAATGTCTTTGGTGGTGGGGTCTGATTGCAGATGGCGGAAGTGTCGGAGGATGATGCGTTGGATCCGGAGGTTGGTGGGGTGGTACGTGAGGACGAGGGGGATTCTTTTTTGGTTATTGTTGCGGGGACGGGGCGTGAGGGATGTGTTCCGGGAAATGCGGGAGACACGGTCGAGGGCGTTCTCGACCACTGTGGGGGGGAAGTTGCGGTCCTTGAAGAATGAGGACATTTGAGATGTGCGGGAGTGGAATGTCTCATCCTGGGAGCAGATGCGGCGGAGGCGAAGGAATTGGGAATAGGGGATGGCATTTTTGCAGGAGGGTGGGTGGGAGGAGGTGTATTCTCGGTAGCTGTGGGAGTCAGTGGGCTTGAAATGCTTGTCTGCCTCCTCTCCACCTATCCTCTCCTCTATCCATCCTCTATCCGCCTCCCCCTCTCTCCCTATTTATTTTAGAACCCTCTTCCCCTCCCCCATTTCTGATGAAGGGTTTAGGCCCGAAACGTCAAGTTTTCCTGCTCCTATGATGCTGCTTGACCTGCTGTGTTCATCCAGCCCCATGCTTGTTATCTCGGATTCTCCAGCATCTGCAGTACCTTTTATCTCTAATAGCTCAGTTGCCTGGATAGCTGGTTTGCCCTGCATTGTGATGCTAACAGGTCGGGTTCAATTCTCACACTGGCTGAAGTTATCATTAAGGACTCTGCAAACTATTCCCTCATCTGAGGCATCGTGACCCTCAGGTTAAACCGCCCCCAGTCATCTCTGTCAAATGAGAAGCGTGGTCCTCTGGAGCTATGGACAGTATGAAGAATGCTTAAAACTCTTTTTCTGTGTGAATGAGATAGAGGGGGAGGAGAAACGGAGAGTGATTTTGTTAACTACATGTGAAACACAGACATATTTTGATTCAAAGCCTGGGATGCCCTGATACCAAAACATTCACACAGTTGGAGTTAGAGTTACTCAAAAGGCATTGCCACCCCGATTCCACAGTAATTTTACAGCATTAAAAGTTTAATTCAACTAGGGGAATCCCAGAGAAGACCATTGCAGCCTTTGTGGCAAGGCTCACAGAGATTCCAGAGCATTGCACTTTTGGGTCTGCAGAGTAAATAGATTTTAAAATGTCATTGGAAATTGCATCAGCCATGGAGAGCACTGTGAAGGGAACTCGTGAGTTGCAAGATGCTCCCAGCAGTGCAGTCCACAGTTAGGATGGAAAACATTAGCAGCAGTGGCATGCAGCGTGAACACACTGGTCCAAGCAAGGAAATCAGTATGGGAACTGGAGAGCCAGGAAGTACAGGAGACTAAACTCACAGTCTTGGATAGACCCTGAGTGCGCAGTGTGTTTTAAATGTGAGGGAAGCCACCACCCTCCCTCCCAAGACCTGTGTACATTTAGGGAAACTAATTGCTTCGGGTGCCAAAAAAGGACATTTGAGGCATTCGTGTAAATCGAACGGTATCAATGTACGAAACAGAATTATGGTCCTGAGGAAGACTGGATAGTTATATCTGTCAATAATGCGAAGATAAGTAAAGTGGCCCTGACAGGTTATTGATAGATGGAAAGGCATTAGAGATAGAAGGTGGACACTTGGGCCTCTACTACCATTGTGTGGGAATAAACCCACCACTGAGGTCGAAGAGTGCTGGGAACAGGCTGAAGATATATATGAGAGAGGTGGCTGTGGTAATAGGTTGAACAGTGGGTCCAGTAAGCAACGAAAAGCAGCTCATTATGCTGCCTTAAGTGGAGAGCAAGCACAGTTAATATTTCAGATCGAGTGACCTATCTTCTGAACTCTTTGCAGCTAGGAAAAGAAGGCGTGGTGGGAGGGGGAAGGACTAAACAATAAGTGGATAGAGAGCCCAGAGAGAAACAAAAACAATTGGGCAGACAAAGGAATAGGTAAAGGCCTGACAATGGGTTGTTTGTGGTAGCAGGCGATGTGATGACAAGGCCTGGTGAGTTGGAGTTGGTGTAAGGAGATGGGACAAGGTGCTCAATACTGAGTCCAGAGGGCAACCGGGTTCCCAAGTGGAACTGTAGCCTCACAGCACCAGGGATCAGAGTTTGATTCCATAGTCAGGCAACTGTCTGTGTGGAGTTTGCACATTCTCCCCATGTCTGTGTGTGTTTCCTCCCACAGTCCAAAGATATGCAGGTTATGTGGACTGGTCGTGCTAAATTGCCCATAGTGTCCAGGAGTGCATAAATTAGGTGGATTAGACATGGGAAATGCCAGGTTACAGGGTAAGGGAATGCATTTGGGCGGGATGCTCTTTGGAGGAGCAGTGTGGACTTGTTGGGACGAATGACCTGTTTCCACACTGTAGGGAGTCTACGAACAAGTTTGAGAGAGACATGGGCCAGAGAATATGGTGTTGTGTTGAAATGGAAGACAACTGGACGCTCAGAGTCATTTTTGTGGTCTGCGTGTGAACCTAGAAGCCACGTCTAGATTTTCAGAGCTAGGCCTGTGCCCTATGTGTCATTGGAGAAGGTCAAAATTGAAAATATTGGAAGCGCTGAGTATCATTTAACCAGTACGATTTGCACAGTGGGCACCAGTAATGAAACTAGATAAAACCATTCATGTGGGGATTTCAAACTGACAGTGAAATAGGTATTGAAACTGGATAATTAGCCCATCCCCAAAACAGAAGATCTATATGCAAAATTGGATAGGTGCCAAATGTTCACTAAATTTGACATGCCTGCCAGCAGCTGAAGCTGTACTAATGTACCCACTTGACTTTTGGAGTGTGTGCTATATTACATAGAACCAAGGAGAGTTTATTGCAAACTTGCTTGGTGTTGTTGTGTACTTGAGTGTTGTATTAATAACAGGAACCCTTCAAGAATCTAGGCCCGAAACGTCAGCTTTCCTGACCCTCTGATGCTGCTTGGCCTGCTGTGTTCATCCAGCTCTACACCTTGTTATCTCAGTTGTTAATGAGGATTGTTAGCGACTAACAACAGGTAGTGTATAATAGCAGGCTATGTGGTAACAACGCCTGGTGTGTGGGAAAGGGGGCTAGTACATGGGAGAGTTTAGGCCCTAAAATTATTGAACTCAGTATTGAGTCCGGAGGCCTGCAGGGTCCCCAAGCGGAAAATGAGGTGTTATTCTTCTAGCTTGCATTGAGCTTCGCTCGAACACAGCAGCAAGCCAGAGACAGAGATGTTGGCCGGGGAAGAGGGTGATGTGTTAAAGTGGCAAGCAACAGATAATTCAGGGTGTTTTTTTGCGAGCAGAATGTAGATGTTCTGCGAAGCGGTCACCCAGTCTATGCTTTGTTTCCCTAATGTAGAGGAGACCATATTGTGAGCAGCAAATGCGGTAGACTAGATTCTGGGAAATGCAGGTGAAGTGGTGCTTCACCTGGAAGGTATGTTTGGGCCCTTGGATAGTGGGGAGGGAGGAGGTAAATGGGCAGGTGTTGTACCTTTGCTGGTTGCAGGGCAAGGTGCTGTGGTGCTGTGGGGTGTGTTGGGGGTGAAGGAAGAGTGGGCCAGGGTGTCCAGGAGGGAACGGTCCCTGTGGAAGGCGGACAAGGGAGGGGAGGGGAATATGTGTCTGGTGGTGGCACCTCGCTGGAGGTGGCGGAAATGGTGTCTAATATTCTTCTGGATATGGATGCTGGTGGGATGGTAGTTAAAGACAACGGGAACACAACTGCTGTTGCGGGAGGGAAGAGAAGGGTTGAGGGCAGAAGTGAGGGAGATATGTCGGACCCAGTTGGGTGCTCTGTTGACAACAGCGCCGGGCAATCCTCGGTTGAGGAAGAAGGTGGACATTTTGGAGGCTCCTTTGTCAAAGTTGGCCTCATCTGAACATATGCAATGGAGGCAGAGGAACTGAGAGAATGGGACGGAGTCTTTACAGGAAGCAGGGTGTGAGGATGTGTAGTCCAGGTAGCTGTGGGAGTCAGTGGGTTTATAATGGACATTAGTGGCCAGTCTAGTTCCCAGAAAGGGAAACAGAGATGTTGAGGAGTGGAATTAGAGATAGGCCAGGTGAAAGTGAGGGCAAGGCAGAAATTGGAAGAAAAATTGATGAACATTTCCAATTCCATATGAGAGAGGGAAACAGCACCGATGATATCAATAATATATAATAGAAAGAGTTGTGGGTGGGGGCCAGAATAGGACTGGAACAAGGAGTGTTCCAGATACCCCACGAAGAGACAAGCATAACTGGGGCCCATGTAGGTACCCATGGCCAACCCTCTGACCTGAAGAAAATGAGAGGAATTAAAAGAGAAGTTGTTGAGGGTGAGGCTGAGTTTGGCTAAGCGGAGGAGGGTGGTGGTGGGTGGGGACGGTTCAGGTCTTTGCTGCAACAAGCAGAGAGCCCTAACACCCTCCTGGTGGGGAATGGACATGTAAAGGGATCACATGTGCATTGTACAGAGGAGGTGGCTGGAACCTGCAAACTGGAAGTTTTGAAACCGGTGTAAAACAGATGTACGTGGGCAGGGATTGGACCGGGGGAGAAGACTGAGTCAAGAGAGGAAGAGATGAGTTCTGTCGGGTAGGAACAGGCTGAAACAATGGACCTGCCCGGACAATCCTGTTTGTGGATTTTTGGGAGGAGATGGAAGCGAGCTGTGCAGGGCTGGGGGACTATCAGCTTGGAAGCAGTGGCGGAGGAGGTCACCAGATGAAATGAAATCAGTTATTATAATATGATGCATCATGGTGAGGTCATGGTTCAGGGGAAGGTAGGAGGAGGTATCTGAGAGCTGGCGCTTAGCCCATGCAATGTAGAAGTCAGTCCGCCAGACTACCACAGCACCACCCTTATCGGCAGGCTTAATAACAATGTCAGGGTTAGATCTGAGTGCACGGAGTGTGATCAGTTTGGAGAAAGATAGGTTGGATTTGATGAGTGGGGCAGAGAAATTGAGATGAATTCTCAATGAACAGATCGAGTGCAGGTAAAAGCCGGAGGGAGGGGTCCAGGTAGAGGGACAGTGCTGGAACTGGGCGAAGGGGTCTGTGGGGCAGGGAAGAGAATGCTTGTCCAAGGAAATGGGCATGGAAGCGAAGACAGTGGAAAAAGAGTTGTGCCTGAAATTCGTTAAGATGGGGACACAGAGGAATAAAGCTGAGGCCATTGCTGAATAAAGAACATTCAGCATCGGAGAACGGGAGGTTAGGAGGGATGGTGAATACCTGACAGTTGGTGGGGTTAGGCCCCAGTTATACCTGTCTCTTCGTGAGGTATGTGGAACATTCCTTGTTCCAGACCTATTCTGCACCCCCCACACACAACTGTTTCTCCGACGTATCGATGATATCATCGGTGCTGTTTCCCTCTCTCGTCCAGAATTGGAAACATTCATTGATTTTGCTTCCAATTTCTGCCCTGCTCTCACTTTCACCTGGTTTATCTCTGACTCCTCTCTTCCCTTCCTCGACACAAGTGTTTCCATTTCTGGGGATTTCTGGGCCACTAATATCCACTATAAACCCGTTGACTCCCAAAGCTACCTGGCCTATACATCCTCACAACCTGCTTCCTGTAAAGACTCCATCCCATTCTCTCAATTCCTCCGTCTCCGTTACATATGTTCAGATGAGGTCAACTTTGACATGAGAGCCTCCAAAATGTCCACCTTCTTCCTCAACCGAGGATTCCCCAGCACTGTTGTCAACAGAGCTCTCAACTGGGTCCGACACATCTCCTGCACTCTGCCCTCACCCCTTCTCTTCCCTCCCGCAACAGCAAGAGGGTTCCCCTTGTCCTTAACTACCAACCCACCAGCATCCACATCCAGAAGAACATCAGTGATAACATGGTGTGGGGCTGGATGAACACAGCAGGCCAAGCAGCATCATAGGAGCAGGAAAGCTTGACGTTTCGGGCCTAGACCCTTCATCAGAA